>CM052799.1:126091131-126276738 GCA_028533885.1 Nasua narica
ATCCCGGAACTCAGGGATCATGACCTGAGCTGAAGGCAGTCGCTCAACCAACTGCGCCACCCAGGGGCCCTGGAGATGTGTTTTGAAAGAATTTGCTGTGACCAATGTTGAGAAGGTTACTGCCTATGTTCTCCTCTAGAGTTTTGTTGGATTCCTGTCTCCCATTGAGGTCTTTTGTCCATTTGGAGTTTATCTTTGTGTATGGTGTAAGAGAATGGTCCAGTTTCATTCTTCTGTATATAGCTGTCCAATTTTCCTAGCACCATTTATGGGAAGAGACTGTCTTTTTTCCATTTTCAGTGCCATCCCAATCGAAATACTAATGGCACTTTTCAAAGTGCTAGAACAAACAATCCTAAAATTTGTATGAAATCAGAAAAGACCCCAAATCACCAAGAAAATATTGAAAAAGAAAAGCAAAGCTGGGGACATCACATTGCCTGATTTCAAGTTCTATTACAAAGTTGTGATCACCAAGACAACATGGTACTGGCAGAAAAACAAACAGATCAATGGAACAGAATAGAGAGCCTAGATATGGACCCTCAACGCTATGGTTAACTAATCTTCGACAAAGCAAGAAAAAAAAATTCAGTGGAAAAAAAACTTTACGTCTTTAAAAGGATACTGTTTCTGTGGCTTTAAATGATAGTTCACTTTTGTTTGTCTTCAAGAGTTAGGTAACATACTCTATTGGGCATCACTCAAATTGCAAAAAAGTTCTTAATCTCCTTGACCTTTAAATTATTATGAAGAAGCTATTTTGATATTCTGAGACTCATTTCTTCTCAGCTCTCTGTCGAACTATGAGGGGATATGGTAGAGGAAGGCTGTAGTTATATTCCAAGTATCTTTGGGGGATTGTTTGTATGTGCAAATTTTAATTTCAATGATCAGAAGGTCCCAAGAGTGCACATTGCTGTAGTGGGCATGATGCAGGATTAATTTGAGACTGTGCTCAGATTTTGTCTTTGTGGCTCTTACAGCCTTTTGGATAATGCTTATAATGCAAAAAGAATTTTCTAGTTACCGAAATATCCTACCACTTGTGGAAAAATTATTTATTTGGTTTCATTTTTAAATTATTTTTTTCTTTATTTTTTATTTTTTTCTCCCCAAATTTGTTTATTTTAATTTTTCAGTGTTACAAGATTGATTGTTCATGCACCACACCCAGTACTCCATGCAGTACGTGCCCCTCTCGCTACCCACCACCAGGCTCACCCACACCCCCCAAAACCCTCAGTTTGTTGCTCAGAGTCCACAGTCTCTCCTGGTTCAACACCCCCTCCGATTTCCCCCCATTTGCCCTTCCCTTCCTTCTCACGATGCCCTCCATGATTTTCTTTATACTCCACACGTGAGACCATAAGATAATTGACTCTCTTCTCTTGACTTATTTCACTCTGCATAATCTCTTCTAGTCCTGTCCATGTTGATACAAAAGTTGGATATTCATCCTTTCTGATGGAGGCATAATATTCCATTGTATAGATGTACCACATCTTCCTTATCCATTCATCTGTTGAAGGGCATTTTGGTTCTTTCCACAGTCTTTATTTTTTTTAAACACTTAAGCCATTTTTTAAGCTTTGGCCAAGAGAAGAGGTTGATCTATCTATCTATCTATCTATCTATCATCTATCTATCTATTTATCGACCCATCCATCCATCCATTATTTGTTTTAGCTCTACCTTCCTTAATTCAAGAACTAATCTATAATGGAGATAACATTTTATGATGAGCTGGTAATTTAATGCTTGCCCTACCGTGATATAACACATTAAATTCCTTTTGTTTTTGCCTTGAGCATTTAGCCTAAATAAGTCATTGGGAGAGTTTGTTTGTTCTGCCTTATAGTTTCTGATCAAAAGCTTCCTTATGAAAGATTAGGTGCCAAAGGTGGAATTTAACTATGAGCTGTATTTTCCATGTCTACTTTTTCCAAAGTCAATTTGAAAAATCAACTCTTAACAATGTATCTTAGCAGCAGCAGGCATGAAAAAGACTTAGAAATTAGGAACTGTATTTTATGGTAAACTCTAGGTGAGTCAGCAGTGTGGTAAGTCACCTGCACAGCCAATGTTATTTTTGGCTAAATTCACTGATGTACAGCCTCTAGAAGGAGAGACAAAGTTGTCATGGTATATTCCACACTGACTGGATCACTATTAGAGTATTGTTTTCTTTTGTTGGCCATATATTGTAATTAGGACATTGGAAAGCTGGGACATTTTATCTACACCAATAGATCTATATTTATATGTATACCTATACTATCTATCTATCTGGGAAGAGATTCTATGATAAAAAAAATTGTATCACTGAACATTTGAATAATCTTTAAGCAAATTTAACACTAGTCTCTTGTTGAAAAATAATTTTTTTTCAGGACTTCTGTTTGCTAAATCCATTGTATGATAGGAAAACTATCTTGATTGCAGGCTTTGGATTTTGCCTTTAACCACAGATCATCGATAGAACCCGCTTCTCTTAGATTCTTGCCTTGCAATCATTTCAAACCACTGGGCCTTCCCCTGGTCAACCATGACTCCTGCCCTAGTCCCACATGGTAGATAGCCCTCCTTTGATCCTTATCCAGCTGTGACCATTCCCACAGGGTAAGGAGCCCTCAGGGCCATGGGGATATGCCTAACCCATAGCTGCGCCCTTCCGCCCCTGAGGACCGGTGACATCAGGATCACCTGGGAGCTTGTTAGAAGAATAGAGTTTTCTAGATCCTTAGGACACACTCCACCAAGTGAATCAGAATCTGTATTTTAACAAGGTCCCCATGTGATTCAAGCACATATTAAAGCTTGTCAGGAATTATTCTAGACCATGCTCTGGATACCACAGACCCTAGAATTCCCTACCCAAAATGTTCTACGTTGGCCTTCAGGGCCTGTCCTTCCCAGAGCATACTGTGCTGCCAATGGACATAGACTTAAGCCTGAGGGGTGACCAAAGGGTAACCGTTAGGGGATAGAACTTGGATATATGGGCTGATCGTTTTCACTTATGTAAGCAATTCTGCCACTCTGAGGGACTAGATACCGGACCTGAAAAATAAGAGAAGATCCCAGGTTTCTATCCAAATTGTTGCTCTGAGCCTGAATAGAAAAATAAAACTCTGTAGTAGAAGTAAATCTTAAGTGAAAACAAAATCATAAAATCCCAAGCTCATATGTATGCAAAGCAATGCAATTGCAACATGAAGATTTAAAAAAGAAAAATGCACACACACACAAAACCACACACACACATTAGCTCGCATACCACAAAGCAAATATGCACTGTGGAATGCAGGTAAATCAGTTCTGTTTCATGAAATGTCTGGATTTCTTAACTTTATACATAGCCTTTATTTCACCCCTTGTTCCTTCTTTGCCCCCCTCCCTCCTGTCCCCCAAATTTATGATTTGGCAGTTTTTGGTGGATGGAAAAGAAACTAGCAAGAATGCAAGAGAATTCAGAAATGTCTGGCCCTCTGATTGACTTTTCAGCGGTCTGCTAAAGGAGTGCTTGAAACCTCTGATGAAAGGTGTCAGGCACACTATATCTAGCCAACAACAGTTCTGCTAAGTCGGCATCTGTCTCTTCATTTTGCAAAAGAGGAAACAGACTATGAGGATTAAAGTGCTTTTTCCAAGGCTGCATAGTAAATGAAGGCACTAGATTCGAACCCAAGTCTGCATCCTCTCTCTCGAATCTATGACTTCTTTATTATATCAAAGTATCTCATAAATAATATGGATGTTTATGTTGTCTGAATTTTACCTGGGATAGGGTGTAACCACTTTGGGCAAGGATGGAGAAGGGGGGCACTGGGCACACAGCTCTTGTTGCACAGTTTGAATGGCTTACATTGACCGTGCCCAGGGAAGAACGTGATATTGATGGTGGACCATGTCTGTGTGTGGAGGTCAGAGATGGACATGTTTTTATTGGCCAACATAACATACCGTAGGGAATACCATAAACAAACTTCCACACAAAATGTTTTCTTAAGCATAAAGGGGAAGGGGCGCCTGCGTGGCTCAGTTGGTTGAGGTCATGATCCTTGAGTTCCAGGATCGAGTCCCACATCGGGCTTCCAGCTTCACGGGGAGTCTGCTTCTTCCTCTAACCTTCTCTCCTCTCATGCTCTCTCTCACTTTCTTTGTCTCTCAAATAAATAAATAAGATCTTTAAAAAAAAAAGCATAAAGGGGAAAATAAATAGGTACATCACGTATAATCTCTTGAAATTTGTTTCATTTCAAATTCCTCCAAAGTGGAAAAAGCATAATGTTTGCAGCCTCAGGAGCAGGATCAAGGGGAAGCATCGGGGGGCAGAGCTGAGTTTCTTCTCTCATTCAGAGCTCTCATGGCCACTGGCTTCCTGGGTGGCCCCGTGTACTTCTGAAAGGACACTGGAAAGCTGGGCCACAAGTTTCTGGTAACTGGTCTCTCATTGTCTGTGTGTATATTCAAGACAATCTACTCTCCATTTCCCTTAAGAGGAAATGGAAACAGAGGAGATTCCAAAAAATGTCTTTCTCAGATGCTTTTCTTTTTTTTAACTTACCTACTCTGTGCTTGTTGAAACTTGGCTGTTTGGGGTGCTTAAAAGCAACTTCCTGTTGAGAGAGGAGACCAAAACTTACACAAAGCCACAGCTAATGTGATTTGCCAATATCCCCATTCATAATAGAGGGAGATGCCTCAGAATCATTTCCTTTATCATGTGGCGTTTTCCTGGATTGTAAAAGTTGCCCTCTCCTTTGTACACACAGAAACCTCAGCACAGGCCTGGCATGCCAGCCCCTGCAACCCCGTGCTCTTAGAGCAGGGTCCTAGACGACCCGCAGGCCAAGATACAGCTCCTTCCATCCTGGGCTTTTCTCTAAGCATGTCCTTTATGTACAGCCCCTAAATAAGCAGAAAACAATTGAAGAGCTCAGTTTTAAAGAGTGCAATTCAGAAATGTAGATTCATGAAAGACAAAAGCAGCAGCCTCATCCCTCTGGTTTGAGGGAGAGTACTTTTGTGCTGTTTTGCTGTGTATTTTTTACAGTAAAGACCATGGGTCTACTTATTTAAAAAAAACAAAAACCAAAAAACAACCATTTACTCTAAGATGGATTATGGGGGGCACGTATATGATTTAGGCATGGATCCTCATCTTGGACAGCTCACAGTTCATTTGATGATATGAGACAAATACACAGAATAATCTCATGTTGGTGAAATGATCACAAATGCTGTAAGCTGGGCTCAGCAAGTTGCATTGTTTGGCGGGATCATTGAGGAGTTGTGGCTCTGAGTTTGGGAAATGAAAGAATGCTGGAACTGTAGTGTGAAAAGCCTCTACTGTGAGGCTGGAAAATTGTTCCCGAATTTTAAAGACAACTGGAAGCCTCTTTAGGTGTCTGAATCAGCATTGTGGAGAAAGGTAGAAGAAGGTGGATTAGTTGAGGTGAAGAGAAAGTAAATAAAAATGTGAGCTCTGCGGCGACTGTATTTAGGTTCACAAGGGGAACATGCAGTTGGTTGGCATCGATGTTCATTTTCGTCTCTGTCCTATACATCCACGGGTTCCATGGAGTTGTGGGGTGGAACCAGGGAGATCTAAATTCGAATCATAGTTCTACCACTTACCACTTGATGGCTTTGGACTTCTCTGTAAAATAGAGACTATAAACCAAACCTGTTCGTTTGTGGTATAGGAAGCAGATGCAGGGGTCTTAGCCCACTGCTGGTACTAATTAATTGTGGCTCTGGTCTTGATAGATGACAACATATTTTATTTTATCTTAAATATTTTATCATATCTTAAATACGCAATTGTTCATTTCCGTGTAAAAATAATACATGCTCATTACAGAAAGTAGGGAATTCTAAAAGGAGGAAAATAATCCTATTGCATCAATAATGTTAATATTCTAGAACATTTCTTTCAGTCCTTAACTAGAAGGGAAACAAGTTTACTATTGTCCTTCTTGAGACTTGACTAACTCCTGATTTGCTTTTGCTGTTTACAAGAACAGGACCTGGACCAGATAGGTTCTAACTGCCTTTCTCTTCCCTCACTGTAGACACTCCTGATCTAGACCTTTACTCCGAGCCCTGCTAGGAGTAGGCAGACTCTGCCAGCAATGCCATGAAATACCCTCTTTGTCAATCCATTCTCAGATCTCCTAAACATGTATGGAATGAATGAAGCCCTCTTTGATACCTTCAACTATAAGGGACTGTTCCTGCTCATTATATTTTTTTTAGAGCATTTTCTCTGGATTATATTGAGGAATACTAGCAAAGATATGCTGATAATGTTGCTACTCAGAGTGATCATTAAGTGTTATGGGAACTATACTCTAAATGGTTTGAAGGAGGGGTCAGAATATAAGACTCCTTGTACAGAATATGACAGTGCCAGTCTACCAGAGTATGACCTTAAGGATGACAAAATTTCATGTCAACCCCATTGGTGGAAAGGTGGTTGTCCTTATAGATTCTGAAATCAGATTTATTTCATTCTAATAGGCATAGAACTCCAAATGGACTTTCTAAACCATGAGCCATTTAGTTGCCCATCTAAACGTTATTCACCGGCAACATTACTGGATTAGCTCTCCATTTAAATATCATCTGTAAAACCAAAGCTTTTGCTATAAATTTCCCCTACAGGAAAGAGCACAGGAAAGATTGTTGTTTTGTTTAATTATTTGCTCATGACTCCAAAAGTAATGCATTTGTAGATTCCCTGTCAGTAGAAAGTTCAGAAAAAGCAAATTAGGAGTCAGGAATGTTGATAGCAGCAAGAAATGACAGAGATGAAGGAAGAGGGGGCTGATATAAGAACTAAAAAACTTGGCAGTTGAGAATCTTTTAGAGCTTGAGCAAATAGCTTTACTCTTCATGTACAGCAGTTGGCTTTCATAAAGGGAAGAGTTGAAGTGTAGGAAAATATGAAGAGGAGATCGAGTATTAATCTAGGTAATCTTTTGGATTTCAGTCTTTGTTTTAGTAAAACTAAGGGATCAAGAACATACGACATATATGGTTAATAATAAATCTCTTTTGGGTCTTAAAATTTGGTTTGTGATGACTTTTATTAAGCCATAAAAGAACTCAGCTTATATAAAAGAACTTAGTTTGTATTTAATATAATTTGTTTGAGAAAATAAGTATGTATGTCTTAGGATGATTTCTATCTAAATAATCCATTCATACAAGTTCTGGAGTATAAAATATCTCTGTATGTTATTTAGGTGAAACCCAAAGGTAGGTAATGCTTGACTCTGGTGAGTCAGGAGTGTTCCACTGGTGCGTACTGGAGTGTTCTCTAGAGAATATCTGATCCAGTGCCCCCATTATTATCATGAGCATGCAGTGAAGGCACACACAGGAATTGTATCTTTCCACACTGTCAACTTGGTTCAATCAGAAAGCAAAGTTAAATCACAATCATAAAGCAGGTTCCGAATTCCAAACTCAATGACAATTCACCACGTGATTAAACTTAGCTTCTCACACAGCACACAGAGCAGGGGGGGAAGACAAACAACACCACAAACAAGATAACAGAAGGGTGTAGGAAGAAAGCAAACCAAAGGCAAACAGTCTGTGGAAGCGCGTTTGAGATAAGGCTTCCGGCCGGCCTGGGTCAGCTCTGGGCGCTTAACTGCTTCTGAAGTTCTTGCGGGAAAGGATCTCGGTTCTGTTCGGAGATCGTTTGGGCAGAGACTTCTATGCAGTTATCTTTTCAAGTGGTCGGATGTAGAGGGATCAGGTCTGAAGAGTCTGACATTTTGCTGACAAAATCCTTCCCTTTTTAAAGGGATTCAATCAGTTTTGGGTCTCTGCAGACCTCCTCTGGTTCTGCCCGTTATCAGTCGTGGGGCGTCAGCTGATACTGGTCCCTGCGAGCTCCCCTAGCTGCAGTACCTTAACGGCTTGTGTCACTGCTTGACACAGGCTCCTGCTTGGCATGATAGACTCCATTTTGTTCTCTATGATTATTTTATAAGAGGGATGTCTTGGTCTTCTGGGGCTGCTATAACAAAATACCAGAGACTGCATAGCTTATAAACAGCAGAAATTCCTTCATCATACTTCTGGAGGCTGGGAAGTCCATGATCAAGGCGCTAGCAGATTCAGTTTCTAGTGAGGGTCTGCTTTCTGGTTCATATGTGGCACCTTCTCCCTGTGTCCTCATATAATAGAAGGTGTGAGGGAGCTCTCTGGGGGCTCCCTTATAAAGGCATTCATGCCATTCATGAGGACTCTGCCTTGTGACCTAATCGCCTCCTAAAATCATCACCTCCTGAGTTCATCATCTTGGTTATTAGGATCTCAACATATACATTTTGGTGGGACACAAATATTCATACCATAGCAAATGGAAACGGAAGCTCAGGGATGCTGTGCCCAGCTCTAATCCGTGAAGGAAGTTAGCATCAGTAATAGGTTTAGACCCAGGTTTTATTGACTGCCAATTCAGGGCTCTTACTTCCACAACATATAAGATTCTAAGAATCGAATGATACGGCGTTCGCACTCACAGGCATCCTAACTGACCTGTGAATTTATTCATTCATTCATCTTTTTTAAACATGGATTTATGAAGTGATTGCTATGTACCTTGCACACTATAAGTTTAGCCTAAGTATTAGCTATATGCATGCATACTTGTGCATGGACACACGAGCACACACACACACACACACACACACACTAATACTGTGAGTCACAAGATCTTAGGTTGGACCTTGGTTTGGACCTTTGTCTTCATCACCTCAGCCCAAATAAACATTTCTTCTAAGGACTTTTATCCTGAGAGATTCCATAGCCTTTTTCTGTAACCCTTTTTCTAGTTATTCATCCCACTGTCTCTGGGTTCTGCTTTCAGTTTAATCCTAGGTCTTTTATTCTGTAGTTTAAGATCCTTTCTTCCTCTAGGAGAAGAAAGATAGACTCAGCAGCCCTCTGAGAATTTCTTAGTCACTAATTGATCCTTTGGCTTTTTGTCTAACTGGTATGATATAAATTATTTTTTTCATAATGGATATTAATTTATCGGGGCAGAGAAGGAGATTAGAGGTGATCTAGTTCAACTACTAGTTTTATTAGATGGTCCCCTGGAACCCACAGAGAAGAAATGGTTCAAATTACCCAGCAAGTTAGTAGCAGATTTAGTCTTTGAACCCAAGTCCTACCTGTCATCCAAAGTTTTTGCTATGACACCACATTGCCCCAGAATTCTTTTTAGGGACACTGCTGGTCTGTTTTACTTTATCACTTATTTCTCCTTCATGTAAAATAACCCACGGAATTTCTTGGTTACCCATGCCAGGAAATGGTTAATCTCACTGAGCCCAAGGGCCTGGAAACTTCTGGGAGGGAGCCAGGTGAGCAAAGAGAGCAGATAAAGGCACCACCTGCCCATGGGTTAGAACAGCCCGGGGACACAGAGAGAATGTAAACACATTCTGCAAATCTTATTGTCTGACACAGTGCCAGCGTCTTTTGGGTTCTTGTCATGGAAAATATTTCGTCTGAGGTCATTCAATGAGCAAAAAGAAGCACTGAATACCCTCCAGGGTGCCAATTCTGTCCCCCCACCTCCTTTTGTCCAGATTAAATAAGCAAGGGACTAACATTTCATGGTTCCAGAAGGCCTGCCTTTCAACAGTACAGACTGTAAGGTAGGGAAAAAGGAGACATTAAGAAAATATATTGTGCTGTTCTGAACAGTTCTCTCCCCTGGGCAGCCCGCCCTCCTCCCCTGCGGCCTCCCTCTGTTTGCTCACCCATACTTACAAGCACACGCCCTGCGTTTAGAGCAGGAGTTAATGTCTGTGCTTCCTCATAAATCTCGGCTTGGTGCCTGGAGCTATGTTTTTAATTCTGTGGTGTAGCTTTGAGATCTGAGATGAGTAGAAAGGAGGGGCAGCTGATGGAGGTAATAATGGAAGCTGCCATCTCTCCTTCTGGGCACTTGCCTCCTCATTCATGTCTTCTCTCAGGTGGCTGAAAGCCTTAGCTCAGCCTCTGTGAAGGCCAGGATGGAAGGGGATTGGGAAGCGGAGAGAAAGGATAGCTATGCTGTCCGATGGCTATGTTATACTATGCCAAAGGATGCATGGCTTCTCTCTGAAGGTAGTAGAATGTGTGGAATGAGCAAATTATCCGGGACTGGTGACTGACTGGCATAGTTTTCTGGTTCAGCTAAAAATGACTTCAAGGAGAGTCTTTCCTGTCAAAAATAATGTATTGTCTTAAGAAACTTGCTATCAAAGATTTCCCTCCATTCAACTTAGAGCCCCTTTTTTTTGTGGTGTTCATATTTTTCATGATTGGTCCTTTGGCACTTGGATGATAGTTTCTTCTGTATAAACCTCATCTCGTCCACATGCCTTTGCTTTTTGTGGTGTAGAAGGCAAATCTATTGCGCTGCTATGATGGTTTAAAGTAGTAATTGCTTAGGTTTCTACCCTGGCAACAACTGTATTTGAGTAGAATTTTGAGTCTGAGTCACTGAGTAGAACATGTAATTAACAAGACTAAAGGAAGAGCTCTGATCTTTGAAAATTCTGGTCCTCAGTTTATACATCTATAAAATGAAAGAATCGGGCCTCCAACTCAGACAGTCCAGGATCCTTAAAACCTCCAACTGTTATAAACTCTCTTCTTCTACCAAGTTCTTATGAATCCTTATGGAGACTTTCCTCTACTTTTTTTTTTTTTAAGATTATTTAACAGCAAGAGAGATCACAAGTAGGCAGAGGCAGGCAGAGAGAGACGGTGAAGCAGGCTCCCCGCTGAGCAGAGAGCCCAATGCAGGGCTCAATCCCAGGACCCTGAGATCATGACCTGAGCTGAAGGCAGAGGCTTTAAGCCACTGAGCTACCCAGGCACCCCTTTCCTCTACTTCTATCTTTCAGGGAGGTTTTGAAATTTATCAGAAGTGAAGGGTACATTGATCTTCTTGCTCATACAACTGTGGGAATGGAGGCCAGATCCAGATGGTTTCCTAGATGACAGAAAATGGGAACAAGATATATTTTAATAGATGAACTACTTCTATAAAGGGATCTGTGGGTTTCTATTTGTACCTGTTTGAGGTATGGGAAAGAGATAATAGTAAAACAGGCCCAGAGATCATCAGACGATGGGCTCCTGGAGTTGAGAGACTGAGTCTTATTTCATTTCTGTACCTGTAACAATACACTGTACTGTACAGAGAATATGCTAATTAAATTGTGGTATTGTAGATAAACCACTTGGAACTGTTTTAGGGAATCACCTCTGAGGTGATTTAAAAGATTATTTTTAACTTATTAGAAAAGTTTTACAGAACTATGCTGATTCAGTCTGAAGAAAAAAGAGCTATAGGAGTATTTTAGGCTGAATGAAAGTCTCTGATGGATTTAAGTTTAAGTAAGAAATTATGTACATCAAAACACTGATAAAGTAGAAGCCAAACTCATGAGTATGCGGAGACTCAGAGTCAGGTGGAGGAAGAGATCAATAGGTGAACAAAAATGTAGAAGATTCCAGAACCTTCTTTTCTTCTCTATTCTGGAGGTTTGCTTTTCTGGTTTTGTCTATGTAGGGATCATGATATTTCTCTTCCCCCTTCTTATTCTGTTCCTCTAGTGGTTCTTGACTTGCTGATCTGATTAAGCCTGGTCATATTCGTTATCATAGTTCCTGTTAAATTCACTTATTTGTACCAAAGAGGTTTAAAAATGCTGTAAAAGTTAAATAAAATTTAAAAATATAAAGTTTCTAACAGTACACAGTAAGCATTATAGTACACACTAGGAACTCAAGATTTGCTAGTTGGATGCCGTACAGCATACAAAACACTTTCTTACCCATTATCCTCTTGTTCCTCATGAAGTTGTTTTCACCTAGTTTGGAAAGATGGTATATAATGTTCAAAGCCGGGCTTTACACTCAGAGTATGATTTGGAGCAGAAAGCTAGCAAATCTTTCTTTACTTAATAATTTGGTGTTGCCATTCTTTACCTAGGACTATACCCCCACTTTGATTAACTTGACCATAGCAGCTCAGGGAGAAAGATCCAGTCTTCTTACCCTGATGACATAACTTGTTTGTAATTTCCTTCTTCACTCCCAGGGCTACCTTATTTTCCTGCAATCTCATAAATGGTAATATTAAATATATATATATATATATATATATATATATATATATATATATATATATAAATCTACAGTTCCTTTTGGGATTGAGATTTCCTTTTGACCTTTAGCTAGGATCTCTGGGCAAGTGTTTTTGCCTACAGATGATGACAGTCTCCTTAGGGCAAGTCTTTTAACTCTATGTTTATTAGAAGTAAGGCTGTGCTGTGTATTAGGAGACCTTAACTTGGAATGTATTTTGTAATGATAGCCCAGAATGGTGAAAAGACCCCTAAATGAAGTCTTGGGAGACCAGGGATCTCACTAGCTCCACCCGTGGGTAATGATGCTTGAAAGCTCTACTCCTTCTGTGTCAGTTTTCTTATATCTAGAAAGAAGGCACTGGGTTTTAGCTTCCAAGCGCTCTTCTAGCTCTGAAGTTCTCTAGTTTATAAATATTAAAATGCTATTCCACCATATGGTGGCAGATTTGTGCTTTTACATGTTTGTGAAGTATGGCGGTAGGTGCTAAAGTTCCCTAGGAATGATGGGACAATGCTTGGTATAGTCTTTGCAGCAGAGGATGTGTTCAGGGATCTAACTTGATGCCTCTAAACTTAAGGCATAACCCAGAGGCCTCTTTTAGATCTTGTATGTCCTTGATTGGATGAATGTTAGTAGTATCACGACCATAGCTGTGTACACCATTTACAAAGTACCAAGGTCATGAGGTGTCACGTGGAAACACACAAAAGAGCATATGGTAAAACTGAGATTTAGAAAATGAAACTAGCTTGTTCATAGTCACACAGCATTAAGTGTCAGAACCAAGACTCTAACAAAAGTATACATGACATCCTGTTCTTTGGATTTTTCACTTTATTCTGTTACATCATATCTTTCATGGTGAGCCCAAGTAACCAATAAAGTGCTCCTGGTCATAAAGGCATCTATATTCTCCATAATTGTTCTAATGACATTTGACGGAACAAAAGATGATAGATTTTCATAGGCCTCTGGTACTAAAGTCTTTGCTGAGAAGCACTGCCTTAGTTTTACCTTTGGAGAGACTTCTTAGTTGCAGATTTATCTTCTTAGATATCACCAGTGGAGCTTAAGAGAGGTTGGCTGAACTTGTATGCTTATTTATTTATTTTCTTTTTTAATTTAAATTCAATTAGCCAACATATAGAACAACACTAGTTTCAGATGTAGTGTTCAATAATTCATCAGTTGCACATAACACCTAGTGTTCATCACATCACATGCCTTCCTTAATGCCCATCACCCAATTACCCCATTCCCCCACCCACTACGCCTCCAGCAACTCTCAGTTTGTTTCCTATAGGGAAGTGGCTCATGGATTTTCTCCCTCTCTGATGACTTCCTATTCAGTTTTCCCTCCCTTCTCCTATTATCCTCTATTCTATTTCTTATATTCCATGAATGAGTGAAACCATATGATAATTGTCTTTTCTCTGATTGACTTATTTTGCTCAGCATAATACCCTCTAGTTCCACCCGGGTTGATATAAATGGTAAGTATTCATCCTTTCTGATGGCTGAGTATGAACTTGTATATTTAGAAGTATGCTACATTTCTGAGAAATGTCATTGCCATGCTCAAATTTATTGGTTATTTAGAAATAGGGTCTCTCTTGAATTTCATGCTTAAACTTCATTTGAGGTTTCCCCAAGGTAAAAGAATACGAAGTGTACTTATTAGAGAAGCTATCTTGGCAGATTTTCATTGCCTTTGGATAAAAGCAAAATTGCACCCAGCACATAAATTGACATATGAAGCAGTAAATAATTCCATTGTACAAGTTGTTTGAATGGACTAAAGCCAGAATGCTCCATTAACCAGCATGCATAGAATATTCACCAAGCTTAGAGTTTATGACCAGGTCGAGGGGGTGGGGGGTGGGAGAGAAAGAAAGAAAAGAAACAGAATGAAGGAATGTATGCGGGTGAGGGGGTGATAAATGTCAACATAGCAGCTGGAGAGGTGAGAGGTTAGAAAGGGATCTTTAGAGGTACGTACAATATGTTTCCTTTCCTCTCTTCTTTTTTTTCTTTGTGGGGGAAGGATTAAGTAAAAAGGTTTGGTGTCAGCTTTCAAACATAATGATCAAAAATCTGAGAACTGGGCAGTAGAATGAACCAAACTTTTTTCTTATTTCTTTTTGAAAATAGAATCTCAGAGATCAGCCAATGGAGAAGAGGGTTGGCATATGTATATGTGTGAGATTGTGTTTATACACATCTCTACTTGGATAAACACTCAGAAGCCACAATAGCATTCCCAAGGGAATTCTTCCTTAATACAGGAAGTGACAGCTTTGTGAAGGCACCACAATTAAGCTCTGGGTTTTTATTCTAGATCCCAGGATTTAATTTCTAGAAGAAATGAGAGCTCTGTGATGTTCCATGGGGCTGTTTAGAATTACAGGCAACTTAGTTTTAAAGCTTGTTGAATGCAAAGCACCTGAGCTTAGCTTAACCTCCAGGGATCTATTTGCATTCAGAGATGTCTAAAACCACAAACCATAAATTCTGATGGGTACATGTAAAAGAAGAGACCACAGGAATTACCATTTTGTTATTCAACGTGGCCACAGTCTCCTGCCACAACTTCCCTCCCATCACTCCCAAGCTTCCTCTTGCTTTGTGCTTGGGTTTACCAGATGACCAGGCCTGGGCTATTCCAGTTAGTATGTGAAAAGGCAGGTACAATTCCTTTATGAGCTTTGACATGTTTGTTTCTGCAACTTTGCTGGATGGAATGTGTGTAGAGAATAGAGAACCAAAGCTGAAGTCACAGACATTTTGAATTGGTAATCATCCCAACATTTTGAATTGATAATCACCATACGCTACCGTTCTTGGTGTCCCATGTCTCTTCTCAGTCAATTCCTGCTTTGTGGAAACTGGAGCTGCTGCCATTTCCCTCTTCCTTGAAACCACCTAACACCTCAACACTTCCAGTTCTTGTCCTACCACTGTGACTATTCCTCTCCCTTTCTCTTTTAACCGTTACCATCGGAATATTGGCAGGAGGTTAATATCCCTATTTCCATCCCTGGCCTTGGTCCTCAGCACCAGAGTCACATTTCCAACAAGGCATTTCCACATAGGATTCTCAACAACACCCAGAACTCATCATTTGGAACTGAATTTATCTTTTTATTCTTACCTCCTAAATTTCTGGAATAATCAATTAGTAGGCAAGCCACTTAGCATCATTATAAAGGCTAACTGAGACACTACCTTACTTTCCCATTCTCTTCTTTTTGTTTTAATCTAATGTCAATGGCTATTATAAAGGAAACTCTTTTCTTGTAGGAGACAAGGAGAAGGCCTTAGGATTTACTGGGGGAGTCTGGAACAGCAGTCCCTCTTTTCCCGTTGGAACCCATGGTCCACTGAGGTGCCTTATGCGACCTTCACTGAGCACCCTATGAAATACACCAGTGAGAAGTTCCTCGAAATTTGTAAGGTAGGCAGTTTGGGCATCACTCTTAGATTACCTTTGATGGTGAAGCTGTGTACTTTTAAAACATGTACTATTCCAAAAAAAAAAGGTAAGATACAGCCTAGGTTTATAAAGATACAAACTTTAAAAGGTTTGCAGTATTTTTTAGTAAACAGTGGAGCTGTTTTATTTATTAAAGATATATAATGTTTATATTAACCATATTATGATTCCTCCTTGCTAATTTCTTATCAAAAATTTCTTATCAAAAATTATAATGTAATATCATTTAAAATCACAATACTTGTGTTTGTCTGACTGTGTTTATTGCAGAAAGGATACATAATTTTATGTATGTCATTAAATTCTAATTATTTTATTCAGAGAAGGAGTGTGGGATAGTGGTAATTATATAATCAGATACAGCTCTTTGGTCATGTTTGTCACTTGTCTTTCTGAACCTTGGCAGTCTCATCTCTAAAATGGACATAATGATGATTGCTGCCCTTTCTCTTAACTTCATCGGAGCACTATAAGGTTAAATGGGATAATGTGTATATAAATGCTCCCTAAACAGTAAAGCAATCAAAAGTTAATAAAGAATATTTTTATGTCTTTCAATCTCATCTCCTCAAATAGATTTTAAGTTTATCAATGGCAAGGAGAGTCCTTCTACTCTTCTTTCACCCTCCTAGGGAAATTTAGGCAGTGCTAGCACACTAAGTAGTCAGGAAGTAAAACAATTGGAGCTATAAATGCAGAGGAAGATCAAACTTTTATATTTTCAGCAAAATCCATATACACATAGGAGTGTGCTTATAGGCCTAGAAATTTTTGCCTTCTCTGGCCTTTCTACATTTACTTTTATATTCTGTCTTTCACTTCCTAGCATCACAACTCTCTATTTGCTATAAATTCAAAGGCTAGCAACATACATGTAAAGTCTTTCTGTGGATGGATGGCATGCATTGCATTGCCTGCATTGTTTCCAACACACCTATTCATGCAATTATGCATATGTATAAAAATATTTTCAATTGAGGGGCGCCTGGGTAGCTCAGTTGGTTAAGCGGCTGCCTTTGGCTCAGGTCATGATCTCAGGGTCCTGGGATTGAGCCCCGCATCGGGCTCTTTGCTCAACAGGGAGCCTGCTTCCCCTTCTCTCTCTGCCTACTTGTAATCTCTCTCTCTCTGTTGAATAAATAAATAAAATCTTAAAAAATTAAAAAAAAATATTTTCAATTGATAAGCCCCCTATTTTAAAAAGGATTTGAGGCAAAAACGTATGTGATTACAGGATAGATGGAGTCTTCATTTCCCTTAATATATAGATGGAGTTGGCTTAAATCCCTTCCACTCTTAAGAAAGGTCAGTGGTCTTTTCAAGATTGATGCAAACATTGTCAGGGGCTTATGGTCTCCAGGTTTACCTCTGGCTAATTGCAGGTACTGAGTTAGTTCATTGTGTGGATCATGTGATGGTCCAGTTTCAAGATGCTGCAGCCCAAGCTTCGACATCAGCCCCTGACCAGACTCTACCACCCGAAAGTAACAAAACAGAACGAAATGAAAACCAACGAGGACAACAAAAATGGTTACATAAGGCATTGATGTGAGAGTAGACTGGCTGAGGGTTTCAGGGAGATGCAGTGGGAATTTACATCATAATAAATAAGTCCAGACTTCACAGGGAATATCAGCTCTTCCTGTTTTTATAATACCCTGATACATTGCTTCATAATCTTTTCTCCTCTCCTCTGGATCCTGTCTTCCTCCTCCCCAAATACTTGCCCTTCCTCTTCCTCTTTCCCTTCTCCTTTCTTTTTCTTCCTCCTTCTCTTTCCTCTTCTTTTTTTCCCTTCTTCTTCTCCTCCTTTCTTCTCTTCTTCTTATTAACAGTTTAGAGTATTTTTATCAGTTTCTTTTTTTTTAAACACCTGCTAATCCAACCCAAAATGCTTAATAATGTATTTTTCCAAAGCCATTTCCCACCTTTAAAGGATGTCTAGTTCCGGCCATGAAAATAATATGTATTTTTGCATTAGTAGTAACTGTATTTTATTGTAAGTTAAAATAAATACCAACAGCCTTGGTTTTTATATCTATCACTTCCTGAGCCAAATCTCCTATTCCTCATACCTGATCCACTACGTACTAACTCCCTGAGTATCCTTTGCTGGAAGACATTCGGGGTAAGGTATTAAAGAATAAGTTCTACACACTGCAAAGAAATGGCATTGCCTTACCCTAATTTTTAATGGTACTTTGTTTTGTTCTGATGCATATTAATACAACCAAATATTTCTAAAAGGAAGATAAGTAAAATAGCAAAAGGGCGATAAAATAGTTGTTTCCCAAATACCATGAATGTGGTTAGTAGAATGAAGTATTAATTTTATACAAGCCTTCCTATTAGTGAAGGCTAAAAGGAAAACTCAGTGTTTATAAAGCTCTTGTTGGATGGGAGTAAGAGTAGCAGGTGTGTGTGTATGCACTTGAGCACACATGAGTGGGCGTGAGTATAATGCATGGTTGTTTAGTTGGTTGGTTTTCAGTCAATAAAACGATTTTGTGGATCTGTCAAGTGTATTTCCTTTAAGGTTTTTCTCCTTAAACTACTCTTCCAAAGCTCCTTTTTTTTTTTTTTTTTTTTTTAATTTCCCGGCAACAGTCTGGCATTTTTCATTTGCCAAACTATTTCTTATTCAAAGGCCACCCCAAGTCCTGATTCTCTATGAAAACAAGTGATCTCCATCTGTGATGTCAGATGATGAATACTCTGATCCGGTTCTTTGAGTCTTAATTTCTCTCTTGTTGTTGGTTTTATGTCACAATATTATTTGTGTTTAGGATATTTTCCAAGATTGGCTTTGATTAATACCCAGTTATATTAATGTAAATGAGTAAATAAGAAGAAAGGTAGTTCTGTGGACATATGATTCCTTTTATGTGAGTATTTTGGCATAACGTAAGATTTTAAAAGGATGACATAAACTAGTTTTTCCATTCCCCTTACAAATGAAATGGGAAAAAGTGGAAAAATATGGGGAAATTGCATAACTAAATACCTGAAGTAATTTAACTCAATGTAACAAATCTATTATGGCAGAGGAGAAGGAATCCTATAGAGCTGGGTTACACAGTCAAAATTTTCAAATTATATACAATCCAACGGAATAACTTATTTAAAAAATACATTTTAAAAATGCAAACTTATTCTTACTCAGTCTTTTCTTGTATAGCACCTGGGATCTCTTTATTCAACAAATATCTTCTGACACCTACAAAGTATAGGTATTATTGTTCAAGATACAAACATAAATGAGATAAGACTCATGTCTTTGTGGAAGATATTGCTTAACAGAGGAGGTAGACAAAAATGCAAAGATTTTTAGGGCACCTGGGTGGCTCAGTCATTAAGCATCTGCCCTCAGCTCAGGTCATGATCCCAGCATCCTGGGATCAAGCCCCGCATTGGGCACCCTGCTTGGCAGAAAGCCTGCTTCTCCCTCTTCCTCTGCTGCTCCCCTGCTTATGTTCCCTCTCTCGTTGTGTTTCTCTCTGTCAAATAAATAAATAAAATCTTAAAAAAATATGCAGATTTTTAAATGAGTACTAAATTGATTAAACCAGAAGTTTAGACCAAATGAAGAGGAGTGGAGGCACATGAAGGTATAAAGAATGTTCTTAGAAACAGGATAATTTATTTTATCTGGGGTTTATGGAATTTAATCTTATATATTCCCATCATGATTGTAATGGCTCAAATAATAGATATGAGGGCTTAAGTTAAGTTAGGGGCAGTAAGAATGGAAAGAAAATAAAGAAATTTTAAGATATTCAAGACACAGAATTAATGGAAGCAGGAAACTTACAGGATATAGTAGTAAGTAGAAAAGAGAAAGAGGTTCAAGATGATGTGGTTTCTGACTTGGGTAGATTGTGATTCTATTAGCTTCAGTGGGGAAAACTGAAAGGAGAGTAGGTTTGGAGATTCAGTGTGGGACATGTTGAGTTTGACATGTCCATGGAAGATGGGGTGTAATTAGTTGTCAGGCAGTTAGAAATTTAGGTCTAAAGCTCAAAAGAGAAAGATGAACTAGTGATAGAGGTTTCAGATCACACAATTTTGGGTCAAAGCTGAGTCATGGGCTTAGTTGGTTGGGCAGGTAACATAGGAAAGAGCATCAGTGGACATATTAATTACACTTAAATCCAAATTCAGATTATCTCTAAGTCTCTTAACATTGATCTAAAAAATTACTATCAAATTTATGCAATACAGCATCAAAATACATCATTTTTTTCTTGTATTCATCTCACTAACTCTATAGCATTCTACATCTGGCAAATATGAGGGTCAAATGGCCTCTTTACAGACATTCTTGCTTATCTCTGAGCCTACCAACCTATTCCAATCTGTGTATGCATATACTTTGCATTACTCATATAAAACAGTTGTAAAAATAGGAGATAATCAGTTTTTTGGCATTGACTTTCTTGTTACAAGATATAAAAATAATTTCATCTAATATTATGTAATCAGACTATATTTATTGATTACAGTTTGCATGCTTTCATGTAATTCAATGAACAAAAACCATGTGAGGTCAAGATAGCTATCTTTTTAAAGTGAGTATACTTAGAATAATTAAGTGAATTGACTAAGGTATTACATAAAATACTCTATTTCCAACCTAAATGATTTGCTAATAAGCAAGGAAATGGGTATAAACCTGAGAAACTCTGTACATGTGTGTATGTATGTGTGTATTTATTGATGTAATGGAATGTGATATATTATACTTATGACAAGACTCAATTATCTTTGACTGTTTTATACACTTTATACTTGTAATATGTAGTCTCATTTCCCCTGTTTTAACCGTTGCCTTACTGGGTTCTTAAGATGTGTGGACAGTCTTGCTGGGGTGAACTAGTGACCTAGCCCAGAGCTGGTGAATAATAGTGAATAGATCATGAATGATCTATAATTAAATTAAAGTGATCTACAGACCAATCATTGCCACTCGTTTTCTCGCATATTTACCCTTCTTTTCAAGGGAAGTATGAAAGTGAACCGATGTTTTTAGCAATCAAATGTAACTTTACATCCTTAGTTCCTTAGTTTCTCTTCACATCAACTTGACAAATATTCATTGAATACCCACCTGGCATTGAATACTACATGCTAAGCAATGTGCTAATAAGCTGGGATACTGAGAAGAATAAAACAGATTCTGCCCTCCAGACACTTAGAGAGTAAAGGGAGAAAGCAAAAAAAAGGAATTAACAAATTATAATTCAATATGCTAAGACTGTTAATAGAGGGACTCACAAGTTTCTATGGGAGCCCAGAAGAGGGGACAAGTATATCCAAAAGTTAACAGGTATGATAACATTTGAAGTGAAACTCAAAGTATGAGTTACGTAAGCATCAAAGGATGGGGGAAAAGACATTTTAAATAAAAGAAAGATGGTTGGAACCTGCAAATTACCAAAGTATATGAAATGTTCTTGAATAAAGAATGGTTCATTTTATCTAGAATTTAAAGCATGTGTGTGTTGATGGGGAGAATTGGGGGAATGGAATAGGGAGAGGATGAAAATTAGGATATATAGGAACCTCTCTTGGATGAAAGGAGCTTCTGTCTCAGCCTCCTTTTTCTCTTTACACACCTGAACATACCCACAATGAAGGTGTCTCCATAAATATAATTCCAGGTGAAATGTGCCAGGACAATAAAAGCTTTCTATCCAGTTGTGTGACTTTTCAGTTGATTTCCAGGATTTGGTATTGCATGGACTTACTCTTTATTCCAGCATGCTTCACTTCCTACAGAGGGAAACATATAGCCTGAAGGTTTGGAAAACCTGCTCAGTTGAGGAATGTGGGCCTGCAGGCATGAAACCTAGTCTCTTTACCCAGTGTAAACAGGAAGCAAGTTATGGTTGTAATAAGGAAAACTGAGACTCTAGGCAGTGAACTTCTGGCAGACAGCACCTGAAGCAACCCAGGAGCCCAGTCACTCAGCTGGTAAATAACTGCTGGAAAGTCAAGAAGAACGTTCAGCACTCCCCCCACCCCCGACCTCCAACACACCTTCCCACCCACGCACACTGCTAGACTTTACCCCAACCAGCACACAGCTCCTATGTAATCTGAGTTGTTAAAACTTGACCCTCTGTTTTTAAGACTGGAATAAAAGAAGGAGCCAAGGGTGGGTGTATAAAAGCTTTTAGAGAAAAGTATGTGGCTGGTGGCATTCATATCAGATGACACCGCGTTCCTGTCACAGAGATTGAGTTCAGGTGCTTGAAATGCTCAAAAGCCAGCTTGGGGACTTGGCCTTTTGTCTGCCTTTCCTTCAATGTACTGCCTGTCACTTTGTCTTCACGGTCCCTCCTGCTTTTAGAGGGCTCACCGAAATGACTAGAAATAAAGCGCATCTGACTCTAATGAAATGCCAAGTTCATTGAGTATGAAATAGTGTCACCTTTTTCTTTCCAGCACTTAGATGCTGAGGCCACAGAGCATTCTATGAATGAAGCTTATGATGAGGACTGGAGAAGCATCCAGTCATCTAATCTAAAGACATTTATTGATCTAGGAAAAGATATCCTGACAGTCCGGAGGGTGTTGGTAATGGAAATGTTGAAGTGAATTGCATTTTGGTCTTCAAGAAGTCATAGTTTGATGATGATATTGTCAGTGATTTATTGACAGTATTTGTTAATTATTGGTAATAGACATCCTTAATGGCCCTTGCAATATGACTCCAAATTCCAGCCTCATCTCATTCTACTTCCCCCTCCGCTCCTGAAATACATGAATATGTGTATCTGTACATGGAGAGCTTACACATAAACTCTTCAATTATCAAACCTGGTACCCTCTGCCTTTAATGCTGTTAATATTCTTTTTTTATGGAAAAGGAACTATAAAATTCAGAGATGTTGAATAACTTGCTCAAGGTCACACAGCTAATGAGTGCCTTATTTGCAATATAAGCCAGGATCTGTTTGATCTCACTACTCATGTTGCATCATGCATACTTCCTTTAGTTCAGTGCCTTCCAACAGAGGATGATTTTACCTCCTGGGGGACATTTAGCAATGTCTCAAGACATTTTTGGTTCTCATATCCGGGGTGGGGATACTGTTGGCATCTAGTGGTTAGAGGCTATTGAGGATGCTTAACATCCTAAAATATAGAGGACATTGTCCCTCATAGTTAAGAATTATTTGGCACAAAGTAACAATAGTCCCAAGATAAAGAAACCTTGGTTTACTTATATAGACAAACAGCCACACTTATGACTCTAATTCTTAGAAAACTGGATGAAATATTTTAGTGGAGATATAAATGAAATGCAATAGAATAAAATATTAATTTTTACCTTCAGTAGGTGGGAAGGCATTGTAGGAGAGATAGGATTGGCATTTGGTTTCAAAAAATGAATAGGAGCATAGACAATATAGATCTTTGTGGATTGAATAGACTGTCAGAGCTACAGGTTGCTAGGCAAACTTAGTATAGTGTTTTTCAAAATTTTTCTAGAACAGGGGTGCCTGGGTGGCTCAGTGGGTTGAAGCCTCTGCCTTCGGCTCAGGTCATGATCTCAGGGTCCTGTGATTGAGCCCCACATCGGGCTCTCTGCTCAGCAAGGAGCCCGCTTCCCCCTCTCTCTCTGCCTGCCTCTCTACCTTCCTGTGATCTCTCTCCTTTCTATCAAACAAATAAATAAAATATTTAAAAAAAATTTTTTTTCTAGAACCAAATACTTTTAAAAATAAAATCTTACCTGAAACGCAAATATATAAAATTGTTAAAAATAGAGTAGCTCTAATTGATGTGATTGCAGGGACAGGCATACGTTATCTCCTTGCCTTCCGTATCTTCTCCCCAAACCATCAGGAATATCTGTTCCAACATTGTTAATAGCAACACCTACTTTCTTTTCAAAAGAATCTTCATTTGGATGATAAATCATATGGCCATCTAACCTATTAGGAAATCTGATGTTCTAAGGAACATGGTGTGAAAATTCTGGGTATAAATTTTTTTTCTACCCCTTCTGAAAAATAAGGAACATAAATCCTTCCTAACTATCAGAAATTTACTGCTCATAATAGCAGTATGTTACAGAAGAGAGGACTCTAACACTTAAGTCAGGAGACTTGGGTCCAAGACTTTGCTCAGTTACTTACAAGCTTTTTATCACTGGAAAAATCTCTGAAACACTTGGACCGTCAGTTTACCAATTAGATCCCTGATGTGTTACCCCCAATGCCTAGCATCTTATCCAACAAAGCTTTCCGAATTTGTGGATTTCTAATCTCTGCCCTATGTCCTATCTTGTGTAGGTATTAACTTCACTTTATGAATATTGTTCTTGACCTTAAGATCTATGATTATTATTTTTGAATCTTTGACTATAGACAAGGACCTGTCATCTGTACATTTCTTCATGCCCCAGGTCCATGTATCCAGTTGACCATTAGAAATTACTAAGAGGCTTACTGGTTAGACACCTCAAATCACACATCTAGAACAGAATCCTTGATCCTATACCTCACCACATGCAAGCCCTTCTTTCACCGAGGTTTTCCCAACCCAATAATGAAATCACTTTCTATCCAGTTTCTCAGACCAAAAATCTAGATGTCATCTTTGATTCCCCTGGTCTCTTCATCCCCCCTATTTACTTATAGTAATTTCTATGACTCTACCTCCAAGTAGTATCCCTAAGTCAACCAGTTCTCATGTTCTCCACTGCTCTCTTTGTCCAAGCCACCATCATCTCTTGACTGGACTACTGAAGTGACCTTCAAATTCCTCCTAATCTTCCTGTTTCCATTCTTGGCTCGAACAGTAAGTTTTCCATACAATAGCCAGAATTATTTAAAACAAAACACAACAAAACAAAAAACAAACAAAAAAACCCCCCGCAAAACCCAAAAAACATGCATCATTGAACTTATCTTTAAAATCACTTCAATTCAAAGTCCTTAATATGGCTCACAAGATGCTCTCTGCCTAAGGTTTCACTTCAGTCTCTTTGTTTAATCACTATTTCTAGCTGTATAGGATTTTCCCTGTTCCTTGAATAAACTAAGCTCATCCCTACCTCACAGCCTATGCAGGTACTTCTGTTTTCTCCCTGGAACACCTTCTCCACATGACTGCCTCTTTTTCATCCTTTGGGCCTCAGATCAAGTTTTACTTCCACAGAAAGATGTGCTCTGAATTCAATATGTAAAAGAACCTTCAATCCTATTACATTGTCCTTTTCCACACTTTATTTTCTCCTAGAATTTATCACCATCAAAATCACCTATATCTACTTTTACTTTTTCTCATACCACAAGAATGTAATCTCTATGGGAACAGGATGCTTGTCTTGCCTCTGTAGTCACCGCACTTAGAAAATGCCTGGCGAATAGTGTAGGTGTTTCATTAATATTTTTTGGATGATTTTAGAGCTTTTTAATCTATTAGTGACATAGAGAGTTTACAGTATTAATAGTGATAGAAATAATTCATATATACATAGAAAATTAAAGCTGCTAAAACTAAAATGACAGCTGGTAACCTTACATAGCTAATAAACAAACTGAGGAACTGCATGTTATTTTTGACATTAGGAAGCAAAATTTGGCCTGAGGAAAGTTAGTGTTATTAGAGTTAAACACAAAATTAAATTAACAATTAAAATCACACTCAGGAAAATAATAATAAGTAATATCCTCAGAAGCAACCTAACAGTGACAAAATTTGAAATGGACAAAAATCAACTTTTTGATTTAATTTAATTGTATAGACATGAATTCATTCAATGGAAATTTTTCAGGAAAAAATGGAACAATTTATAAATTATTTCTTTTAGATGGAAAATTCTTCAGTGAACCTAATTGTTTTGGTGTAATTCATGTCAGAAAACATAGTCTTAATGAAAATTCAGTAATGCTGGCATAATTTTGATGTAGGTTTGTATTAAAAATATAGAGATAAGAGAAACAAAGTGTCATCTTGCACCTGGTTTTCTTTGGAACTTTTCTCCTTGATCAGGTGAAAATTTCAATACTCTTGGGGAACTAATATTTAGGATTTTCTTTCAATCCAGAGTTTAAAGGCTTTTTATTTTGAAATAATTTTAGACTTACAGGAAAATTGCAAAGATGGTAAAGTTTCCATGTACCTGCCATCCAAATTCTTCTAACAACTTACATAATATAATATAGCTCTCAAAACCTGGGAATTAAACAGTGGTACAATAATATTAAGTAAACTGAAGACCTTATTCAAATTTCACTGGGCTTTTGTTTTGTCTTTCCTAACATCCTCTGTCTGTCCCAGGAGCCAGTCCAGGATAACATATTATATTGAGTTGTTTTGTCTCTTTATTCTCTAAACAGTGACAGTTTCTCATTCTTCCTTTTTTTAAAATTTAAATTCAATTAGCCAACATATAGTACATCATTAGTTTTGATATAATGTTCAATGATTCATTAATAGCATATAACACCCAATACTCATCACATCCTTCATTCTTCCTTTGTTTACATGATCTTGGCACTTCTGATGAATACTGGTCAGTTTTATAGAATGTCTCTCAATTTGGGTTTGCCTGATATTTTCTCATAATTAAATTGTGGTATGCTTTTCTGGTGCAGATACTACAGAGATGATGTTGTTTGTCTTCACAGTCAGCTTACAATGCCTGTATGACGTATTACTAGTGGTGTTAACCTTGATCACTTGTTTAAAATGGTGTATGCTGGATTTCCCCTTTGCAAAGTCTGTATTTTCCCCTATATAACTGATAAGTATCTTGGGGGAGATGCTTTGATGATCAAGCCATGTTTTTTGAAATACTGTTTTCTGAATAGAATTTAATGTATCCTTTGGCATCCAGAGAATTCTGTTACTTTTAAAAAGCTCCTATCAGAGTTAAAAAATTGTATTCTGGAGTCTATGATTCATATTAAGGAAATTAGGATTCCAAGTATGGAATTGAAGGGAATTGAAGGGACTAAGGAAGTTAAAGTCTTCTCTGCCTATAAATAAGGAAAATATTTGTACCCATAAACAATAGATTTTATAAAATATTTTTGAATAATTAAATTCATATAGCAAGCTGATGAGATTAGCATTTAATATTATCATCATCATTATTATTTTCCCATTTTCAGATGCATAAACTAAGGTTTGAGCATCAGTCTCATCAAGTGAGATTATATGGTTTCATCCAAGGTGCAACCACTGGTAACTGATAGGGCAAGGAAACATAGCTAGCCCTGTGCATCTAATACCAAGCATTTTCCCACTATACAGTGATGAAGTAGACATAGTTAGATAGCAGTGAGTTCCATATCATTGGATATGTCCACGGAAAGGGATGTGGCTTTTTGGTAGGAATGTGGCAAGGCATAACAATAGATGAGTGGTGAACTGATAAGCTTAAGATCACTTCTGACCTTGAGATTCTATGATTGTTAAACATAGTGATTAAATGCCCATGTTATTAACTTATTCTTTCCTTCCTGCTTTCTTCTTTTGGAAGTTGAAGAAAGATCATTTCTTTCTGCTTTTATTATTCAATCAACTAAAGCAGTGGTGGAGTTTGCTGAAAGGAAGGATGTCTTTCCTTTTAGAATCTTCAGGCTGTATGATTGTAGTTTGTATCCTTCAGAAACAGCAATGTTTAGTTCTTTAATATCTCAAAGAGGATGCCGGAACTGCAAATAGTAATAAGAAATACCTTCTGTCTGTCATTGCTGCTATCATGGAGAACAAGCAAAACCATACTTTTATGTTAGTTATATTCTTTAGTCTCAGTGAAGTGGGTCTATTTTTTAAAATTAATGTTTTGGTATTACTCAATTACTTTCACTATTACTTTAAAGAAAAGTAGAGAGGCAGGGGCTCCTGGATGGCTCAGTTGCTTAAGTGTTCAACTTTTAATTTTGGCTCAGGTCATGATCTTTGGGTTGTGGGACTGAGCCCCTCCTTGGCCTCCACACTCAACAGGGAGCCTATTTGAGATTATCTCTCTCTCCCTCTCCCCCATTTCTCCTCCCCTCGCATGTGCACTCAGTCTCTCGAATAAATAAATTTTAAAAAAAAAGAAAGAAAAGTGGAGATAAATATATCTGTTTATTTTGAAAACCTAGAGATATTGAGGTACTCCAGAAAACTGTGTTGTTTCATCATCATAGTCATTATTATTTTTTTTTACTTCTGATATTATCTAAAATCTGTAGATTTCAATGCTTCTTTATAAAAGAACAAACTAAGGAGCAAAAGGGGGAAATGAAAAATGAATTTACAATGTTACACAGTTAGAAAATTATAGAAGTTTTTATTTGCATGACTTTTTGTTTTTATTTTTCTTATGGGTTAGGTTAACTAGCAATAGTAGATACATTCTAAATTTTAAATGTTTGTTTCTTATTAATAAGGAAACTAAGACTAGAATCAAGAAGTGGTTTGCCCAAGGGCAATATAAAATTAAGAATCCAGGATAAGATCTATATGGAAAATTGTGTTATGGGGAAAGACTATAGGCTTCTCTATCTTCATTGAATCATCACTCTTGTGTTAGTCCCTTAAAGCAAAAAAATTGTCTCCTCATGGACGAATGGGAACAACAATGATCACTTTACATGGTATGCTTAACAATTTGAATTGATATTGGAATATACTCCAATAAGAGTCTTAATTTAGATCAGTGGCTAGTTGCCACTGTGAATAAGATTTTATTCCCAATGTTCTTTTTTACTGTGATGCAAAAAGTGGAATTAGTGGGGGTAAGTCATTTACCTTCTATGATTCTTGGTTTTCTACCTTAGAAATGGTGATATCTTTTGTGACCTACCTAATACATTTATATTAGAAAAAAATCATGGCACTAAAAGAGCTTATTGGAAATACAAAGATGCGAGCTTTCCTACTTTATTTCCTTGCTTGTTTCTCTGTTTTAAATGGTCCCTGAATTGACCTCCTCTTAATCTAATTCATCTTGGCTTGACCAAAAGAAAGAATTTTTCTTTTACTCATTTAACTTAAAAGTTTGGGGTTGGCTGATCTAATAATTTGAATGACTTTGTCAAGAATTCATCTTTCTCTACATCTTAGTTCTTTCACTTTTGTGGGCTTACTTCTCAGTCAAGTTCTCACTATGTATGGCAAAATGACCACAAATACCTCCAGGCTTGTATTCTATCAGTTTTTAACACTATTGGTCATGTGGTCATTCTGAACCAATCTCTGTAACCAGAAAAATGGACCCCTCTGATTGGTTAGTCCTGAACCTTATGCTAAAGTCAGAGCCACTTAAACTATGCAGACTAAATAGGATAGGGTGGTTCTCCAAAGAACAAAGGAGGTACTCTTGTTGGAAGAAGAATCTTAAATTATGGAAAGGAAGCTAGGTTGGAAAAAAACAACAGCTGTTGACTAGGCCCTTCCTAACCCCATTTCACCTAATGAAACCCTATGCACCTTTTAAGGATTGTCTCAAGAGTTGTCTTTTGAGGTAATTTCTGATCCTCTCACTACATATGATTTCTCCCTCTTTTGTGTAACCTTAGCATCTTGTGCCTCTTTTGTTCTTTATTTTCACAAAATTTGTATAATCATTATAAGTTCATTTCTTAGGGGCACCTGGATGTCTCAATCTGTTGAGGATCTTACTCTTGATTTTGGCTCAGGTTGCGATCTTGGAGTCATGGGATTGAGCCCCACCTCCATGCTTAGCACCAACATCTGATTATCCTTCTCCCTCTGTTCCTACTCTGCTCTCTCTGTCTCTCTCAAATAAATAAATAAAATCTAAAAAAACCCAAACACTTTATTTCTTAGATTATTATAGTATCACTTCTTTGGAGACAGAGACTATATCTTACTTGTCATTAAATCTTCAGTAGCACCCAACAGGTGCCTGATTCATAATAGACTATCAACAAATATTTATTAAACTGACTTCTTAATGTTGTACAAATTATGAAGGATGAAAAATAAACAGGGCGAGGCAGATAATTTCATTATGTACATAATTTATTGACTGATTAATTTATAAAAGACTAACAGAAGCAATGTCAACAATTCTGAGAAATGATTTCTATATAAGTAAGGATAGTTGCAGCCGCAAGAGAGTGGTCAGCTTTGGTGAAGACTGGCTGGGGAGGAAGTGTCTCTGGACTTACTCTACATTTACTAACTGTGCCTTCTTTTCCTCTTCAGTTGTCTGGGTTCACGTCTAAGCTTGTTCCAGCTATCCAGAATGCCCACAAGAATTCCACTGGATCTGAAAGAGGAAAGGGACTGATGGTGCTAACTGAACCCATTTTGATTGAAACCTACATGGGGCTGATGTCATTCATTGGAAACCGCAACAAACTTGGCTATTCCCTTGCCCGTGGGAGTATTGGTTTTTGAGACGTTTCTTGGTGTTTAAGTATGTCATCCATCGATATATATTTATCGAAGATTCTGTTTCAGACCACCATATTTTTAAATTGAAACAATTAATTACTTCTAAATACTATTACATGATTTTGAATACTTAGTGTCTTAGGAAATCTAAAAGCTTGATTGGACTAATAAATACACACTTCAGAACTTGTAAAAGGATAATCAAATTTCCTAAAACCAGAATATATGTTCTCTTAAGCTCATCAAATGTTATCAATGAATAGCTGATATTAAACTGAGGACAGGCTCTGGGTTCTTATTCTTCTGTCCTTTAACATTTTCTGGATCTTGATCTTGAACCCTTTGATTCTGATCTTTTCTTTCATTGGGATCTGACTATATTATTTTAGCTATCCTTTTTGTGAGGATGAATTACAAATCCATATTTTTATCCCTGATATTGCTTCAAGATTCAGTTTTGTATTTGTTTCTGCTGGTCATATATATCAGTGTTCCAATGGCCACCCGCATTCAACATCTTCAAAATCCTGGAGTTCTCTGTGGCATTTTTATGGTTCCAGTCATCATCCCTGAAAGCCATCAGTTTTGATATACCTAAATTTCTTGCTAAATAATTTCATATGGTATCCTTCTTAGTCTGTTTGGACTGTTATTACAAAATACCGCAGACTAGGTGGCTTATAAACAACAGAAGTGTATTTCTCATGGTTCTGGAGGCTGGAATTCAGAACAGGGTGCCATCATAGGCAGGTGAGGGCCCTCTTCCCAGGTGACAAACTTCTTGTCATATCCTCACACAGTAAAGGGGCAGGAGGGTTCTCTTGTGCTTCTTTTTTAAGGGCATTAATCTTACTCATGAGGGCTCTGCTTTCGTGACCAAATCACCTCCCAGAGGCCTCACTTCTTAATACCATCACATTGGGCTATAGGATTTCAGCATATGAATTTTGGGGGGACACACACCGTCAGACCATAACAGTACCAAATTTATGTGTGCCTTAGCATTGCATCCCAATATCCCAATGTCAAAGTTAAGGTTCATTCTTCTTTGAACATTGTTCATGAACTCCTTTGCCTTTCCATTTTTGCAGGTATATATTATTAGCTCAAGTCTAATTCTGTTCCCTTGGATAATTTTGCCATTGCCTTTTACTTGGGATCTTTGATCCAAGGCTGACTCTGTTCTAATCCAGTCTGCATTTGGTTGCCAGATTTCTAAAGCACAGTTTGACCCTATTACTCCCTGCTTAGGAAATTTTAATGGTTCATTTCCTTCTGCAGCTTTTTGTTCAAACATTTATTTCATTTTATTTTCCAATAGCAGATACTTTTCTTCTATTGAAATATGTTTTAGACTCCTAGTGTGTAGAACAGCTAGAAGTGAGGCCACTAAGATTGAAGTAGACATGGGAATGCCTATGGATTCCTCTTTGTAAGGGTCTCAGAGGTGCCCCTTGTGGAATGTCGATGAGTCCCAGAAGGTTTTGAGGAGCATGTTTTCAAAAATACTGTCCTACCTTATTCTGCTTCCTTTGCTCTTTTCCCTCATATTTTGTCTTTTCCTTTCCCTGATGAACAACTCAGGAGATTATCTCATCTATTCTCATCTCTTCGAGTTTTTCTTTTTCAATTTTACAATTTTATTTTTTTTAATTTATTTTGAAAAGTTTCTTTGAATGATGAACACCATAAATATTACAATCAGCTTTTCAAGTCTGTCTCAAGACCCAAAGTTAAGATAAATAGGTTGGTATTCAAGTTAAAAATTCCAGCTATTTTTTTTTGGGGGGGGGAGGTTGTGCAGAGTTTATTTTTAAAGTCTTTTCTTCTAAAATTTATTTCTTCAATTTCAAAGATTTGTCCTTGATTCATTAACAAACATCAATTTGATGCAAGCATTCAAAACCCACACCTAGAATAACCTTCATTTTATTTAGTCTTCGTCTTTATTTACTTCCATTAGCATTTCTTTTTCTCTCTTTCCTCTTCTCAGCACCCGCTTCCCCTCAACAACTCCCCCACCCCCACCCCATGATGGCAAATATTGTTATAGTCCCCAAGGCAGGGAACTTCTATTCAGACTGTAAAAGGAAATGTTGAAATCCTTAGCTGTCCTGTCAACAGTAGTGGAATGAAAAGTCGTTGGATTGTTTTGGCAGTGGTTCTGAAGCAGGCATAATTGGCAAATTATTATAACACTGTTGTCCAAAAATCCCTATTTGCCTCAAGATAGTGGCGTTTATTGGCAGAAGCATTTGAAATGTCCAGCACATTCTTTTGAGTTACCATTTAAGGATCAGCCTGACAATAGACTTCTTTCTGCACATTTGTCCCCCTGGTAACCCAGGACAGACTGTTCCCAAGTGACTTTCTAAAGGACACAGTGTAGCCCCATCAGTGCAAAAGGTGAGAGGAGGGAGATGTCTCTTCGCCCTGAAGGTCTAGCCCTTAACAAATAGGATAAGCATTTAATAACACCAAAACTGTTTGCTACGGAGAAGAATGAACTCAGGGATGATGACATGAGAATGCTTTTCACATTTCACAAAGACTGTCTAGTGGGATATCCCATAAACTGATACATGGGACCTAAAAAGCAGGCTATGACCAGAGGATGAAAGGATTCAGGAATCTAGAAGGTGGTTTAAGATAAAAAAAAGAACTTCTTACAAGTAGGAATGTCAAAGATGGAATGGTTGCTCCTTAGAAGAGAGAGCCTGCCATCACTTGATGTCGGGACTAGATAAAGTAGATATTGTGAACAGGATTGATAAATGGGTGATTGATGCTATACTTCAAAGCTAGAGACCTTATTATGATCCTCTAAATAATTATTACTAATGATTAGACAATTAAATCCTTTTTTCTTTGTTAAGAATTGATCAGTCAAATGAGACCCTAGAAAATTACTTTAACTTTCTTAAGATTTAATTTCCTCATCTGTAAAATGGAGACAGTGATAACTTTTCTGCCCACTTCATAAAGATATATATGAGGAGTGAATGAAATGAGGTTAAATTATTGTATTAAATAAAAAAATAAACATTGAGTACTGCCTGTACAGTGATAAGACTTGAAAGCAGGAAGTAGGACAACATCCTAGGCAACTATATTTAGTTTCCCCTGGAAATTTTTCCTTGGTCACTATGGACCTACTGACCATCATTCTCCCATTTGAGCCTGGGTGTTCTAACTTGGGTTCCTTGTCCAGAAGCTCAACAGGAAATACAAACCACAAACCAGGGGACCTACTATATGCCTGGACTTTTCATTGAAAAGTATCTGAACTATACTAGTAAAGTTTCCAAAAGGGACATCATACGTTTAGGAATAGGATTATTTACAAAAGGCAGTAAGTATCAGGCATATCATCATAAAAATGTCATGGTTGGCCATCTTCTTTATCTGATCTTTATCCCATTTGGGAAGTCCCTGATATATCTCCTTTCAAAAACTGCTTGAACATCTTTTTTGACATATTGTTCAAGGTCTCCTGATAGATCTTGGGTTGTTCTGATGGTTGGAATATTCTTCTTTTGATTTAGACTCTGTAACATCCATCTGCTATCTCTTTCAACTAAAAAAAAAATCTTTTGCTAGAGCGGGTTTAGCTTGGGTTTTCACCCCAGGATACCAGGATGTGGGCTATTTGGGTACAGAGGCAAGGTTGGTGGATTCTCTAATGTTTACAAGAAGGGGAGCTGTCAAGAATTGCTAAGCCTGACCTTCAAGTGGGCAATTGGGCCTCCTTGGAGGCCTGACCTTTGGCCATTCTCTAAGACAGAAGAGAACCCAGTTGATGTGCTTTGGATCTTTTGCCTTGAGGCCTGTTCTCCTTGTGCCCTTGCTGAAGCAATACTAAGAAAGCCATACACAGAGCCCTGGGGCTAAGGAGGCACAGAATCCATCCAACCTCATACTTTCATTTAACAATGAAGAAAAGGGGTAGAAACTGGAAGAAAATTGCTCAAAAAAAATTGTTCAAAAAGCAGATGGTGGATTTTTGGTATTGGGATTAAACTCTAAAGCTTCCAATTTCCTATTCCTGGCCCACTGCTCTTTGCATATATCTCTATTCCCAGGGAAAGGCATAGCATCTAAATCAGGGCCTCATAGTTGCTGGGCTAATTCTAGGGTGAGAAAACAATAGGTCATCGTTGTTTGAGGGGAATTTCCAGAAATTACGTGCCTTTTCTTAAAGGCTAAGGTCACTCATAGAACTCTCTGATTTCCTATCTGATCGAAAAGCCCAAACAAAGCTGCGGAAGCCAGCCGAGCCAGCAGATATTTTGTAAGGCGGCTTTACCTCTGCCTGGCATTTGGTGGGGCCGGAGAGGGGAGGGCAAAAGTATTAAATTTAGGCTTAAAAGCTCCTCAGAAATTCTTTACACACAAGAGACCAAGTTGGAGAAAAGAAGATGACTCGTGCCAAGGGGAAGAAAGAGAGACTAATGCCTGTGGTTTTCAAAGGTTAACAACAAAAAAAAGCCCAAGTATTTGCACAGGGATGAATGCTCATTGGCTCTTGGCCAACAATTATACAAGGGCTTGTGCCCACATCCTGTAGCTGTGGTTTAGGGACGCTGCTCATGAGTGACTTCTTATGCTTAGTGGCAGGAAACTTTAGTCACTGATGTGTAAACTCACCTTTGGTCTGCACCTCCCACAACGTGCTCCTAAGGCAGTTAGGGGCCAGGCCTACAGATTGCCTTGCAGATACCAGTTCCTTGGAGGCTAGGGAAGGACTCCTTCTTTTTTATTTTTTTTTAAAGATTTTATTCATTTATTTGACAGACAGAGAGATCACAAGTAGGCAGAGAGGCAGGCAGAGAAAGAGGAGGAAGCAGGCTCCCTGCTAAGCAGAGAGCCCAATGCGGGGCTCGATCCTAGGACCCTGAGATCATGACCTGAACGAAAGGCAGAGGCTTTAACCCACTGAGCCACCCAGGTGCCCCGAAGGACTCCTTCTGAGGACTTGGAAGTGTCTGAGACTTGATCCATGCTTTTCTTATTCCTCTCTCGACCGCTATAGCCACAAGGAGGAATCATGGAATCTTCTGCTAAATTCTTGCTTCAGCCCTAAAACCTGAGACAAAAAAATACGTGAGCTGGATTTCATTTCACACCTGCAACCAATGTGAAATAATGAGAGGCAAAGTCATGAGGTTGCACCTGAGTCTAGACCTTGTCTCTGATGGGCTATTTGTGCTCAGTCTTAAGATCTTAGCAAACATCTCAAAAGTCTCTTGGTGAAGCCTCATGGAATTTGCAAGGAATTGCTCAAAAAACAAATGGTGAATTTTTGGTAATACCAGGATTAGATTCTTCAGCTTCCAATTTCCTGTTTCTGGCCCACCGTTTCTTCCACGTATCTTCCATTTGCAGGGAAAGCCATGACATCTAAACCAGTGTGTCACTGTTGATGGGTTAAATTGAGGTAAGAAAAAGATAGGTCCGATGTAATTAACTCTTGTGTTTTTAGGTAGATAGGAAGGATCAGGATGCGACGTTATGCATGGGAAATATGTCAGGATCAAGCTCTCTGAAACAACCCCCTTGTGTCTCACATCCTCTCAATAAGGCCCACACTATGCATCTCAGAAATTCCTCTTCTTTCCTTTTACATTCTCCTTACTCTTTAGAAGCTGAAAGTGGAAAGGACCTTAAAAGTCATCTACCTTAGCCTCCTACTTATTGTAGGAATTCCCTTAACCAAAACACCCAGAAGCAGCTGCAAACTGAGCTTCTGCAAAAACATTTGCAAGGCAGAGAATCCCTGGCTTTCTAAAGCAACTAATGCTACTGCTAAGCAGTTGCAGTGCTAATACTCCTCACTAAGCAGTGAGGAGAAAGTTTTTCTGAACATTGCACCCAAATCTTCCTCTCGAGAAATTTATCTGTTTAATCCTAGATCTTCCTCTGAAGTTACTCAAAGTTACCCAATCCCACGTGGTCACACTTCAAATAAAGGCAGCTAACTGGTATTTTCCCAACAAAGAAGTTTTGTGGGGGGTTTTCTGTTTGTTTGATTTTGACACAAAAGCCCCAGTTCCTACAACCGTTCTTCATGTGATGGGTTATAGAGAGCGCTTATTGAGCTTGTGTCTTGTTTGTGGTATTCGATTTGGTTAACCTTTGTTTGAAAATATCATATTCCACACAGGCCTGGCAGTTCAAATACAGATTAGAATGTAGTTTTTCTTCACTTGCCACCACACTACTAGTAATGAAATCCAGGTTTTCTTTATCATACTATTTGTTTACAGAAAACTTAGGGTCAGTTTCATACTGTATATAACGTTTTTTTCTGATTTAGTAATCTCACTTAAGAAACAATGAAGAGTGCGTAGATGGCTCCGTCAGTCAAAGGTCTGACTCTTGATTTTGGCTCAGGTCATGATCTCAGGGTTTGTGAGATTGAGCTCCAAGTCAGGCTCTGCCCTGGGCAAGGAGCCTGCTTAAGATTCTCTCTGCCTCTGCACTCCCCACCCCCAGCCCCTGCTCATGCATGCATGCACACTCTCTCTCTCAAAACCAAATAAACAAACAAACAAATGAGACCAAATGTTTATGGATTACTCGCAGTAAACCTGTACTAGTTCCTAGTAATTACTGATTTTCTTTTGGACTTTTAAATTTATTTTTAAATTTTCTTGCTAAAGTATCTGTTTAATATTTAATCCTAAATCAGTAAGACATTTCCTCTTCTATATTTTCTGGCAACCAACATTATTTTTAAGTGGGATTTTAAAAATTTATTTTTATTTTATTTTTTTCTGTCTCCAATCTAGAGGACATGGTGGGCAGGGCTACATTGATGGAAGCTGAACCAAAGCGGTAGTCAGAATGGTTTGATCCATAGAGATATTTGGCATTATTAATTGATTGTTTTGTCCCTAGAACAAAAATAGATGGGCAGCCCACTCAAATCTTATTTGATCTGTATAAGCAAAAATAAATGGAAGTGTGTCTTGAGTCAGTACCCGCCACCCCAGGATACCATTATCCTCATGGAATTCAGAATGCCCAATTCAATAGCAGCAGTCCCCACTGTCATTTCTGCTGACAGAGAAGAGCCACAATGGAGCAACATCCTAAGCATGTTGTGATTTCCCTCATAAATGTATTTCTCATAGCTTTGGTGAAGGAAGCATCTCTGAACCCTCACAGAGGACGCAGAAGGGAGGTGGGGTCCTACATAATAATCTACTTTAGCCTTTAGATGCCTTCCTTGGGCATTTCAACTTCATTCAGTATATACTTCCTTTGGCCCCATGTTTTAGGCAATTAATTTGAGCCATTTTTAGTGGCTTATACACATCGAATCTAGAATTGTAGTGTGGTGCAGTGTAATCAATAAATTTTGTCTGTTCCAATATTATATGTCTTCCGCTCTGCTCTAATATCCTTAGGATTGGTTCCCATTCATGTTTTCTGGTTTTTTGTTGATATAAATTGGCAAAGCCTCACAATTATTTGGGGGAATATTATACCTTCTCATGAATCACACCTTTTTACTGACTTGTTAGAAACTAAATTTGGTTATGAGTCTGCAAACAGTGAGAATGGATATTGTATATTTAATCAAGTACTGACTCTAACTACGCCAGGGATGCAGATGTGTGAAAGTTTCCTTTTTCTTTTCTTTTTCTTTTTTGCTTGAGCAAAAAGTAGATTCCCTGACTACTGGTATGCTGGGTTTCTTTGTTGTTGTTGTTGTTGTTGTTGTTTCTCTTTACCTATTATTAAAGATCATCAGGGGCAGTTTGCTTTTAACTGTTGGGACCACTAGTACACTCAAGGTTATATCAACCTTCCAAACCTATGTAATAATCTAGTCAAAGGGAAATTGATTACCTTTCTGTTCCATAAGACATCACCCTGGTCTATTTCACTGATGAGATCATATTGGTTTAACCAAGTGAACAGGGAGTAGGAACTATTCTAAGAATTGTGTGACACATACGTGGAAATATACCACCCCCAGATTCTGAGGCTTTTATCATCAAAAGTCACACTGTTGACTTTTCTAGGGGATCAGTGGTCTGGGACATGTCAAGATACATGTCCAAAGGCAAATGGCAAATTTTCGCTCTCCTGTAATAAAGAAAGAGCCACAGTGCCTAATGGGGTTCTTTAGATTTTGGAGGTAATATGTACTTCATTTGAGTCTGGTACTTGAACCCATTGTACATTTAGTCCAAAAAATTGCTAGTTTTGAATGGTGTACAGATTAAGAGAAAGATCTGGAACAGGTCTAAGCTGCAGTGCAGGCTGTTTTATCACTTGAGTTGTATACTCAGCAGATCCAATATTGCTTGTAGTATCTGTGGCAGACTGAAATCCTGCATGGAACCTTTGGCCAGCCCCTTCAGGTGAATCACTGGCTAGATGTTAGAATTCTGAACAAAGATATTCCATTCTTTCAGATAACAGTTTTCCTTTTGGATCACTACTGGGCATTTGTACAGACTGAACACTTGACCACAGGCCACCAAGTTGTGGTACAGCCTACACTGCCCATAATGAACTTGATGTTATCTGACCCATCAAGTCAAAAATTGGGGTATGCACAGCAGCACTCTACCAACTGGGGGTGATATATACACACTACGTCTCAAGGAGGTCCTGAAGTCACATGTAAGTTGCATGAGTAAGTGTCCCAGAAAACCATGATATGATATGTATTCCTACTACATTTACTTCTTTCTCTCTGCCCACACTTAGGGCATTGTGGAGAGTTCCCTACAACCAATGGGTTGGGGGAAATTTTTTGCACATATTTACAAATGGTTTTATGTGATACACTGCACCAGCTGGAAGTATGAAGTTGTGGTAACTACTCCATTGGGAGTCCTGAGACTGAGTAGTGAGGAAAATTCCTTGAAGTGGGCAGAATGAATAAAATGCCCTTTACAAGTACTGCTTTACTACTACTTTCCATTTTATTATTATTTTTTTAAGATTTTATTTATTCATTTGAGAAAAAGACAGAACACAAGCAGGCAGAGAGGCAGAGAGAGAGGGAGAAGTGGACTCCCCACTGAGCAAGGAGCCTGACATGGGGCTTGATCCCAGGACCTGGAGATTATGACCTGAGCTAAACGTAGACGCTTAGCCATCTGAGCCACCCAGGTGCCCCTACTCTCCATTTGATAAATGAAGAAATGGTGACCTGGACTAGTGATATGACCCAGTTACTGACACACAGACCTCACACAGCCACCACAGATTGCTAATGGCAGAGAGATGATAGGACTTCTTCTATACTGTCTCTATCACGTTTAGATTCAGTTTTACGTGATAGAAACCACTTCACTATTTGAATGCAAAGTGTTTTAATAGATGGAACTAAGTACTCACAGCATTTTTAGAAAGTCTGGAGGCCCAAGCTCTAGGCTTGAGCTCTGGAAGTGATTCCCGGACCAACAGGGCAAAATTAGTTCACCTAAGGATTAGTTGTCTCTGCTGTATATAGAAAGCTAAGCAATTAGGAAGTTGTTCTCCCAACAGCAGGCACCAGGTCATACTCCTGAGTTACCATCCAATGATCAGGGGCTTCCATTAGACCTGCCAGCTCCAGAGCTATGTTGCATCTGCTAGGTCTGCACCAACAAAGTAAATGTGACACTTTATGTCCCTTTCCTCCTAACTTTATCCTGAAGCAGGACACGGAAAGGACATTCCACTTCTTCCTCTTAATAATAATTGCAATAATTTATTGAGTGTTTCCAGATACCAGGAAGTAGGCTAAGGTTTTTGCATCCACTGTATCAATGAACCTTATAACTCTGTCAAGAATGTATTGTTACAAACCTCCATCTTGAAATGAAGAAAGCAGAGTACAAAGAGGCAAAGAAACTTGCCCAAGATTGGATATTTGCAGATAGAAGACCTGGATTAAATTGGAACTTGATGACACCCAAATCTAGCTACGAAGGACTCTGCAGCTATAATATTTAGTTTTCTAAATTCTGTAGTACAAAATGCCCATTTGGTTGGTTGTTGACTGGCCATTTTACTGGATCCTTCCTTATATTAAAGAGAACTTTTAAAGTGTTTTCTCCCCTGATTGACTGTGAAATCCTTGAGGGGACCCCAATTTCTTCTTTAACACAGACCCTTACATAATATGCAATCAGTAAAAGTGTTTTTATGACACGAATGCCATAGGCATTTGGGGTTCAACCCATTCCAGTAGTCCATGTTTAAGCTGCTGTGGAACCACTGCCTTTATGCGATCTGGTTTTACAGAGCAGTGGCCCAGCTTAGGCTTTCTCCCTGATGTTAGACAACAATAGTATTTTGATTTTAGCAGAACCCTATTTATGCTCCAGATTTTGTTGTGGTTACATCAAAACACATAGCAATACTCAGAATGTATCATAGTTATGGAAAATGAGGAATGGCATTTCACTGGGGTTTAAAAAAAAAATCATAAGACTAGCTGAGTGATGCCCAGAGGGCCAGTCAGGGTTTCCTTGATTTCAGAACAGAGCTCAGTTTGTAGAAGTATAGGATACATCTAGAATAAACAGAACAAGATGACCTGGTAGATACTACAGCCAGAAGAGTTGTATCAAAAGGAAGTGATAAGCTGAGGCTCTCCCAGACTGCCATTGATTTCAGGGAAAGTGACCTGACCTGCAAGCAGTGGAGGCCAGGCATCTGATTCTAGTGACTTCTCATTAAAAGTGAGTGGCTTCAACAGTACAGGTAGGGAGTATAGAGAGTAAAAGTGATTTTCATGGAAAATACAAAGTGTGAAGATTTGAATAAGTTGAGTATGAGGGCTATGGGACATCAAGTGAAAATATTCCTATCTAACTAGCAGGTGCTAGCAGGTGCATATGAAGGTGTGTCGTTCAGGAGAGAGGATCTTTGGCTAGACATAAAGATCAAGGAGTCATCCAAGAATGAGTGGTAGTTGAAACCGTATGTGCAGATGAGATTGTAGAACTTCCTGTAATAATGAAAACCATAATTCTATGCTGTCATGATGGCACAGTAGCCATGAGCTATGAAATGTGACAGATGAGACTTAGAAACCAAAATTTTATTTTATTTCAATTAAATTCCATTTAGCCATATGTGTCTTGTTCTATTGAACAGCACATATAGAATGAAGAGAAGAGATGGCTGAAAACGAATCCTTAAAAACAAAACGTTGAATATCTGAGGTTATCTTGATGCCACCAAAGACAAACTAGAAAACATGCCTTTCTGAATTCTTTATTTTTTTCTTTTACATTTTGTCAAATGTTAAAAAAAATCATATGATACAGAAGAGCTTTTGGAAACCAACAGCTTCCCCTCTCATCTCCAACTTCCAACTCAGTGGCAACTTATTTTCAGAGCCTTTCTGGTTATGCTGTCAGTTACCTGGAATACTCTGACAAATATGTTTCTATTTCTGTGTATCGATTTATCAGCATCAGGTATGATCTATTGATTTCTTCTATGAAATAACTAGATTTAGTTCATATATATTATACTTCACATTTCCCTTGCCTGCTTAAATGTTTATTATTTTATTTTATTTTGATGATATTTCTTACTTAGATGATATGCTTTCACTTTGATTTCTCTACCACCTTTAGTTTCTATCTCATCTCCCCTTAGTGTCGATAAAAATGTCAGTGAGATAACTTTAGCTTTTCTCGGCAACTCTTATTTTTTTTCCTTTGTCAAATATATATTTGCTTCTGCATAATTTATTACCATTCTTTTCTGGAGTCGTATTAAGTGTGTCACCCTCCTCTGTGTACTTAGTAATTCTGAGGAAAGCGGTGATGGGAATCACTTCCTTGTGGAAGGAGGGATGTGAAACAAATCATCTGCTCTTTAGCTTCAGTCCTCCATCTCTGTTGGTGCAAAAATAACAATTCATTATCTATATGTCTTCAAACTTACCACATATTTTATTTTAATGATCCTCTCACAGTCCCATAAATTATTAATATCCTTGTTTTGCAAAGAAAGAAATCAAATAGAATAAATAGAATGACTTGCCCAAGGTCACATAACTGGGAAGTAGGTACATTGAGAGTTGATTAGGTTTTCTGATGAGATAGCACCTCACAAATCTGTTCTCAGTAAGGTTTTCTAACCAGTCAAGTTTGCAAAAAAGTTTATGGGTTGAGTTTCTTGATTCAGGTTTACATGGTTCATATTGAAGCAGGGAAATTTGAAGCTTGTGTGCTGTGACCACATTTTCTTTCAAGGAACTACAGAAATGCCTCCAGGCATCTGGGTGCTTCATGAACTCAACTTGGCAAATGCTTAACTATGGGTAAAGAATCAATTAACATTAAACCAACATTTACCAAGCACTCCTGTGCTAGCATTGGGGCTTGGATATTTTATATATGTTATCTTCTTTAACCTTCACAGCAAGTCCCTCGGTAGGGAATATTTCAGAGATAGAATTGAGTAGTTGGAATTTTAATAAATCATCCCTATGATTGAGTCCTCTTTTTCTGTAAAATGGGCTGGAATAACCTTTCTCCTGGACATATTTCACAAATGTGTGTACTTGAAAGATGAATTAGATTTGGTGAAATCAAAAGAGATTAAGTGGTTTGGTTGCTTGGGAGATAGGCAGTATACAAATATAATGCTGATGAGTAATAGTGAAGTGTTATAAGGCTTTGTTCCTGTTACCAGCAAGGGAAGTGACCCAGATTGGCATTGGGAGATGGTTCCTATGCACAGAGTAAAATACTCTGATCACTCTTCTAAACTGCCCAGTTCCCATGAGGATAGTGCTAGAGTGATTGTACAGTAAGGATGAGTTTCTGACCCCACCCTGAATAGGTCCTCTTATATTTAGTGATTCTGTGGTGAATGTAACATTATTAAAGAGGTATTGCAAGCAGGGGACAGATCCAGATTTCTTTCAGCTTGCATAACACAGGGGCACTCTTTAAGAAAAAATAATATAATATTATAAATACAAAATTAGGGACAAAAATGAATATTTTTGAAATATTCATTGTAACATTCATTTGAAATATCCATTCATGTACAAAATATATCGCAATCAATTGCAAAAAACTGTAGCTATTAGAAACCTAACAGATACTACAAAAAATAAAAAAATCCAGAAAATAACATGCTACCCTTATTAATTAACTCACCTATCCATACGTTCTACACTTGAAACTAATATAACATTTTGTCAACTATACTTCAATACAAAAAAAATCCACACCTTTAATACTTTATTCAAACCCATTATTGACTGCATATTGGTTTATTACCTCTACCTATGACAATACATTTTTAAAATTATTTTCTGTGAAGAGAGTAGATAATTCTCTTTTCCTTAGTTGATTGAAATGTATTTTTACAAAATTGTTATTTCTGATCAGACAAGTTTCATTTAGCTTCATGGTTTATCACTGATAATGAAAAAATGTCTATCAAATTTCTTTCACATGTAAGATGAGATTTGGAAAAAAAAAATTTAAAGATTTTATTTATTTATTTGACAGAGAGAGGAAGAGAGCACAAGCAGGGGGAGCAGGGAGCCCAATGCAGGGCTTGATCCCAGAACCCTGTGATCATGACCTGAGCCAAAGTGACTGAGCTACCCAGGAGCTCCCTGAATCCATGTGTTTTATTTATTTATTTTTATTAAAAAAAAATTCTATTTATTTATATATTTTTTGACAGAGATACAGACAGACACAGAGAGAGCACAAGCAGGGGCAACAGCAGAGGGAGAGGGAGAAGCAGGCTTTCCGATTAGCAGAGAGCCCAGAGAAGGGGCTTAATCCCAGGACCCTGGGATCATGACCTGAGCCGAAGGCCTAGCAACCAACTGAGCCACCCAGGCGCCCCTGAATCCATGTGTTTAAACCTTGTTCTTCTTCATTATCCTTATGTTTCCTGTGTCAGATGCTTTAGGGCCCATTAGTATCGCCAGGGAACTGAATTTTGGCCATGCCCTCCCTTTGAATATTAGTGCTAGCTGTCGGAGCGTTCTCCAAGGCCCTGATAAATCAAGATAAATAATATCAAGATAAATAATAACTTCATTCCTCGTGAAAGTGACTGGGAACCACATACTAATATCTTACTAACCCCCCAACTAAATGTTAACCTACCTCAACTTTCCCTTAGCCAGATCTCACAAAAGCCCATGGCCATTCTTGTTTCCCTCTGGAGTGGAAAGTGACAATGGAAGGCAGAATAGAAAGGAACAGCATTCTTAACCAATTGTAGTTAAAATATCTTACTAAGAAAGAGAGAAAGAGAGAAAGAAGAAAAAGAAGGAAAGAAAGAGAAAAAGAGAGAAAGAGAGAGAAAAAGAGACAGAAAGAGAAAGGAAGGAAGGAAGGAAGGAAGGAAGGAAGGAAGGAAGGAAGGAAGGAAGGAAGGAAGGAAGGAAGGAAGGAAGGAAGGAAGACCAAAGGAATACATTGCTAAGATCCCTCTCACAGCCTTAGAAGGGATACCTTAAAAGAAGTATTTTGTATTTAATCTTTATTAGCTTCACGGTAAAATCTACTCTGACCCCAGGATGGTGGAAGGCGTAACAGATTTGCAGTGGATGACCTTAACTGCAGTCCTGGCTCTCCTACTGATTCACTGTATGGTCCTTGGACAGGTTATTCAATCCCTGATCCTCAGGGATTCCTTTAAAAAAAAAAAATGAGTTTTGGGTAGATAATCCCTGAAGTGTTCTTCTTCCTCTGAGGTGATGTTGTATCAAATAGAACTGGCTGCAGTAGCGAAATCCACACAGATGGGGGCTTTCCTGCCTTCACGGGCTCAGGGCACATAGCATCTAGGCCTAAATTCAAGAGACAGGAGCAGCCCTAGCCATTCCACCTTGTTCTGGAAGTGGCTGCCTTGTTTTTCAAAAATGTGATCTGACAGCCCTTTTTAAGGAGAAAGGTGTTGTCTTTCAGGGACTCTAGTCCCCTTGGCATCCCTGGTGATCTGGTGAGTCACTAAATGATTGATGAGCGGCTTGTTTCCATGGTGACTGCTTCAGCCCTTCCCAGCAGCTGGAGAGCTTAATCCTGGCCTGACACAGCTTCCTCAGTTGGGCTGGGCATCCACTTAAGCCAAACATTCAGGGCAGGACTTGACAGCTCTCCACTGTGGGCCTTGGAAGGGATTCCAGAAGGGAGAAGGGTGGGAGCATGGTGAAACCACTCATCTGTTTTCTCATTTTTTTCCACGGGTTAAGGTCTCAGGGGGTATGTCCTAGCTCGAAAGGAACGTTAATGGCAGAGAAGCCTTGAGAGGCCCTCGATGGCCAAATGAAGCATTTCTTGATGGGTAGGGTTGTCCTATTCCATTTGCTTCTGACCTTCATAGATAATCTTCTCTCTTCCCTGGCCCATTGGGCTGAATTTGCTGCATCTCAATCTCAGTAAAGCCTGCGTCTTTGCCATCTATCAACTTGCTGATGGGTTTTGGATTTGACCTCCTCTAGTTACCTTTTCCCCCACGTCTGTCAAAATAAACCCAAAAGCCATCTGCTTGAATGGAGAACCATGCCTAAAAGTTAAAAGACGGTCACAGCTGTGTTAGAGGATTCAGGCGTGAGTACATTCTAAAATAGAACTCGTCCACACAGGGCATGGAGACATGCTGTGCTCAACACTGCCAGAGAATGTGGCCCTGAAGCTTGGGTTTTTCACGCCTCAAACTCATTAAACCCGAAGCCTGCATTTCACACATCACATCCCGCCAGAATCTCTGGCTTCCTTCCTTTAAACAAAACACCCTTTTCTTCCTCAGGTAGCTTCCACTGGTCCTTTCCCAATTTGTTATTGATATTACTATCTGTCCTGAATTTTCTGAATGCCAAGGTTATAACAGTAGGGAACAGAATGTCCCTCTGGAGGGAAGAATTACTCTAATTATTAGAATTAATGATTGTAGGCACATAGGGCTGGAGGGGATCCTAGAAATCATGTAATTCTACCACCATTCTCCTATCGCTTGGGCAAAAGGAGAACCAAAGTTTACACTGTGAGTTTGGGCTATTACCAAGAAAGTGGAAAGTGATTCCTTGCCCTGTATTTACTTCTATGAAACCAGTTCAAAAATCATTATTCTTAACACGAAGTAATTTGTAAAAGTACTTAGAGTTTGGAGAAGGAGATACCTAATACAATCAACTAGCCGATTGTCTTAATCTTTTGCTTTAGTTTTAAAGTAGAGCCTGGTTTAGAAGTGCCAGAGAAATTACCTCCTGACATACACAAAAATCCAGGACATTTGTTTTCATTATCCAAATGTCCATGTACATCCATGATAGTTCATAATTGGATGTGTTGATGCATTCACATATTCATTCAACAAGCCATCTGACTGTGAAATACTGACTACTGACTGCACAGTGCTCTTTCTGGTACTGTGGGGGTACTGGGAAAGGAAATATGGGAAAGCCCAAGTGGGGTTCCCAGCAAAAAAAGAGCATAAGTTCCTTTTATTGCTGTACTCTGGGACCCTAGAATAAGATGGATCAGGATATTTATTATAAAAAGGTAAAAGATTCTTAGGGAAAGAAGACAGAATGACCAAATCAGGTTATGCACAGAAGGGCTTTTAGGGAAGGTAGCATTTGAACTGGTCTCAAAAGATGGGTAGGAATTGTGCCTGTGCACAACAGTAGAAGAGCAAGAATCTAAGATGGGGAAATAGTGTGTATTTAGCATGGGGGGGTAGGCATTCAGGGTCTGGGCCCCCGTTTGTGGCCAGCTGATGCTGTTATCTCACGGCTGAGTAGGAAGGAGGAGGAAGCACAAAGCTCTACTCAGAAAGAGGGGATTTTCAAAGAATTATACCTAAATTTCTAGGTGTAAATTCCCGTACCCAGAAAAAAAAAGCAAACAGCTAGGATTTTCATATTTTGAGACTTTCTCATTGTAGGCATGTCCCCCTAAAGAAGTGTCAATGTCATGGGGCTTGCCTAGGTTCAAATCCTTTCACTACTACTTGCTAACTTTGAGATTTTATGCCACTGACCCAATTGTCTCTGACCCTCCCCCCTTCCTCCCTCCCTTCCTATTATAGTAGGGAGTAGATTATCCCTCTAGAGGGAAGAATTGCTCTAATTATTAAAATTAATAGCTTATAGGCAGAACTGGAAGGGATCCTCATACAAGTTGCATGTGAGAATTCAGATGACACAACTGATGGAAACTTCTCAGTATAGTACTGGCATGTATTAATATTTAAGTTCTTCCCCCTGACCTTAGCCTACCAAGGGCCTGAAGACGAGTATGGCAACCTGACTGATTGGATCACTTCTTAAGGCTTGAGTTTAATTGTTGACACACAAAAGAGTCAGTGCAGTTATGTGGAACGTGATCAACTCTCCTGGTTTCTCCACAGCCAAGGGGTTTCCTGGAATAGTCCCAAGCAAATCAGGATGGTTGGTCACCCCACTCTTCTATGTAAGAGTGGCCAGAACATCTAGGGTAAAATCTTAGTTTTGCCATTGCCATATGCATAACCTTGATCGAGTTACCCAACACTCTGTGCCTCAGTTTCTTCATCTGTAAAATAAAGGTTAAGATAATAATGCTGACCTCATAAAGTTGTTATGAAGATTTAATAAGTTAATATATTTAATGTTAGCTGTTATTTGTAGTAGAAGATGTCAAAGGCTCTTTGTCTCTATGCACCCAACTCTAATGTCCTCAGGCAATGATTTACAAAATAGCTCGTTGAAAGGAATTAAACCAATTTCTACTTGTGTCCTTACAGACTATATTCACAAGGGATTTGAGGTGGAACAAGACCCTCCTCTAGATGTCCCTGGCACCCTCGGCTTGGTCTGTTTTCACACTTGTTGCACTGTGTTTCTTGGCCTTTAGCACAGTGGAAATCTGTGAGAGCCTTTGGGAGGTGGAAGGAGAATGAATCTCATTTCTCAGGTGCTTCCCAGCCCTCAGCCCCACCCTACAGAGGGCAGCCTGGTGAGGTGGCTAGAACACAGGGTTGGGAGTCAGGACACTAGGTTTTGTCACAGGTTTAACCTTGGCCTGGTCTTCCCCTCTCTGGATTTCAGTTTCCTAATCCTTTAAATGAGGGGGTGGGGCGGTATGATCCTCCTCGGTCCTTTGAATCTGAGTGCGAACACCCCATGGATGCCTTCTCTTGTGTTCCTTTCTTTAGCTCAGGAAAACAAGAAGAGAGAAGCAAACAGTCTCCTTGCATTTCCCCAAATGTCTCCCGATCCTAAAGAGAGCAGAATTCTGAAGCCTTACACAAAGGCTAGTAGGCTCTGCCCCCTCTAATTAGGGCCCATTAAGGCCCCAGATCCCTCCTGTCTGCAGAATGTGCTCTTTAACATTCTCCCTGGCAGTGGCTTCGCCCAGGACGCAAGCCATTGCACTCACTTCTGTTGATGTTTATGTTGAGAAAGTAGATAATCCTCACTGCAGTGACAAGTTGATTGAAGCAAGTAAAAACCAAATAGGGTTTAGAATTCTAATTGCTGACAGATTCATAATGGTTTGTGAGCCTGGCTGCCTCACTGCTGAGAACAAAGTGTGAAGTTAAAGAGTATATTGTTTCTGGTCTGAGATTTCTCAACCCCAGAATTGTTTCTTTTTGAATGGAGGTGTGAGAGAGAAGTGTGGCTTTCTAAAAATGATGAAGAAAAACATTCACAGCGCTTAAAATAGGGAGGACAAGACAACCAGGTAGGGTTTTCTAGTGAAAAGGGAACTTAAGAGATGAGTGTAGGGGGAGGGCCTCTGGATTCAAACTGAAAGCTGGCACTCTATCCACTTGGGGAAGGTCCGGTAATCTCTATGACTTTTCTGTTTAATGGGTGTGTTAGATTGAAATTGTTTACAGGTTTGTTATGTTACATTAATTTTCTACTAACTATTTCTAGGAAACATAATATACATGTGGACAAAAGCAGAATAGTTTTGACTGAAGGATCCTTAAACCCCTGGAACTAGTAGAGAATATGTACTATCCTTCGATACCTACTCGGGCAGATGGAATTTTATCCATAGTAGATTACAAGGATTTACGAACATTTTTCTAACACTGGCTGTCCCTGGGTTGACAAGGAGGGCAGGGAGATTTAGGGTTGAGGAAAAAGAATTCCGATGATATCTGCATAGTTTTATTTCTTATAATAAAAATGTTTGAAATACAGCAATTTGCCGAATAAATAAATACGACAAAATATGAACAGTTGTCAAAGAGGTGTGGTGGAAAGCACAGGTGTTATAATAAATATTTTTTGTGCATCTATTTCTCTAAGTTAAACATAAAATTGACCAAATATCTATTACAGCTTCAAATTCTAATATTTCATTATTTTGTAAGATTCTCTCTTTGCACCTCAACTTTCTCATTCATAAGATAAGAATGTAAGTCCAGGCTATGTCTAAGATCCTTTGAAACTCTAAATTCTGTTTCTGGTAAGAAAATAATAACAGAATGGTTAATGGACAGGGAAGGAAGAACCTATTATTTTTAGCCAATATGCTGAAAGATTGTATTAAGACCGTCTTGAAAAGAAACAGGATAATTTTTTCTTTGTCCCACTTTCCGGTGATTCTATATAGATACATAATTCTCACTTGCTCATTTTAACATCTAACATTTGGCAATTCTCTGCAGTATTTCTCTGCCGTTGCAGAAATCTCCACTTTGATTAAGAGGAAAGTGGTGATTATTTGAGAGGAGGAATGAGCCTTTGTAAGGAAGTGTTTTTTGGACATTAGAAGATCCAGGATTTTGGTCCTGTCTGTGGTGCTCTCTCCCTTGGCCACTTTGAAAGAATCACTTTAAGTTCTTACAGACTTGGTTTCCTCATGTGTAAAGTGAATGACTTGAACCGGGTAATCTTAACGTCTCTTCTGTAAGGGAAAAAAAAAGGGTGAACATTTTGCTTAAGAATAAAACAACACTGGGAAGAGATCTGAAACAAATAGTGACAGATTAGGAATCCCACAAGTAGAGTTCCATGATTCTACTATTAGACCACCTGTAGCCAGTCTTTGTATTATCCATGAGTCAAGGACATTAATATTTTTTAGTCATTTCTCTCTGGACTCATTTATGTCATCTTCTCTTTAGCATTTGTCCTGTTACTGTTTTGGTCTTGTACTATTTTGACTCCTGTATCTTAAATATTATTTTTCTTGATGCTTTGTTATTCTCATATATATATATATATATATATATATATATATATATATATATGTATGTATATATAATTTGTATATATATATAATTTGTTTGGTAGCTCCTAAGCACTTTTATTTTCAGGAGCATCTCTCAAACATGCATCTTTCAAAGTTTCGGTGCTGAAAATCCTTTAGGTTTTGGCTGGAGCTAAAAAGAGGTTTTATTCCCCCTTAAAGTATGGAATACGTGTTTTCCTAAATAAAATTTAATTTTCTACTATAATTGTCATATTATTTTGTCTTTTTTATCCTCTTGGATCAATCTGATTTTTAGAATCAACTTTTGAATTTAAACACAAGTCTTTCTCCAGGAGGATGGTGAGAAGCTTCAGGCACATTACAAGCTAATAAATTGACAGTTTGTAGATTAAAGCAAATGCAGAGACAATGATTAAAGAGCTTCTACACTAGTAAAGTGAATAATAAGCACTCAGAGATTGTCCTTGGATAAAGGCTCCCTGTGGGCATATTTCAAAGTCCATTCAGTGGCCAGGGGTTGGAGAGCTCTTCTAGAAGAGCATACCATAAATCACTTGCTCTTCAGATTTTTTTCTAAGGAAACAGAGACTGAAGCCATGACTCGAGCTTGCCAAGATTTTAAACCTGTGGTTCCAGGAAGTCTAAGAATTTTGAAGCTGAGACCACTGAGTTATGTTTCCAGCATCAAAAGCCAACTGAACGGTGATACTGCCCTGGCAACCCTAGGAAACTAACATGACATGGTTCTCTACCCTTCTCTAGATGTTTCTTTCTTCATCCCCTTCCTCTCCCCTTCACTTCCCGCTCCTCCTCCTTCTCCTTCTTCTTCTCCTTCTCCTTCTTCTTTTCTAATCATGACTTCTATTCTCTATTATGGATTGTGGTGTAAACTCAGAAAAAGGCAACTGTTGGCCACTCCAAATTTACTAAACATATCAGCCATTTTTTTTTAAAGATTTTATTTATTTATTTGTCAGAGAGAGAGAGAGAGTACAAGCAGGCAGAGGCAGACAGAGAAGCAGGCTCCTCGCTGAGCAAGGAGGCCAATGTGGGACTTGATCCCAGGACCCTGGGATCATGACCTGAGCCAAAGGCAGACGCTTAACCAACTGAGCCACACAGGCGTCCCCATATTAACCATTTTTAACACATAATCCTTTTGTTAGCTTTTAACACCTGCCTTTTCAGAGCTGTTGATTTTTCATTAATGAAATCTCATCCTGGTCAGCTTAAAGTGTAACTGACAGAGAAAATAGAGCCTGGATTATTGTCACTGTTGATGGACCATAAAGAAGACAAAACCTGATGACAGTGACATAGGGGGAGAAGTTCCAGAAATATTATATTTTCTGATCCACTGACAATCAGCATGAGTTTATGGAAATCAGCCTGTCACTGGATTTCCCACCCAACCCTTGGGAAAGAAGACTGAGAAGGTGAGGGAGGGGAGGAGAGATTGAATTATCCCTGAGAGAGATCATATGTATTCTATAGGGTTGATTTCTTATAACTTTTGGTTCTTGCCTTAGGAACAGCAAGAGTTGAATTGCTATGCTGAACTCCTCTTTCTCTGCAGACATATATGAGAAATAAAATATTTCTTTTAATGATTTTATTCATTTATTGGGAACAGAGAGAGGGAGAGGGAGAACAAGAACAGGGAGGAGGGGCAGAGGGAGAGGGAGAAGCCACTCAGTGGGGAGCCTGACTCAGGGCTGGATCCCAGGACCCTGGGATTATGACCTGAGCTGAAGGCAGATGCTCAACCGACTGAGCTACCCAGGCACCACGAGAAATGAAATGTCTTGATATTAGACTTGAGGTAGGGGAGTATTAACCCATCCTTCTCACTTAAATGCAAGGAAAGCTTCAGCCAGCAAAACCCGTGATTGTAGAGTCTCTGAGAAGCAGAGTTGGAAGTTATGATTGATTTTTTTTTTTTTTTATTCCTGGGCCCATGCTCAGCTTCAGCTCTGGAGGAAGACTGCATTGATTTAAATTCCAGCTTCTTGCCTTAAGAATTGTGCATTGGGGAGGTGCCTGGGTGGCTAAGTCGGTTAAGCATCTGCCTTTAGTTCAGGTAGTGATTTCAGGGTCCTGGGATCCAGCCCCATGTAGGACTTCCTGCTCAGTGGGGAGACTGGTTCTCTCTCTGCCTCTGCCCCTCCCCACCATGCTCATTCTCTCTCTCAAATAAACAAATGAAATCTTAAAAAAACAAAAACCCCCCAAAAAACCTGTGCATTTTGGGGCATGTTATTTAACACCTGTGCCTCAATTTCCTCATCTGTCAGAAATACTATTTATTTCACAGTATTATTATAAGGATTAAATGATATAAATTCAGGTAAAGTGCTTAACACAGTGCCAGGCACATGTTAATACAATATGTACTGGCTATTATTGTTATTTGTATACCATGAAACTGAGGGCATAGCGGGTCAAAATATATAGTCCCAAACGGGAGGAGAGAGGAGTATTTTATGGGCATGAAAAAGAGGCAAGTGTCATTCAGTCACCTACTGTCATGAGGAAACTCTCAAGGCAGAGCGCCTGGATGGCTCAGTTGGTTGAGCATCTGACTCTTGATTTCATGATCTGGGATCCTGGGAATCAGACCAGAGTAGGGTGCCTGTGCTCAGACCACCGGTCAGCTTGTCCCTCTCCCTCTGCTTCAGCTCTTCCCCCGCCACTCCCCCTGCACTCTCTCTCCCATTCTCCATCCCTCTCAAACAAACAAACAAACAAACAAACACATAAATAAAGTCTTTTTTTAAAAAGAAACTCTTGAGGTTCTGCATTGCCCTCAGAGTCTAAGGATGCTTTCCTTATTCTCAGGATAAGGCTCAATGTTGGGCTTTGGCAGATGTTCCCAGGCCCATCCTTTGCCCTTCTCCTTCCCAATTTACCTGCCTCTTGTTCTGCTTCCCAAGGTTGGATCAGTCCCACCCCAGTTTTATAAACAACCCGTGATCTCCCTCATCTGCTTCGTGACACAGGCCTCCTCTAACCTCCTTTCCTAGTTAATTCCACTTACTCGTCAAATTCACTTCGCTCCACCTAGACAGCCGCTGAATCATCTGTACTTACTTTTCTCATCTTCTTCACGACTTGCATTTGAATTTTTGACTTCCTTGTCTATCTGGCTGGAGCAGACATAGGCCCTCAAGGTCAGGGACTGTAGTTTTTTCCAGGTTTATCCCCAGCTTCTAGAATAATGTCTGCCATGGGGTAGCGGCTCAATAAATATTTATCAAATTAAGCAAATGGCCCACAGGATTCCTTCCCCTACCCAAAGAATCTTGCAGCCTGACCATAAGGAGAGGCCTTCTTGTACTCCTGGTGGCTGGTAAGTGGGAGCTTCCAGGTTAGTATCAAAATCACTGAGACAGCACTTTCCCAAGAGGGAGCCATCCAAACCTCTGATTTCATATGAACGGAGTTTAGGAGACAGCGTGGCCTTTCCCTGAGACAGACCTGGAATATCAACAAGCAGCCCATGGGAAAGAGAGGAGAATAGTGATTAGATCTCTCTGCTAAGCAAGCGACTTGAAGAAGTATGATTTCCATTGTCTCTCCCGGTGATCCTCCCTTACATTTTCTCATGATTGCCTGCAATAAGATTTCTTAATCGTTCGAGGGGTTTAGAGTGTGATCCCTTGAATGTATAATTATCTCCATTATTCAAAACAAAGAAGACGCGTGCCAGTTGGGAAAAAAAAATAATAAAAATAAAAATGTAGCCTCCAGCAGAAAACCAAGTTTGACTTCCCCCAGCTCTCAGAGTCTCCTTTTTTGTTTTTTGTCTTTTCCCAGTGCTTTCCCTCACATGAAGCATTCCACACCCAGGCTTTGGCGGCTCTTAGATGGAAGCCGCAAGGTGGGGATGGGTATAAGCAGCAGAAGGGGCTCCTGCTGTGTGGGGCGGGCGGCATCTGCTTCAGACCAGAAGGTTCCATATATGGCCACGTCACACAACAGGGCACATGCTAGAGCAAAATAAATTCGCCGCAGCACTTTCATAACTAGTTTTGGTTTTGTTCTATTTTTTTCCTCCTCTCCCTGGGAAACATTCGTTGATGCTCAACCCTTCAAAAGTGGCTTTTGTCACCATGGCCCACTCAGTCGCTGGCTTGTCCTGTACAAAAGCAAGCCACTGACCATTCATTTGGCTGGGCTCCAAGTGAGGCTTTGTTCGTGGATGCTGAAACTTGAATTTCGTATAATTTTGAGGGGCAGAAGTACGTCATGAAGTATTATTCTTCTTTGGATTTTTTCAATCATTTAAAAGTATAACAATGATTCTCAGCTCCTGGGCTATTTAAAAGCAGATGGCGGGCCATATTTTGCAGAAGCCTGATCAACATTTTAGTTCTCAAAGGAGGGTCTATACTGGGTCAAGGGGGACGTCTGGTATAAGTACACAGAAGCACACTTTGTTCTGTTGATCTGAATTGCCTTTTTGTCACAATATTTAATTTACTTTGAATTTCAAATGCAATTAAGTGTGGGTGTGGGAATTTTTGTTTCTCAAAGGGAGTTTGTAAAGACTGTGGAAGTCTTCCGATTTCGATTCCAAGTTTGATTATCTCCAAGGCCTTCACATTCACGCTCTGTGAGCCCTTGGAATGGGCTGAGGCTGATCTTCAGCTTCTAGGGTAATTTTGGGCCACTGTGGACCAAAGAACATTTGCTCAATTTTATTTATGCACGGCCATGACAGGTAGCTGAGGCATGAATAATACAGTGGATACAGAGTGGATAAAAAACATCATTTATACTGCTTGCGACTTTAAAATACATCATGGATATGTTTTTCCTATGAAGATTTACTTTCCTAATCCCTTTTGCTGATGCAAAAATGAGTTTGCATTACCTGAGCTCAGAGTGGGTTGTGGTAGAACTGTGGGTGCAGAGGAGAAATGTGCTAGAAATGCAGTAAAAGCAACACCCCTGGCTAAGGCTTCCTCCTTGATGCCTTTTGTCTCTCCCAGGGGCTGAGGTTTTTCTTTTTCACCAGTTCCTTTGTTGCACCCACTTATTGGAGCCTTGATACTGCCTTTCCCATTCTAACTATTCATCGTTGGCTTGCCCCCAGTCCTGGGACTTGCTGATGTTTCCCGAGTGGCCACACACCGTCTCGCTCATCTGATTTTGAGGCCAGGACCTAGAAAACACCACATAATTTGAGTATCAATCAATAAGGAGATGACTAATAATTTTGTGTCAATTTCAATATTTTCACATTTTGAAGGTCCTCTTACAGTAGAAATCTGCCTTACTTACACACTAGTAGAAGTAGACTAGCCTTCTGCTCTGGCCTGCAGTTTTTCATTGCATCCTCCTTTTTTTATCCAGGAGAATGCCAACACTTTCCAGTTACTCAGACCACTGCAACGTTCAAGTGTGTTTTATGTAGACCCAGCCTCCCTCTTCATCACCGCCCTGAGCCTGCCAGTATACCGTCTGAGTGGGGATCCCTAGGACATGCCCTGTCCTATGGGGATACAATTTTATGCAGGGCCAGTAATTACTATCTGAGATCTTAGGGGCCAAATTGAGTTCTTATAACTTACACATGAGTATCCCAACTCATTCAGACAGGAATAATGAATCCTGTGATTTCACCTGGATGGGAGATTAATGCTCTAGGAATAAGGTATCCTGCCAGGTCTTGTGAGCATGGCTCTTGGGATTCTGTAGCAGGAGAACCTGGATGATTTAAAGGTTGGGGTTATGGGAATGCTAGATTATGAATGCTTGCTAACCCCTCCTTCCTGGCAAGGAAGTCAAACCATCCTATTTTCTGAAACGCTGAATGAGATCTTAAATATTAATTGACGAGTTCATCTCCGTCTGATTTCTTGGATCCTGGGGCTTTTCTCTTTAATCTCGTGCCTTCAGGATGAATTGTTACTACAGAAACTCAGACACCAGGAAGGAGAAAAGCCTCATCTTTTTGTTTTAAAATAGGCTTTTTGAAGTCGATGGCAGAGATTAAAAAAAAAGAAGAAGAAGAAAGAAAAGAAAAAGAAAAAGATGTCAGAGAAAATCCTGTGAGACTTGGAAGATCCTGGGTCTTTTAAAAATCAATAATGAAGGTTCTGGTATGGATTGATGGTGGCAGAGTGTTTAGAATGGTCTCCATATTGACCATGAGGAGTTAAAAATCTGGGGATGAAGAAGAGAGGTAGTGAAACTAGTGAGAGGCTCAGAAAGGTTTCTGAGGAAGTGACTCCCCCACTCAGCAGTTAACTTGAAAAAGTTGAAAGGTGAGTGGGTAAATATTCCATTTCCCTCAGATGAGGTGATGTGACATTACAGCTGACCAGGAGTCTACTGCCTGAATGGATTCTGGCAGGTTTCAGAGTACTGCTCACGCTGATAAAGAATGGTGCTGGTTCATGTCTGGACAAAAAAGACCAAAGACAGCTCCAGAGTGGTGTGGGAAGTATCCGGAAATCATCCATGCATCTCTTTGGAGGGTCCTGAGATGCTGGAATAGTCTCCCGGTCTGCAAAAGGCAATGTCAAAGCATTATGTGACGAATGGCAAGAGACTCAAGGAGTTTCAACTGGTGAATATTTATTGAGTGCTGACTAAGAACCAGATACTGTTCTAGCCACTTGGGGTATACTAATGAAAAAAGAAAAAGAAAAGAGGAAAAGAAAAGAAAAGATTAAAATCCCTGACTTCACAAAGCATTTTGATGAGGTGACCAGAGGGAGAGGAAGAGAAAATACACACAATAAAGGAATATTTTTTAAAGATTTTATTTATTTGTTCGACAGAGAGAGAGAGAGAATGAGCACAAGCAGAAGGAGCAGCAGAAGGAAAGGGAGAAGCAGGCTCTCCACTCAGCAGGAAGCCTGATGTGGGACTCGATCCCAGGACCCTGGGATCATGACCTGAGCTGAAGACAGATGCTTAATTGGCTGAGCCACCCAGGTGCTCAGTAAAGGAATACTTAAGAAGTTGAAAAGCGCAATGGAAAAAAAAAAAGTTAAGTGGGATGAAGGGTCTTGGAGGGAGATAGTTGATTTTAAATATGGTAATCAGGGGAGGTTCCATTGGGGCAATGACCTGGCTAGGGTGAGAAACAGAACCAGGGGGACACCTGGCAACACTCACTGCAATGGCCCTGAGGCAGATATACATTTAAAGTTTTTTCAGCAACCAAGGAGGCCAGTATATCTGAGTGAAGAATGAATAGGGAACGTCAAGACCAGACGAACCGCATATAACCAGATCACGTAGGGCCATGTGGATTATTGTAAACTTTGGCTCTTACTCTCAGTGAAGTGAGGAGCCTTTTACTGTTTTACATAGTCTTACTTAATTTTTAACAGATGCTCTGAGTAAAATAGTCCATAGTGCTCAAGGGGGAGGCAGAGGCAGCAGTAAGGAGGCTATTGCAATAATCCTGGTGAGACAGGATTGTGGCTTGGACAAGAGTGTTGCAGTGTAGACCACGATAAGTGGTTGGACTTTGGGTGCATTTGGAAGATAAAAACAACAGGGTTTTATGATAGAATAAATGTTGGGAATGAGAAGAAGAGAAAAAGTCAAAGAGAGGTCCACCATTTTTGGTTTGAGCAACCAGAAGGATAGGGTTGCCATTTCTGTAGTTTGGAAGGCCTGAAGAAGTAGGTTTGAGGTTGTTGGGTATCAGGAACTGATGTGAGATATGTTAATGGTGGGGTGTCTATTTTACTTTCTGGAGGAGGTGGGACCTTGTGTACAGGTGGAGGGGTAGAGAAGAGGAAAGGCAGAGAAGCACATGGGCATTGATGTTGGTAGGTAGAGATAGAAACCTATTGGTTGATACCAGCTTTCCCTGATACAGTATAGACCCTGAGTGTTTCTGCATGGTGTAATATCAGTCTTCTCAGAGCTTCAATGCACTCTTGCAAAGAAGAAAGAAGGCAAATTTAAAGTGATGAAGGGTACCCAGAATGGCAAATATTAAGTTGTTTATTTGCTACCATGCAGAACAGGAGCTCTAGTAAAGATTATATATGAATGTCTTGCTTGTTTTCTGCATTGGAAATATCTTATGTGCTACACATTTTAATAGCACGGGTGAAAAAAAGCAATAGGATGAGCGTATGAACTTAAAGAATGAGCTAAAAGGTCAAATTGAAAGCAGAAGGAAAATATAAGATGAAGGAAGGGGATGTGGGGCTCATGTTAATAGATAAGGGAGGTTCAAAATGGTCCTGCTCTTTTGTTTTGTCAGAAAAGATGTGGATGGCCACTCTCGGATCTAGCGACCTCACTTTTGAGTGACCTTGACAATCAGAGGAATCCTCAGAGGAGCATGACTCAAATGACTTCCTGGGAGGGAGTCACTTGCAGAAGACTCAATGGCATTATTGTTATCACCTTCAGGTTCCTGGGGGGCTGGCAGGGAGGACTGATTATACTTGTGCTCTGCAGTCCCGAGGAGTAAGGTAAGACTAACGTTATAGAAGCTCCAGAAAAAATGATTTCACGGATGTGAAAATGTTCAAAGATGGGTGGGCTATTCCTAGGAATGACTGAGCGAGTTAGCTCGTTAGTTCTTCATCAGGGGTGTTTTCAAACAGAAATTTCACAGCCATTTGGCAGAAAACTATATAGAGAAGATTCAGCATCAGGTTCCTGCCCAAACCTGAGGTTCTATTAGCCAACAATGGCCCTGTGAAAACATTGCCTGAGATAAACACTATCTGTAAAGACTCCGCAAGATAGGCAGAAGACCAAAAGTAAGGACAAAACTCATGACATAATTTTCTGTTTATATGTATTTGGCAAAGAAGAATAATGACTGGCTACATAATCTAGCATAGAATTCATTGGCTGATCAGATATAGAAAGATTTTAGGTTTATTTTAAACACAGAGACTTGAATATTGCCTAAATAGTGGATAATTTGGCAGGTACAGGTAGTTTCAGAAGAGAGTTCTTATTCGCGCCTTTTTATAAACATGCATAAGAAAAGAAAAAAAATGTTTCTAAAGGAGGTTTTAAAGGATCAGAAGCTGGGATTCAAGAAGAGGCCACAAAGCTCCATTTGACTGTGGGGTGTCATTTTTCAAATGGCTCCTAATCGCATTCTCCAGCCTGTCTGGAAAGTCCAAAATATTAGTGTTCTTAGTAGAAAGGCAGTTAAGTGATTACCGTCTCATGCAAATGCACCTTAGTTTCAGCAAAGAGCGACACAGCAAAATTACAGTCTCTGTGTGCTTCAGTTGGCCTCAGACATTTTTTTTGCCAAACAAACACTACAGTGAGGCCACTAGGGCGTGCATAAAGCTTCACATAGAACTTAGAAGCACTGTTTGCATTGCCTGCCATCCTCCTTGGAGTTTGCAACCCAGAGTTTAGAAGTTGGGCAGTTATTGTTATTATTATTTACTCAGAAATTCTGTAAATGGTGTATTAGTACTTCCTGTGTATTGGCTTTTTTAATTGCTGTGGGTTAGCAGTGAACAGGAGCAATGTCCTGGGCTCAAGGAGCTCTTGACAGAAGGGAAAGTCGAGGACAGCAGAGAAGCGTGTTGTGCCCTGTGCTAATAGAAATGGCAGATGACGTGGCGTTAGAGGTGGACTTCAGAGCTAACTTTTAGAGGCAGTTAGGTTTTAGGCAAGACACATGATGGAAGACTGGGTCTGGCAGAGAGCTGAACATGCTTAAAGGTCCACAGCATGGAAGAGAAATATTCACACCTATTTCCAAAGCCATTAGTACAAAGATATTTGTCACAATTTTTTTTTTTTTTTGTAATTCTCTACATTTGTTCCTCTAAAGATTTCCATCCATTCTGTAGAGGGTTTATCTTTTGCCTCCTTACCTTTTATTCTCCCCTGGCATTGAACTTTTTAAGCTAGCCTGCATGGAAATTTAGAAAGGGGTGAGTGTTTTCATGCAACCCATTCCTTACCCAAAGGACTAGTTATCTATATATTCTATGTCTTCGAATGTATATGATAAACATCTGGAAGGTTTGATTACTGCAAAGTTGCTAACAGTGGTCTTTCTTTTCCATCTCTGCTTCTGAATCTGTACAGAATGCAAGAAATCACCTAGGAGTTTGTTACAGTGGCTTATTTAGAACATTACTGTGTCTTGCAGTTCTCTGTGGAGACTTCATTATCCTGCTGGGTTTTAGCCAAATGCCTTTTCGAATGGTTTTATTGTTTTTATTTTTATTTTTTGAGTCATTTACTAAGTTCACCCTATTAAGCAGTCACTGTAATTATTCATATTTTACAGTTGGAATTTAGTCACAGATCAAGCATACATCCTCCAGAGAGAAAGGCCAGACTGTGTGCAGAGTGCTGGGTCTTAGGATGTTCTACCCATGTCTTGGCACTCTCCAGCTGTCTTCCCGAGCACTCCTCAGCACAACCAGAATGCCGGCTCGCATTTGTAAAATATAAAAGCTTTAAGACAGTTGTATAGCTCAATGATGTGAGTTCAAATCAAATCCCAGTAACAGGAAAACCTACATGTGAGATTTGCTTTCGCTTATGATTAGTTAATGAACTCATTCATTCATTTGCGTATTTACAGAAATCCTGTTTTTGTGCAAAAGCACCACTCTAAATTCTGGGCCATTAGGGTAGAATGAGAAGAGATGTTCTTTTTTTTTTTTTTTTTTTAGGATATTTATCTAATAAGAGAAATAAAATAGACAAATAACCAAAATGGTACCATTGGATCCTTATTATGTACCAGGCACTATGCCAAGTGTTTTACCTTACTTTATCACTTCATCTCACAACAGGTAGTATTAGGATTCCCGTTTTATGGAAGAGGAACCTGAGGCTTAGAGATGTTGGCCAACTTGTTCAAAGTCATACAACCAGCAAGTGGCAGGGCTGGCTCTTAAATCCAGGCAACTGGGCCAAGGGCCTGTGTTTTTAACCTCCTCGCGATGCTGGTCTCATAAAGAAGGTGCTCTAAAGGGCAGTTTGAAAGTGGATGTCTTTCTGGAGGCATTGGAAACATGAGGTCAACCACCCATCTGACTGTATGACTAATGTGTCACTGGTTTCCACATGTTTCACACAGATTTTCACACTTCTTCACACTCTTGCTGCTTCTTTGATTTCAACTGGAAACGAGATCACCCTCCTATTATCCCTATCGAAACCTGTCTGTCCCTTATGTCAGGACCCTGGTGCCCTGACTGCATGAAGGCCTTTTTTTTGAAATCTACAATTGGAATTGTTTGTGTTTTTTCTGCTTTCCATCCTCATCACCTGTTACTTGTACCTGTATTTTACTTTGCCTGATATTGAGATATGATTTTTTTAACCAATTTATTTTCTCTGTGCCTTTCCTGGGTGCGAGATGTGAGTAGGACTCATGCCCAAGACAGGGCAATGTTAGCTTCTTGCTGAATAAATGAATGGCTTCAGTCTGTCCAGAGGTAGGCATACTACAGCCTACTAGAGGGCTTCAGTGTCCCGAAGAAGGAGCTGGGCTTGGAGTGGTTATGCTTTTCTGAAATAATTAGGATCGAGTCACTTGTCTTTAGGTCAAGTACTTCTCCATCCTGGCAGGTCTGGAAGATTTTCCTTGTTCTTAGCTTTCCTTCTTCTCTCTCCTCAGGGAAGAGGAGCTGCGTTGAAGCGGGTTATGTAAAGCCAGAGGAGACCTGGTCATAAATACCACAGATCCATTTGTCCCTCCTTCAAGTCCGAAAGCTCAGAATCCTGCACAGGGCCTGGTGTGGAAAGGTTCCTTTCTCAATCAGTCTGCTGCTATCACATTAAAGAACAAAGCCACCGAGATTCTTCCTAGTTCTGTGCTTTCTGCCTGGGAGATGCAGAGATCTGGAACGTGCAAGACTCAGGCAACCTTTCCACTCCACAGGCCCCTTCTTCTCTCCTCCAGGAATTCACACAGGCTTAGAGAGGCTAATCGACTTGTCTAAGATCACGGAGCTACTTATTAGGACTTTTTTTTTTTAAATATTTGGTTTATTTATTTGATGGAGAGAGAGAGCACAAGCAGCAGAGCTGCAGGCAGAAGGAGAGGGAGAAGCAGGCTCCCCGCCCAGCGGGGAGCCCGACGCGGGGCTCGATCCCAGGACCCCAGGATCATGACCTGAGCCGAAGGCAGAGGCTTAACCTACTGAGCCACCCAGGCGCCCCTTATTAGGACTTTTTAATCTAACTTCCCCAAATCACATGGAGCTAAAATGATGTTACCAGGTGTTGACAATTATTTTATAATTTGAGTCATAATCAGTTTCTTCTTTCTTTCATTCAAGAGAGTTGGGAGACTGTATCTCAACTTCTAAAAACACAGACTTTGAAAAAAAAAAAGAGGTGGGGGGTAATTTTTATGAACCAAGGGGTTAAGACAATAAAAGAAGGCACAGTTTCTGGTTTCCCCATCACCTCAAGCCCTGTTGGATCAGGCTTGTCTCCCATCGCAGCTAGAGTATCAGGTTCACGACAAGCTGCTAGGAAATCTGTATCTATTTCAAGGTCACAGCCCTGGCTGTGACTTTTTTTTTTTTTTTAAATCTGAACTCTTGAGCCAGGAAGGGGGGTCCAGGAGGGTAGGGAGACAGAGGCAGAAGAGAAGTGGGGGTTATTTCAGGCCTCACTTCTCTAAGCCTTCAATGTCTGAGCTCCAGAACAGACCTTCCTGTTGTGAAACACTGGGCCAGTTGTTGCGGTCTGAAGATAAACAACATTCCAGTAGTTCCCCTGGAGGCTACCCGAGGCCTTGTGCTTTTCAACATTTCCCTGGCCCCGTGATGATCCAGAAGCCGGGGATCAGTGCCCTACCTTCTGCGGCACACACAGCAGTAGTTTTCTGGTCTCTGTGCTCTTGAACTGGGTTATGGTAATGAGGTCTGCTCAGTTGTTAAATGGTGCAACACTGGTCTCTTTTGTGTCGCTTTGGACGCCCGAGCTATGCTGATTGACGGTTGGTGAGAACAGGGGCTTTTTGCCCCGATGTGCAAGGTTGCCGTCATTGTTAAAGTTTGAGGCTGATTTAGGACTTGCTGGGGTTATGTAAGGGCACGTTTGGAAACCAGTTGCAAGCCTTTAACAAAATCAACCCAGGCTTATCATGAAAGGTTTGGACCTAAGGTCGCTATTCCCAATAAAACAAGCATCTCAAATGAATTTCTCATTAAGTTCTTGGTTCTTATATAGGTAGGCGTGGCTTGAAAGGGCATAAAACCACAAGAAATGAAAGAATAGCCCAGTCTTGCCTTGCATACTGGAACTGAGGGCTTGAGGGATGATTCACAGATTGTGAATGCTCACCCTGGTCCCTGGCTTAGGTCTACCTGCAAACGCCATCTGCGCCCAAGAATTCATGACAATGCACTCTTTCCCTTCTGGATCAGTTTCTACCATTTATCAGCTGCACTCCTACCCACTGATACAATTGTTCACCATACTCACCTGTAAGACATAATAAAGGGTATTATTAACCTCATCTTAAGATAAGATGATAAGAAACTGAGGCTCAGAGAGAAGAAATGAATTTCCCAAAATCTTATGGCTGTCACCCTTGTCTAAGTAAAACAATGAAAATTTTTGTTGGCCTTAGATTTGGTTTTCCTTTCTGTGTGTATCTATGTGTAATTGCTAATTGAGTAGATTTAAGATGGCTGTTTTAGGCAGACATCTCAAGTGGTCCCAGTGATTCCTGCCTCCTTTATTCTTTACAAAAAGAAAAAATATATATATAATTGATGTGGCAACACATTTGCTATCAGGGTCTGGTGTGGGTCTTATAGAATAAGCTACTTGAATAAATATTCAGATGAAAATATTGAATGATATTTTCAATAAAAACATACAAAAACTATAAGTTAATAGAAAGGTGACTGTAAAGAAAAATAACTCTTTTAATCATTAATAAATAAATACAATATTATCATCTGCGCCTTCTTAATAAAGTTTGGCACCTAGCCTCTAATTTTGGAAACAATGACACAGTAAGGTAATAAGAGAAAAAGCGATAATTATAAAAAGACTTGTGCAATAAAACTAAATAGTATATTCATAAGACATAAAGTATGGTTATAGAGAAGGATATCCATAATAGGATGGCAGACTCACATTATGTGGAGCATAGATTGGGGAGGAGGTTAAAAAGAGAAATAAATGTAGTAAAAATGCCTCACATGTACATGAGCCATATAGTTTTCAAAATTGTTTAATATAAATGATTCACTGTAATCTTTACAACAATTCTGTGAGATCTTGGAGGAGGCAGGGTGAAAATGGTTATTGCCATTTGAGAGGCATGGAAAATAAGAGCCCGATATGTTAAAATGTTGCCTGAGCTCCTAGCAACAGAAAAGAGAAGAGGTTCATAAACAGCTCCTGCCTTTAGAGCTTTATATTAGTGCTTATGCATTTACAGCTTAGCATTTTATGACAGTGTGCATGTCAAAATTTGTGTGTATGCTTACAAATATGTATCATATAGAGTTTTGGTGGCCAGTAAGTACGGGCATATGCAAAAAAAAAAAAAAGAAAGAAAGAAAAAGACGAACTCTGGATATTTTTTTTTAAAGATTTTATTTATTTATTTGACAGAGAGAGAGATCACAAGTAGGCAGAGAGGCAGGCAGACAGAGAGGGGGAAGCAGGCTCCCCGCTGAGCAGAGAGCCCAATGCGGGGCTCGATCCCAGGACCCTGAGATCATGACCCGAGCCGAAGGCAGAGGCTTTAACCCACCGAGCCACCCAGGCGCCCCCGAACTCCAGATATTTTAAGGCAGCAGCAGGTGATTGCAAAATAATTTTACTTTCAATTAAAAATCAATGAAGACTTTCCAAATAATCAGCATTTGAATAATTCAAGAACTGTGCTCATATAAACCCTTTTATCCCCCTTTATCTAAAATGTTCGATGTTTGTTTTGTTTTTAGGAATAAGAAGTCCAGCATCTGTAACATTTGCTTATAAAAAGGGGACATTAAAAAAAAAATCAATGTTGGTTAAGGATTAAATTTACTATAGTTATTTACGTTCTGTCTTGGAAACGTACTTCAGTGTGTGATGTGGACTCATCAGACCACCAGGCATACTTTGCCAGAAAGCCTGATGAGTACGCATTCAGCAGAGATGATGAGGAGGTGTGGCACTTGGTGGTGGGGAACCAACAGGGATGGCGGTCGTCACCCTGTAACTGAGGAGCCTATAATAAGGGAGAAACAGGGGAGCCCTGACTTCCCTCTTTAAACTACCGCCCAGGACCAGTGGAACCAGCAGATGTCGGAGCTTAAAGATTCCTTGGTTCATTTATAGATAGAAAAAATTAGAAGCCAATGCAGGTTATCGGGAAGACCAGCCATCTTCTGTGATTTCCATTCTCCTTTTCCCCCTTACATTTAGAGGAATAACTAGGGTCTCACCGCCTGTGCCAATCCCCATGGAACTCAGTGGGGACAGGAGAAGAGTATTGAGTATTATGCTACCATGACCTCAGAGAACTACCACGTCTCTTTCCTATCTTCCCCAGGGGCAGGGAGTTGGGGGTGGGTGGCGTTTAGGTAGCACCCTATGCAGTGACTCTGACTGAAGCTTGACCATGACTCATCTCCATGATCCCTGCTTGGTTAGCCTAGCCTGCCAAAGAAGAATGCAGTGTCCTAGGACTCAGAATTTCTCTTTCTATACTTTCCACCTAAAACCCAAGACCAGATCCTTAGCCTCACAGGAGTTCAGTGTGTTTATCTCCTGCACAGGATTGTACTATTCCTATCTTGACATCTTCCCACATTTTTATAGGAACTAAATACCATGGAGATATTAAGATTTATAAACCCCAAAAGACAGCATAAATATTAATTATCGTCATCTGTTCCCAAGGGGAGTACAAAATAGTGGTGGAACGCATAGGATCTACAATTAAAGTTTGTTCAGATGCTGCTTTGGCCACTTATAAGCTGTTTGAATTTGGGTGGATTGTGTAACTCCTAAATCTCAGGTTCCCCAATCTGAAATAGCAATGATAACAGTCCCTTTAATGGATTACTTTGAGGGTTCAGTTCACAGTGGTTGACACATAGTAAGCAACAGACACATTTTTCCATCACTGTTATTCTGGGTCTCCAAACTGTGGCTGCTGGGATCCTCGAGTCTGGTAGAGCAGAGCCTTTCTGGAAGTCCACTGCCGTGATGGCCTGCATGCTCTTTTGAGCTAATCCTTAACTATTCTCAGAGATGTTATTATTCCCCAGTTTTAAAATGCAGTTATTTTTATAGAGGGCTGTAGCAGTAGAAAATCAGAAGGGGTTTTTTTGTTTGTTTTTTCCTTTCAAATTTTTCTCACTTCTCTATCACCTCTAATTTTTCTGGAGGGGTAATACGCCTTTGGAAGTGAGCGAGTTGAAGAGAGGGGTATATCAAGAAAAGGAACAAAACAGATTGGAAAAACCCTAGGACTGTGAATCTAGTCCTGGGTCTGCTTCTGCATCATCATGTGACCTGTCACCCTGGTTTTCTTTTCTGAGAATTCTGGTTTCTCATCAGTGAACTGAGAAGGGTAAGCCTAGATTTTTTTTCAGTGAAGTAAGATAGTCATGGTAAAGCATGTAACCTAGTTTCTCACATAGGGTTAGGACCAAATAGTCATTCTCTCCCACTCTCTTTTTTAAGGAATTTCTAGTTCTAACATTCTGTAATTTTAGAATAACATTTTTTGGCAACTTAGTTATTTGAGGCATTTAACATAAGGACAGAACCTCCTGAAAAAGGTCAGGAGATGCTTTCCCGGACTTATAAACTCTTTTCTAGTCTACCTCTAAGGTAGCTTTTTTGATAATACTTTTGTGGTTTTCTTCCAATTGAGGCCATAACTTTCTTGGGTACAAAGCAGTATGTACAGAAAATGAGTCATTTTCCTCCAAGTGGTGACTGATATCTTGTTGCAATGCCATACACTCAAATCACCAGAGTCTTTTAGAAACCAGTGTTTATTAAAGGAGGATGGGCCATGCTGAGCCAAACCCTGAGGACCACACAGAGAACTGAACTTAGAACCTTCGCCTAATTAATTGCTCTAATTGGCTCTACTACAGCCAGCTCTACTACAAAGATACTATCTGGTAGAGCTGAAAAAAGACCTTAAGTATCTTCTCTAATCAAGCTTCTCATTTTATAGGAGGGGAAAGTCAGGAGGAGAGAATCAGAGTTACTGTTCAGGGGTCACAGATAGAAGAGGCAGCCTGAAAAGCTAGATCTCTTGATTCCTAGCCACTATATCAATAACACCTAAAAAGAATGTCAAGGGGTAGAGAATATGTTTTTCTTCATGTTTAACTGAACTTCCTTCTGCCAAGTTTTCCAAATCTCTGGACACTGATGTGCTCAATTTCAATAAATCAGTGGAAAATGTTTTATGTTCTGTAAATGAAAGGTGCTGCTGAAGCCTAATTAAAATGACCTTGAGGCTGAGGCTGTTGTGTTTTCCCTGGGCCAGTCTCTGGTGGGGGTGTGCATTGGATGCCATTTTCTAGATGGAATCTCAGTGCATGGATTGCAGGTTTTTATCCTTAGGGTTTAGTTGGTCTGTTGCTCTAGCTGCTGGAGGTACAAGGCATATCGTCTCATTCCTCTATTGCCTCTATGGGGGAACTTGTGCTTGGTAATCCAGGGGATGGATCCTACAGAACCAAGATTAACCAAGGTGCAGGGTCTAGGGGACACCTGTTGACTAGGGGTGGTGGGTTTATGGAGAAGCCTGAGAAAGCTGAGCAATATCATGCAAAGAGAGCAAGGGTTCTCAATTTTGAGTATGCATCAAAATCACCTGGGAGCTTTGTTAAAACACAAACTTGAGGTCCTACTCCCCATATGTGTGATTCAGTAGGTCTGAGTGGGCCCAGGAAATTGGCTTTTCTATCAGTTGCTTTAGTGATGCTGATGCTGCTGGCCTGGGGACTGCACGTTGAGATCCTCTGGCATACGGCATAATGTGTTGATGCATACAGCTGATAACCAGTATTTGAATGGAATATAAAGAATTCAGGAGACTTTCTCTGTAATGGGCTCCCTGGGCAAGGACTTCAGCTTTTTCCCTTGGGTCAACTTGGGTCTTTAATGATCTGGCTAGCATTCTGGAAGGCATTTGATATTCTGGTTTTAATGTAAACACTTCCCACCTGTCCCAAGTATGTGCATCCCTTTCCAAGTGCTGCAACATTTCTGACATTGGCGGAACCCTAATCTTCTCTCTCCTCCCTTCTCCCTCTCTCCCTCTCTCCTGGCCAGCATCTGTTCTTTTCACAGCTGTGCGCTTTCATTCTGTCTGCCCCTTTCTCTTCTTGTCCCCAGGCTCTCACTACCCCTCCCCCTCCCATTAGGATCAAATACTCTGTTTTTATTTATTTACTCCACAGCTGTCAGTGTTGTGTCTGGGTCACTGCAGTGCAACTTGCAGGGAAATGCGATCCATAGAGAGTTCTTAAAACTGCAGATACTTGTAGTAACCAATGTACACACACTCCATAACACAGGCCCCTTCCTCATCCCTGGGTTGGTCTGAAAATGGCTGGCTCAGGGTTGTGTGTCAGGGTGACCCCAGGAGGAATGAGCCTAATGGCCCCTGGAATTTACACCAGGCCATTTAAAGGTATTGAATAATTCTGAGTATTTCAGACTTTAGCACTAGAAAAAAAAAAAAGACAAAATTGTTCAGTGGAAAGAGCTCTAAATTAGGAGCCGAGAAACTGAAGTTCTAATTTCAGCTCTGCCACTAATAAGCTGAGTGACCTTGAACAATGCCCTTTTCTCCCTAACTCTTTTCTCTCTTTTCTCTCTTATCCTTACGCTGAAAACAGCGGACTTGATCATTTCCGAAGTCCTGTCCTCAGGGGCTCTAAATTATACTCTGACTCTGTTGAACACTTGAATCCAGTGTGATGGGTCCACATACTATACACAGTGATCCCTGTCTGGGTTCCAGGAAGCTTCTAATTGTTCACTCCAAGGTAAGTGCTAAACTAGAAAGGGTAGGATTTTGAGGCAGACACGAGGACAGTGAAAGCAATACAAGTTAATAAATCAGCCAATGAGGATTTATTTGGCAAGTGAAATGTCTCAAGGAGATGTCAGAGAAGCAATCTAAACTAATTCCACTAGTGGTAGAAGAGGCGCTAAACTGGAAGAGATGTGGGAAAGGTCAATGTCAGAGAAGGATCAGTGTGATACAGAAGGAAAGTGACCAGACTCTGTGACTCTTTGCTATCGCTATCTTCTATCCTTTTTATCCATGTTTTGAGTTAAACCAGCCTGAAGGATAAATTGCACAGTCATGCAGAAAACACACTTCATAATTCACTTTAGAGAGTAAATAATTGTAATTTACAATTACAATACACACTCACACTCCCTCTTTCATTTAATTAACACAATAGTCCTATGAGGTAGCCAAGTAATCACTGTTACTCTTCATTCTTCACCTTCAAGATCTGGGATCAGAGAGGGTGGTGGACTTTGCTAACTTCACACAGATAGTAAGTGTGGTAATGTCACCAAAATACATAACTAATTTTCATTCATTAATTGAAGAACATGTAATATGTCTTGGAAGCAGGACTTCCTGGGGTATGTGACGATGGATGAGATATTTTCTGTCTTCAAAAGCAATCAAAGGCAAGTGCAGTGGACAAAGTCAAGTGTGCAAGTGAGAGGGTACTGTAATGAGTTACAGGGGCTGTGATAAAACACTTAAAAGTACTTGCATAAGGTTGGAGTTTTCAGGACAGGATATTTCGATTGTGTTTTATTCTAACTCTATTTCTTATTATCAAACAACTCAATATGTAAAGTACATATTAATAAGAACTTACAGTAGAAAAATACCATCTAGAAATATTGACTGTGATGCTTATTTCTGTAAAACAAATATGACTTATCATGTCTCATAATTCATAAATCAAACATATTTCCATGGTGATAAATATCTCAAAATATGATTTTAAAAAGAATTTGTTGACGAGCCGTGCCTGGGTGGCTCAGTTGGTTAAGCATCTGCCTTCTGCTCCGATCATGATCTCAGGGTCCTAGGATTGAGGAGCCCCACGTCCAGCTCCCTGCTCAGTGGGGAGTCTGTTTGTCCCTCTCCCTCTGCCCCTCTGCCTGCTTGTGATCACACTCTCTCTCAAATAAATAAATAAAATCTTAAAAAAGTATTTGCTGAGGAAAGAGTCAGGAAGGGGATTGCTCAAGATATTCTGTGCAATATTAACATACTCCTCTATGGCAAGTATGTCCCTTTTACTTCACAGGACTTTGACTACATTGCAGAAAATTTTCAATTTAAGGATTTCCCCAATATTTTAGTTTTCTTCCCACTTATATTTCTTACCCTTCATTTTATGTTTTCCATGTTGGTAAATCCCCAGCCTAAAAATTTTACTATGACTAGAAGCCATTTCAATAAGGGGGTTACTTCTTTTTTATATTGTCTTTCAAGTCTTTGACTTTTTTAGCACTAAATGCATATATTTATTATTCTAGAACATTAGGGCATAACCTCACAAAGGTTATCTAGAGTATAAATAAATCAGTATGCCTGATTAACATTTCCTTATTAATTTCTTTCAATGAAAGACATGCTCTGAACTTTACATGATGAAAGAATCTTTCACTGACGTATGTGCAAAATTCCTGTAATAAATACTTATTGAGCAAAAACAGCTATGCTGGGTAAAGTAGTGGAGCTCACAGAGGGGACTTAGGAATGACTTAATTAAATCCTTTCATTTTAGAGAAGCTCAGTAATTACCATACCTCACCCAACAATTCAGAGGCAGATATGGTACTAAAACATTGCACTGTTGATTTCCATCCTCAGATGCCATTTTCCTGTAAGGTCAAGGTATTTTTAAGTAGGTCCTTTTCCCAGATCCAACCATTTCACCACAAACTTAATTTAATCATAGGTTCTTCAGAGACTTTTCATTTACCAGGTGTTGCACCAAATCTCGCTGAAGCTATCTTGTAACAATGCTACTTGGAAACTTTAATCAGATATTTGCAGAGATTCTAAGCAATTAATTGACAGTAGTATTCTATAGTGCAGAGTTCCCTGGTATGTTAGTCACTAAAGAATCCTACTAATAATTTTCTGGGAGCCCTTAAGCAAGTCCCTTAATTTCTGTAGATCTTCATTTTAGATTGAACGAAATGAATCTTCATTTTAGATCTTCATTTTAGACATGAATCTTCATGTAGATTCTGTAGATCTTTAAAATGATGCTGGTTTAAAGATCTCATTTTTCACCCTGACATTCTAGCTCCATAACTCAAGTTTGGCTCTCATATAGGTATTTGGGGTGATAATGACCAGATTCCATTATCTTATCAAAATCCCATATTATGTTACACATATTTTGACTGGAGTCTCATTGTTCACTAAGATTCAAGTACTTTATAATGAATTTTTGTTTAATTTTTAACATGCATATATTTTCATGGATACCTGGTGGTTTGGGGTTTTGTTCACCGAAACGTGACTATCTTGTAAAAGAAAATGGCTATAGAATGTAATCTCTTTCATGAGAAGCCAGTCTACTTAGATATAATTGTGAATAGTCTGTTCACACCTCTCTGCTTTTGTTTATGAAATTAACAGAATTTCAGCCTTGGGTGAAATCAGTTCCATGCCCAGAGAGAGGGGAATGTGGTGGTTTCACCACCGTCAGAGAACAGACTAAAAATTCTTCTTAAGTGGCCTGAAGTTGGAATGGATTGCTTCGTGAATTCTTTCCATATCCAGTTCTCATGATTCTGCAATAACTCTACTTCCTGAACGTAAAAATAGGCCGTTAGCAGAGCAGTGGAATGGTGACTCCCTTTTACCCGAGGAAGGAAGGTTCTCTGTGAGGAGAGTAGCACTCAAAATTGGACAGATCCAATTCCCAGCCAGATTCACCTTCTTTCAATTCCAATGAATGACCACATCTAACTTTTTTGTTTTTCAAAAACCACCTAAGTTTTGAGGGGCAGATGTGACTGGGAATACTGAGAGAGAGTGGACACATTCTTGGAAGTGAAAGGTACTCTAAAAATACAGATACCATGGACCTGGCACCAGTAGGCCCTTACCCCATCTCTTTCTTCCCCTCCCCCACCCCGCAGCCAACTTCAGTAAAAGTACCATCCAAATATAAAGTAGATGGGTCGTGTCCCATTCCATGGGGTCTTGAAATGTCTGTACTTAAAACAGGATGGAGCTAAAGCTGTGTTTGAAGTGTCCTAAACTAGGGCACGGAAAGCAGCTGCTCTTATTTCCAGCTGGGTCCTCAGGCTGGCAGTGGAGAAGGGCAAAGCAAGAGTTACCTTGACAAAGTCTCATTTCCAGGCATTTGGAGATTCAGTTGCATGGACTGCTTGGGCAAATAGCTGACAAATTCAAAGCAAAACAAAACAAAAGAAAGAACAAGAATCAGAACAACAGTAAAGATTATTCTAATGTGATTCCTTTTTCAAAGGAAATAATCCATTTAAAAGTGTGAATGATATGCATGGTACAACCTAAAGTATTCAAAATAACAAATTTTAATATCATTTTAAGTCTCATTTAACGCTGTTGCTTCTGATTTTTGTGATTGTTCTTACTTAGGATAAGGAGACAGGTATTCAAAACTTTTCAGGTGGATTTTGATAACCACATTCAGAAATTAGATATCTGTATTAGAGGCTTCACCTTAGTACCAGGCTTAAAGTAAAGGGAAATGACTTAACAGTCTGAGAAAACTCATTATTTGCTTTACTATTACTACCTACTATTTATGGATATTCTACCTTACATCAGGCATTATATTAAAATATTTGCTTATTTCATTTCACTTTTACTTCAGTCTTATGAAATAAAACATGATTGGTGTTAAAATGTAGGAAGCAAAGCTCAGAGAAATTAAAATAACCAAGTTCACACAACCAGAAAATGGTAGATCAAAGATCCAAACTCAATCCAACTATACCGTAAGCCTGTCTTAAAAAAGACTACATTGAATGGAGGGAAAAATTTTTGAAATTACAACTGATATTATTTTTCCTCAACCCTAGTACTTCCTTTGATGCCGTGACTCTACCTGGCCAAACCAGGTAAATGTAAAAATCTAAGTGTCTTAACTGGGAAAGAGATAACAGAGCAGAATAAGAGAGGGAAAAAAGAAATTATTATTTTGGATTTTGCCCTTCTAAGGAATAACCCTTGGAGAAAAGAGAGACTACCTGATTTTAAGCTAACCCTATTTCTCTTTTCTCCTGCCACACAACAAAATGTTAAATTCCAGGCTTCTATCAGTTAAGAGTGGCTATAGAGTGTGAGTGGAGGTGAGGGACAGTGTATCCAGACTGGGTGCATTAAAAAATAAATCGCCCCCACAGAGGATAAACCACGCTCCTTCTCCCTCTCCCACTGGCTGGCTGACCAGAATGAGAGGCCCGCTTGGCAAACTCAAAAGGCAAATGGCACAAGGAGGGACAAAAGATCCTAGGTCCCTATATCACTGTATGAAGGAGAGCCACTGTTCACACATTCAGCAATGCTTGTTTTCAGCTTTATTTGAAGAAATGAGTTTATCTTGTGTTAAAACACACCAGTCTGGGCTTAGGTGTCATACGTAAATACAGGTAGCAAGGCAAAGAGTTTGAAGAGGAGATTAAGGAGGATGTCTGATGAATGTGGGATGTGGGGGTGGGGCAGGCCCCCACCTAGAGCACAGATGAGGATTTCTTTTTAAGTCTGTCGATAATTAAATCTTTTTATTTTAAATTTTATTTTTTCAGTGTTCCAAGATTCATTCTTCATACACCACACCCAGTGCTCCATGCAATCCATGCCCTCCTCAATACCCACCACCAGGCTCACCCACCCCTCCACCCCCACCCCTCCAAAACCCTGAGTTTGTTTCTCAGAGTCCACAGTCCCTCATGCTTCATCTCCCCTTCTAATTTCCCCCAATTCACCCTTCCTTTCCCTCTCACAATGTCCTCCATGTTTTTTTTTTTTTTTATGCTCCACACATATGATAACAGATGAAGACTTCTTGAAAGTATACAGGATAGGGAGCTAAACCTTAAGGACCACTGAACCCCAGGAAACAGATTGAGGGTTGATAGAGGGAAGGTGGGTGGAGGGATGGGATAACTGGGTGATGGACATTAAAGAGGGCACATGATGGAATAAGCACTGGGTGTTGTATGCAGCTATGAATCACTAAACTCTACCCTGAAACTAATAAAAAAAGAGAGAGAGAGAGAGAGAGAGAGAAGAAAATACATAGGATAAAGGATCTGGTTTCTTCAAGGAAAGAATATTTTGTTTATTGTTATTTGTTGTTGTTGTTGGGGAGGCACAGAGATTTATGAAGCCATTACCTGCTGATAAAAATACAGTTACAAGACATATTAATCAACAGCAATGCAATGTTCTTGTTTAGATCCTAATTCAAACCAGCTGTTTAAAAACAAAATATTTCTTAGATTCCGAAGTGTAAAATATGTGAATACTAAATAGATATTTGATAATAAAAATTATTACTGGTGTTCTGTAGTGATAGTATTATATTTTTCTTTTTGAAATAATCTTATCATTGAGAAATTACCTAAATGTTTACAAATGGATTGGTGGATTGGTATGATGTCTGGGATTTTCTTCAAAATACCACTGGTGGGAATTGGTGGGAGTATAAATGAAACAAGATGGGCTTTGAGTAGTTGACTGTGGAAGCTGGGTGACAGGTGCATGTGGTTCATTATGTTTTCTCTATTTTTGCTTATGTTTGAAATTTTCGGTAACTAAAAAATTGAAAAAAGGAAATACTGCTTTTCTTTTCCTTTTGAGTTGCAAAGCAGTGACTATGTAGATATTATGAGACCTGAGAGAGTTACTCTGCCGCTCTCTCAGCCTGAGACCAAAGCCCTGAGGAGGACAACTGAATCCTCATACAGATTCTTGGGATTGGAGAAGAGAGAGGGCTGTGCTTTGCTTTCCAGGAAATCCTGGACCAGAAGCAAATCCGAATCCAGAAAGAACGGCGTGGTGTATTGTCATGAGTGCACTACGAAGGCTCACACATGAACTGTGTCTTTCCGCATGTCAGCTTTATTCAGTCATAAAGCAAGGTAAGCCTAATGATAAAGCAGGTTCAGGAGTGCAAACTCAATGACATTTCAGCCTGTGTTTGACTTGGCTTCTTACATGTCACACAAAGCAGAGCACAGGACAAGTCAGGCAACAAACAAACTAGAACAGGGGGTAAGAAGATGACAAACCAAATACAAAGTCAGGCTGTGGACACACAGGTGAGATGATGTCTCAGTCAGGTCTGGGTCAGCTCCCTGAGCTTACTGCCTATTATGTTCAAGCAGTAGAGGATCTCTGGTCTCCTCTGAGATCAATCGGGCAGAGCCTTTCACGGCAGCTGCCTTTTGAAGTGGTCAGACACAGAGGGGTCGTTGTCTGAAGAGTCTGATTGCTGAAGATCAGATTGCTGCAAAAACCCTCCCTTTTTAGGGGGATTTAGTCAGTCTTGTCCTTTAAGACCTCCTCTGTTTCTGCTGGTTATCAGTTCTGAGTGTGTCATCAGTCAGCGCCGGTTTCAGTGATAACTGGTCTTAGCTGCAGTGTCCTTAGCTGCCATTGCTTGACAAGAGTGACTCCATCTTGTCTTCTCCATGTATGCAACGAGGGCCTTGGTCTCACCAAGTCTTCTATGGCTCCATGAGGCCCAGGAGGAGCTGGGGAGCAGTGTGATATACAGAGAAAATCAGACCTCTGGTCTATGAGAATGACGGACGACAGGTGTGACCTGTGTGGACCTGGGAACAAGAGTCAAACTCCTGGTGGATGTCTCAGTGGATGGTTAGATGGCAGATAGGAAAAGATGCCTCCTGCTGTCACGGCATAAATGGATCCTTTGGGGCTTACACGAAAGCCTCAGAAGAGGAGATAAAGAATGAAAAGTGACCAAGATTATGTTTCCACCACCTGGTAGAATGGGAACTCAACATATAGAATAGGTTGAACTATATAAAAATAAATTTAAAAGTCTTGCCCACCTGCATGTTTGAACTACAATTCATATATACTACAATTACAGTGCCTTTCAAAAACCCAGTGATTACTTCCACCACATTTAAGTACCCCAGATGAAGCTCTAAACACATCCTTGTTTCTTTGTTTTTCCTCTTCATTAACTTCATTTCAGCCCTTTAAGTCAGTTAAATATTTTAATTCTTAGTTCCTATGGAAAAAAACTCTTCCTGGTTGATGACAGCTCAGGGCTAGAGCCTGCTTGTGGTCTGCTAGTAACTATTTGTGTGACGGGAGAAAATAATTTACCTCCTTGGACCTGAGTTTCTTTTTCTATGAAACGAGGCTTCAATTCTAAATCTACATTCTGAACATCTTTAAAAGTGGATTTCTGTTGTTTTTGGTGTTGTTTCTGGTGCTTTTGGTGTTGTCTTCAGATTGACAAAAATGCTAGGGAATGTCAGACTATATTGTGTAGATCCCCTAACTGACTCTGTGCGATGAGGTTTCACGGATCATAGTCTAAGAATTTCTCAAGCTACATTAGAGGTTAGGATGGAAGTAATCAGGATTGTATGTGCATAGTATTAGTGGAGAAATGATAAAATCACAAATCCTAAATATTATGTCGTTGTTGTTGTTGTTATGTGTGTGTGTGTGTGTGTATGTTGTTTTGGTTATATTCTCACTATTCCTTCCAGCCTCAAATATAAAGCTGTTCATTCAGCACATCTATTTTGTTTTTCAATTCCAGATACCATTACTGAGCATCTGCTTTATACAGAACATTAAGAAAGCTTTGGTACAGATTCTGTGAATCGCTGTTAGGGGGCTCACATTTGGGAAAGTAAGGGGTGCCTCTATTAAGTACTAATACCAGGCATTGCAGTTCCAAGTGGACTTTGATGAACACTTTCTTAGAGACCTTAAAAGGGCAATTTGGATATAAATCTGAGAAAGAGGACAGTTCCAGGAGAAGAACAGTGTTTGAGCTGGACCTTGAAATTTGGGTAGAATTTTGGAAAATTTGGGGTGGGAAGAATGGGCAAAGATATTTCAGAGGGGGAAAAAAAAAGCAATACCAAAGTCTGAAAGAAAGAGAATGTACAGTACCTGGGGAGAATCTCCAGTATACTGATATAACCAGAGTCATGGAAAGGCTGGAAATGAGACCTGGGGTTTGGACTTTCCCATGGAAGAAGGAGTCTTTGAGTTATGAGCAAAGTGGCCAAACAAAACAAGCAATGATGTGAGCTCTGGGACGCAGAGTGTCTTAAAATCAACTTTGGAGTTTTAAAGAGTCTTTAGGTTGACAAGTTTAACTGGATCCCTGTTTTGAAAGGTATGTTTGCATTTTTCAGTACAGCACACATAAGCATGGGGAAGTTGTAGGGAGGAACTCTTCCTAAATCCCTAAGGATGGAAATGAAATTGGAAAGAGCTTCACTGGGAACATAACATTTAAAATTTGAATTCAACTAGGGACCAAATTAGGACCGGGAAGAGGCTGGCCGCAGGCCAGAACTCAGGAATACAATGGTAAATTAAGTTAAAGTGGTTTAAATAGTTTTAAATAAAACCATTTGCCCAGAAGAGCTCTGGGGCTGTGTAAGGGCTGAAATAATTCACAAGCGTACATTTGCGCAGTTGACAGGAACAGCTGACGTTGCCTACTCTGGGCTTTCTCCCGAGGGCTTATTTTAACAGGCTCTTTCACAGCATGTAAGGGTTAGCTTTTCATAATGAAAACCAATAATCTACTCTAAAAAAATGACAATAATTTTGCCAGGTTTTAAGGTTCTTGTCAGTTCCCATCTGGGTTGCCTCTGCCTTTGTATCTGGATGGTTCTTATATATCACTACTGTCCCATGGGAATCATTTGTGCCAAAGAAATGGAAAAATAATGAAATCTCTATGCTTTCCTATGATAGCAGCTGATCTTGTAAAAATCCCCTCCATATGCAGTTACTTGAAATACTATGGAGGTCTTTAAGAGCTCTGGCTCTGAAGCCCAATACCTAAACTTTAATTCCACTTCTACAACTTTCTAGCTCTGAGACTGTGGTAAATGTTTAGCTTCTCAGTACTTAAATTCCTTCATCTGCAATATGGAGATAACAGTAGCTATCTCATAAGAGTTGTTTTGAGGCTTCAACAAATTATCATATGTAAAGAATTTAGAAAAGTGCCTGGCAGACAGTAAGCATCATAAAAAGTGTTAGATAAAATACTAATAATTATTCTTAATTAATGTATTTATTTCCATCAGTCATGGTTCTTGCTTTGCCCCTCATGCTCCAACTACACTGAACAGAGGCATGTGCCCCTTTCCTCACTTCTGCTCAAATAGTTCATGCTAACGAAAGAAACTTCCCTCACTCAATCTCTCTATGAAGTTTTCTTACGCTTTAATTTTTGAATCCTGTGACATTTCATTTGTGAAGTCTTTTCCTACCAAGCCCTTTTTTCAGCAACCCCTGGTGGGATTAACTGCAATGTCTCCTATGCTTCTGTACCAATATTTGTCTTTGCTACTAAAGTGTGAGCTTCTTAAGTCCATAAAATATTGCCCTTTACTATCCTTTTTCCAGAACCTTAGAAAAAGGGTCCCATTTCAGATAAATGCTATATGTATAGTCATTGAACTAATTAATTAGATGTCACTGTGCATATAGATACAGAAAAAGTAAATTCATCAGAAATCATGAGAATTCCAACAAGGATATCACTGAAGTTTGTAGAAGTATCTGGAAGTCTTAATTTAAGTAAATTAATACCACATATGGGATCGTCATGGAATGGTTTAGCTTGGATAAGAAAGGGGCTTTTCAAGAATTTTATAATAATTAATGTCAATTAGTTGTTATGGAGTATGAAAACAATTATTCCATGATTTCCCCCTGCAACTATCACAATGAATATTTTTTTCAAAAATTGTGATGATTTATAGCATGTTATCCTCACTATACTTCAAAAGCCTTTAGGTCTACCGAGAGGCCTAGGTGGCTCAGTCGGTTGTGCATCTGCCTTCCGCTCAGGTCATGATCCCAGGGTCCTGGGATCAAGTCCCACATCAGGCTCCTTGCTCAGCAGAACCCTGCCCTCCTTCTCCCTCTACCTGCTTCTCCTTCTGTTTGTGCTGTCTCTCTCTCTTCCTGACCAATACATAAATAAAATCTTAAAAAAAAATCGTTTAAGTTTACCAAGTCTACTTGGTCTACTACCAAGTCCCGAATTCTGTAAGTTATGTCATATTTATGCACACAAGCACATGTGTATACGCACCATTAACACCACTGCCACCATTCCATTAATCTGATGCACTCTCTCATGGATTCCCCCAGTCAATTATTTTCATGATTTGGGACTGCTGAGGAATATAAAATCCTTTCTTAACACTTTGGGGAAATACATAAAATAAAAGTAATTGTAATACAGATGAATCTGCAACGAGAACATGTCTGATAATTCAGTAGATGTTTCCTAAAAGACAAAATGAAGATCATTCTCCTATTCCAAAAGACCCAACTACAAGGTAATAACAATGATAATGATAGTGATAAATGCAACAACTGATCAAGAACAGAGTGCAATCATCAACTTGCAGTTACTATGCAGTGTTGCCTCAAAATCATTCATTCACAAGGGGAGTTGGACAAATTCATAACCACTGTGGGTGATTTTTATCACACATCTATCAGCAACAAATCTAGCAATCAAAGTTTAGCACTAAACATAGAAGATTTGGAGACAAAATTAACTAGTTTACTTAGACTAGTTCTTCATTCCTATCCAAGCAGCTGGTCACAAAGGAAGCTGCACCAGATTTCTGCTCCAGCTTTCACAGAATCAACATTATGTTTCTTGAACCGAAGTGGATTTAAGTTAGGAATCATTTTAGGTAAGAGAAAGCCCACACCCACACACAACAGTAAATGAAGAAACACAGTCTGAGATAGGTTATGAGTAAAGAGCAGATCACATTCAATTCAAGAAACGACAAAAGAAAAGCCATGTAAAACTAAAAAAAATGGAGACAAAAAAACAAATGGTAAAAGTAAAAAAAAAATTTTTTTTGAAAGAGAGAGCGAGCATGCACACATGTGCACACATGCACCTTGGGTGGGGGGGGCAGAGGGAGAGGAAAGAGAGAGAGAATTTTAAACAAGCTCCACCCCCAGCATGGAGCCCAACATGGGGCTTGATCTCAGGATACTGAGATCATGACCTGAGCTGAAATCGAGTCTGGTGCCCAACCAACTGAGCCACCCAGTTGCCCCAAAGTCAAAAACAGTTTAAAATATGAAAGCAAATAACAGAATCAAAGATCAATTCTTTAAAAAAAACACAAAATTAGTGAATAATAATAAATGATAATAAATGAATCATACTAAAGATTCAACAACAAACATTAAATAATTATTAAATATTAGGTTGTCAAGTTTTAAGGTTAAAAATAAGTGACTATTTTCTAGAAAAAATCTTAATTATAAATTTGAGAAAGAATAAACATGAAATAAGAAAAAAGAATAAACACGAATTGAATTAATACCAATGATAATAATTGAATTGACAATCAAATACCTTCTTGTTCCCTTAGGAATATACAAGGTCTGTGTTTTATGCAGATTTTTTCCAAAACTTGAAGGAATATGTCATACATATATTAACCAGAATATATAGTAAACGTACCTCCACACGTGCTGTGAGGTAGATATTACCTCGATCTCAATAACGGTAAAACCAATGTGGTACTTTGCTGCATGTCACATACTATTTTCAGAGTAAGTGGTAAAATGGAACTTCTACACTGCTGGTGGAAAAATAAGATTATACAACCACTTTAAGGATATCTAATAAGGCTGAAGATAAACATATTTTTTGACTTGTCAGCATCTCCCCAAGAGATGCTTTTGTATTTGTGCCCTAAGAGACAGATACTAGAATGTTCACTGTAGCATGATATCAGTGAAGAGTTAGAAGCAACACACTATCTACCAAAAGAATGTGCAGTTAATACTCATAAACAAAAGCCACATACAGTCATATGGATACATCTCAAAATTTGGGATTTGGGCAGTAAGTGTAGAGCAGCCTACAGAGAGCTGATAAACATAAAGTCAAAGTAAGGGTTCTGTGGAGGTAAGGGGTGGGAATAGGATCAGGAAGGAAATTATAAGCAGATAAATTGTATCTGTAATATTTTCTCTCTCTGAAAAAGAACAAAGAAGACTATCTGAAGGATAATAATAATGGAATTGTTTCAGCATCCAGTTAGAGAAAGCAAATCTATGAGGGATAAAAATCTAGGCCGACATCAGATATTGCTCCAGTGACATTCAATTCTGGACTACAGTGAGTAGTGCCTTTACGTTTCTAGGAAAAGAAACTGTGACTAAAGAATATTCAGTTAGACGGGGTACCTGGGTAGCAGAGTCAATTAAGCATCTGACCCTTGGTTGTGGCTCAGGTCACTGGAGATCAAGCCCCACTTTGGGCTCCCCGCTCAGCATGGTGTCTGCTTAAGATTCTTTCTCTCCTTCTCCCTCTGTCTCGCCCACTGTTGCTCTCTCTCTCTCTCTGTAAAATAAATAAATAAATATTAAAGTTAAAAGAATATTCTATTAGCCAAGATACGATTCATGTATAAAGACATTTACAGGCTGACATTCTCACACATGAAACGTGAACCCTTTTGGAAAACATTTCTTGACAATATCTAGCCAATTAAAGGAAGAATCGAAGAGCTCAGAAATGAAACAGGCATGATTAAAATAAAACAAAAACAAAACATGACTGCTGGTAAGCAGTGACTCTCCTTAGAAATAGAACGAATGCCAAACAATTTTGCTAATTATGATAGCAGAACAGAAAGTATATTTTATAAACATTAGCAGTGTAAAACTAATAGAAACCACAAGCTACGAGGAAAAATGATGTGATGTACTAATTGTCGGAGTTCTCACCTGCTTCTCTTTTTTAGCTAAGGGATTCACGATCCTGTCTACATTCAAAGTATGTAGTTAAAACATAATGACTTCACTTCTTTTTTTTTTATAATTAAGTTTTTAAACCTAGAATAATCTTTAATAAAATGATTAGTCTAGCAAAGAAACATTCTTTTTTTTTTTTAAAGATTTTTTATTTATTAGAGAGAGAGAGACTGAGAATGAGAGGGGAGAAGGTCAGAGGGAGAAGCAGACCTCCCGCAGAGCCAGGAGTCCGATATGGGACTCGATCCCGGGACTCTGGGATCATGACCTGAGCCGAAGGCAGTCGCCTAACCAACTGAGCCACCCAGGTGCCCGCAAAGAAACATTCTTAAGAAACGTTAGCAACTTCAGATTCGTTTCACTTTCTGTTCCTTCTGCTCAATTTAAATAAGAGCACTCATTGTTACCACTTCTTATTATTATAAATACATATTATGTATTAATGATATACTAATTAATTACTTAAAGACCATATTTTTTTTCTAAAAATATATTTCTCTCTGTTGTGTTAATTTTTTTCTTTCCTTCAGTCAATATCTATGAATAAAAAGATGTCTGAAATGGTTGTTATCCAGTGTTATCTATAGTTCTGGGATCTCAGGTAATTAGTAATTATGTTATTATTCTATTTTTCTGAATAAAGTAAAATAAAACTGTACCAATTTTGCAGAAACAACACCATTTTTAAGGATTTTATTCATTCATTCATTCATTCATTCATTCATTCATTATTTATTTATTTATTCAGAGGACACCTCAGTGGGAATGGGGAGAGGGAGAGAGAGAAGCTCAAATAGACTCTACATTCAGCATGGAGCCTGACACAAGAGTTGGAGGCTTAACTGAGCTACCCAGGTGCCCCAAAATAACTTATCTTTATTAAGAAGTAGACCTAATCAGGGGCGCCTGGGTGGCGCAGTTTGTTGAGCGGCTGACTTGGGCTCAGGTCATGATCCCGGAGTCCCGGGATCGAGTCCCACATCGGGCTCCCAGCTCCATGGGGAGTCCGCTTCTCACTCTGACCTTCTCCCTTCTCATGTTCTCTCTCACTCTCTCTTTCCTAATAAATAAATAAAATCTTTAAAAAAAAAAAAAGTAGACCTAATCAGTAGTATTTCTAGCTTCCCTTTGAGCTACTCAAGAACCTTTGTTTCCTTCCATTTTTTTCCCTTTCCCTACCCTCAACTTTCTGTCACATCCATTATTGAACATCTCAGGTTTTACTTTTAAATATGGGTTAATTTTTGTTATAATATATGGTTGTTTAGATTCTAAGTTTATTGATTTCTATGCTCATCCATATTCCTTGTACCTCGCATTTTCCTTTTAGTTTTATTTTTATTTGTGGACTACATTGACTAATTCTTTTTAGAGAGGTTTCGTGATTTTAAACTCCCAAGTTCTTGCATGCTGGAAGTGAATTTATTTTGTCTTTACACTTAGATAATAGTTTAATCAGTTATTGAATTAGAAGATCAAAGTGCTTTTCTTTAAATTGTGAGGACATTACTCAACTATATTCTTGTAGTCATGATTGGTGATATGACTCTTGTTTTTAGGATGGCTGTTTTTCCTCCCTGGAAGATTTTAAGGTTTTTGCCTACTCTTGCTTTTCATGTGTCTAGAATGGAGAGTCCTTCTTCATCCTGCTTCATAATTGGTAGACTTTTCAATATGAAGAATCATGCCTTCAGTTCTGGCAATTTTGTCATTAGTAGTAATAGTGTTGTCACCAAGCTATTACCTCCCTTGAATTTTCTTCCTTTTCTTTTACTAAATTTCTTTTTTTAAAAGCTTGTTTATTATTATTAACTTTTTAGTAATCTCTGTACCCAAGGTGGGGCTTGAACTCACAACCCTGAGATCAAGAGTTGAATGCCCTTCTGACTGAGCCAGCCAGATGCCCCTCTCTCTCTAAATTACTTTTGAGATGATTATTAAAATTTTGCATCTATTCTCTTCATCTTTTCACTTTTCTTATATACCTTGTCATTGATCTTTCCCGTGTATTTTGGAAGAATTTTATTTTCAAGATATTTAAGTGGTAGTTTTTCACAATAGAGTTATTGACTCATTAATTACTCTGAAGATACTAATTACTCTGAAGACACTAATTATAATTTTCAGAGTATGTTTTTGCACTAAGAACTCTATTTTCTTCAGTGTTGGTTCTCATGTTTACTGAAGTTGGTGACTCTCATGTCATTGGTTTTTCTTAAATATTGATTCTAGCTTGTCTCTTCATTTTTTATTTAAGAATGTTAGCCTTTTTGGGTGGCTGGGTGGCCCAGTGGGTTAAAACCTCTGCCTTTGGCTCAGGTCATGATCTCAGGGTCCTGGGATCAAGCCCCACATCGGGCTCTCTGCTCAGCAGGGAGCCTGCTTCCTCCTCTCTCTCTGCCTGCCTCTCTGCCTACTTGTGATCTCTGTCTCTCTCTGTCAAATCAATAAAATCTTTTAAAAAAAAAATGTTAGCCTTTTTGAGAATATGATTTCTGTGTTCCCCAGCCTATCTCCAAAATTGCAAAAGAGGGAGAAATGTGCTATTTGTCAGAATAGGCCAATATCTGGCATTGCAAATATGAAGATTTCCTCTTCTTTTAAAATGTAACCATCGGGGGGCGCCTGGGTGGCTCAGTGGGTTAAAGCCTCTGCCTTCAGCTCGGGTCATGATCTCAGGGTCCTGGGATCAAGCCCCGCATCGGGCTCTCTGCTCACTGGGGAGCCTGCTTCCCCCTTTCTCTCTCTGCCTGCCTCTCTGCCTACTTGTGTTCTCTCTCTCTCTGACAAATAAATAAATAGAATCTTTAAAAAAAAAAAATGTAGCCATTGGGACCTCTGGGTGGCTCAGTTGGTTAAGCGACTGGCTTCGGCTCAGGTCATGATCCCAGGGTCCTGGGATCAAGTCCTGCATCAGGCTCCTTGCTTGGTGGGGAGCCTGCTTCTCCCTCTGCCTGCTCTGCCTGCTTGTGCTCACTCTCTCTCTCTCTCTGACAAATAAACAAATAAAATCTTTAAAAAAAATGTAACCATCATTCAAGGTCCTACACTCTGTGATTCATGATCAAGTGTTCATAGCTACTACTTCTGCTGAGAGTACAGCCTATTTTACAGCATTATCTATCGCATGGGCAGTGAGAGATGGGGAGAGATCTCTCTACATATCATACTAAAGTTTGCCTCAGGATACTTTCTTTCTTAAAAGTCTCTTACCTTCAAACTTGGCAAATACATATCCAGAGCCACTTCTACTTTTTATGGTAGTACTCCCTTTTATGTTTACTGAGCTATGAATTTCTCAGCAATCAAATCCTGTGAGTGTGTGTATAATATACATATGTGTGTGTTCAATAGAGGTGGATTTTCCCCATTTCTTTGGCACTGTAACTCATTTTTATTGATTCAAAGTCCATATATGTAATAGATATAAGTACTCTGTGCATAATTCTATGTTTAAATTTTGCATACAAACACACACACACATACATATAATGATTTCTAAGGGTGTAAAATGTGAGAAGGAAGTGGGAACATGCACTAAGTTCACCATTTAATTCACTCGTATTTGATATCAATTAATTTGAGAACATAATTACTTTTTTGGTTTAATAAAAAGAAAGGTTACACTTCACAGAAAAAAGGAAAGACTGTGTATTTGCCATTTCAGGAATTCAAAATTGCAAGCTTTTGTGTGTATATGGGTTAAACATTTAAAATAATCTTTATAGAATAAACATCACTAATTGGTACTCTTTTTATTAAAGAAGTAAAGTTCTGAAACGTACTCCTCATAACCTCTTTATCAATATTAGGATAATCAAAATTAGACTTATTTAATTTCTTAGAAGTCCAATTTTTAATTTTAGAAATCTGTGAGTTTTGGCATTTCATAAATATTTTATGATATGCACATTAATAAAGATATAAGTAAACTATTTAATATCTTATAATAGATTCATCTTAAAATTTAAAATATTAAATCACCTATTTACTTATTTTTTAAAGACTTTATTTATTTATTTGTCAGAGAGAGAGAGAGCACAAGCAGGGGGAGAAGCAGGCAGAGGGAGAAGCAGATTCCCCTCTAAGCAAGAAGCCTGATGCAGGACTTGATCCCAGGACTCCAGGATCATTACCTGAGCTGAAGGCAGGTGCTTAACCAACTGACACACCCAGGCATTCCTTAAATTACGTATTTAAACCACATTACTATTTCCCGTTGACTTTATATCTGGCTTTTTAAAATGACACTGTTGTCCATGGTAGGAGATTATATGGGTTTACCCCATAGAAGCACTATATTTCCCTGAAACTGCTAACCCCAGGACTCCTTATGGGAGAGAGAAAACCCCTTATTATTTGAATTGCAGATGATCCCCCACTTACAGTAGTTCAACTTGGGATTTTTCAAAAATTAATGGTGAGAAAGTGATATACCATTGAGTAGAGACCACACTTCAAATGTTGCATTTTGATCTTCTCCCATGCTGGTGTGATGTGGTACAATCCTCTTTATGATGCTGACTGGTGGCAGGGAACCACATCGCCCAGTGAGCCAGGCAATCATGACGGTAACCAACCAAGTAAACTGACAACCATTCTGTACCCATACGGGCCATTCTGGTTTTCCCTGGCAGCACAGTATCCAATAAGCTACATTGGATACTTAATACTTTATCATAGACTATGCTTTGTGTCAGATGATACCGCCCATTAGCAGGCTAATGTAAGTGTTCTGAGCACATTTCAGGTAGACTAGGCAAAGCTTTGATATTCTGTAGGTAAGGTATAGTAAGTGCAATTTTGATTTAAGATGTTTTCAACTTTCTATAGGTTTATCAAGACCTAATCCCATTGTGAGTCCAGGATGATCTGTACTTTTGATGGATTTTCTGTTATTTGCAAAGAAAAAACATCCTAAGAAGAAAAAAAGAAAAAGAACTAATGTTTTTAAAGTTACAGATAAAGATACGGTTTTTCTTTTTCATTTAAAGAAATAGGTTTTTAAACCTGTGTGTTGATTTTGTTTTATGAAAGTTAAATGAACTTCCATGATTCTGAGAGCAGTTCCAGAATGGAGTTAAATGTTGACCTTCATAAAACAACCTAGTCTGGCTCTCCGTCACAGAGGCTGAAATGAATTCCAGGGTTCAGCATTGGTAAGGTATTTTTTTCGGACTACATAACAATGAGTTGCTATCAGATTCATCATGTGGACCCAGGAAGGTAAAACTGCTGGGCTGTGAGCTTTCATCTGTGACATATAGGACTTGTCCAGAAATATATCTGCTTAGGAAAGAGAATAAATCTACGTGCTTGGAAGCACGAGGGGTAAAGATCATTTTCTGAACTAAATCAGGTTAAGCATGGACTTTTTACTATCAAATATAAAAAAACCTTACACTGACTAAGGGAAAGGGAATAATCATAATAAAAGAAGCTTAAAATGGGACAGTAAAGTATTCAGAGAATTTTAAATAAAATATTTTTTCTATCATCTCTTCATTTTTATCTTTATTGTCCAGAGGAATATATACCAATGGGTACATTTTAATTTTTTTCATATGTTTGAGTGAGGAACTGATTGAAATTAAAAAAAAAATCTGGAAACTTGTACTTGGTAGGAGGTGGAGTTTTCTGTGGTGAACATTTATTTTTAAGTTCTCAACCTGACCCATGGGTTAAATGTTTTCTGGGGAATCCTACAAGTCCATATTTATAAGAATTTTAAGCAATCTGGGATCTGTTTATTTAACTATGTGGCTTTAGGCAAATCACCTTAACCAATCTGATGTGGTTCTGCAAACTCAGAATTTTGTGAATAACAAATCATGGAGACAACGAATAAAAGAGCTCACTTGACTGCAAAGTTCAGCGGGAAGTATGAAGCTACACAGGAGTTTTATGTGGGGACAAGCAGGCTAGGGGCTCTCATGCTGGGTACGCATCTAGTTACCTTCCTCAACCTGAAAGAACTGGCTTATCTTCCTGTGCCTTGGTTTCCTCATTTGCAAGATAAATAATTTGCACTGGCTCATCTCTGAGATTTCTCCCAGTATTTACATTGAGTTAATCCGTAACTCACACCTAAAGAACTGTATCTTAATTTTTTTAAGTATTCAAACATTTTTGGAAAACGTTAAAGCATAGGATAAATATTTGTTTTTGTTATTGTCAGAGCAGGAATTTAAAATTGGTGAAAGGACAACAATATCATGGCCAGCCATGTCTTTAGTGCTTTCTTTCCCTGTCCCCTTTCTCTGTTCCTGAGCATCCAGGACTAGGGTGACAGGATTCCTCAGGAATACAGACACAGAGAAGCACCCACATATAACTCTGTCTCATTCTGGTTGCTTGTTTTTATTAAGTTCAAAATATATATGAGACAAAACCAACTGAACACTTTTGTACTGGGCACTAAATTTAGACGGGCCCAAGATCCTTAGCCATAAAAGAATGCCTAGCCTCTCTACAAACAAAAGTGGATCTGATCACACACTTTTGACTTTCTCCAGAGGATCTTCTTGGAAAAACAAAATGTAAGGGGTATGGGAGGTCAATGAAAAAATTTCAAATTTTGAGGTGCTTGTTTCTGGAGGGAAAGGAACTATGGAACATCAAAGAGGAGGAAGTCATGGCCATCCTTCAGGTGGCATCATGGAAGGGTTTCCTGAAGAAAGAAAGGGACAGGATGATTATAGAGATGGCAGGGCTGAGAGGTATCCTTGGGGAATTTGTTCTGGAAAAGTTACTCTGTCCTACACTTTCGGGGAACCTCAGTGTCCTGTTCCTGTGGTCGTATTCTTCCTTTGCATTCTCACCCCTGTCCTCCTGGCCCCTGTCAGTATGATGTGAAACCTCTATATCCCACGTCAGGAGGGTGAGGGTGAGGTTTCCTGAGCATTCCAAATTGAAGCACATTTTCTCCCACAAACTTGGTTGCATTTGACAGTCTGTTACTGTTACTATTTTAGTACAGTGGTATAGGTACATTAGGGATGAAGTAGCTTTTTGTGGTATAAACTTGGATCTCTATCCAACATATATGCCATGCTTTCCATAAGAAAATAAGATTCCAATTCTAAAATACTGCTCCGTGTCTGAGTTGACGGAGTTGAAGATAATCTTCTTCGAATTCGGCCTTTAGAGTCTTCAGAGTCTAGGGTAAGAGGCACAGGAGAGATGAGTGTCCAGTCTAATCATGATTTGGTGCTTGGTATCTTGGGAGTCTTGGGAGAGTGGCTTCATCTCCACAAGCTTCCATTTGCTTAACAGCAACGTGAGATAGAATATTTGTTTTTTAAGATTTTATTTATTTATTTGACAGAGAGAGATCACAAGTAGGCAGAGAGGCAGGCAGAGAGAGAGGGGGAAGCGGGCTCCCCGCTTAGCAGAGAGCCCGATGAGGGGCTCGATCCCAGGACCCTGAGACCATGACCTGAGCCGAAGGCAGAGGCTTTAACCCACTGAGCCACCCAGGCGCCCCGAGATAGAACATTTCTACAATGAGTCCGTAGTGACATGCCAAGGGTCTTCTAACAATCCTTATCTGTGATTCTGTGCTCCACGCTTACTGAATTACTAACATCCACAACTATCCTGTCTCATACCTCTGATGTTATACACCTCTGTATCTTTAAGGATTCAGCTCAAACATCATTTCCAGAAAAATCTTCCCCAACACTGCACACATGTGCAACACAAACACATGCAACACCATCCCCCCTGGGGCTTCTGCACACCTAGTGCTTACCACTGTTCCAACACATATCTATCTCTCTGTGTAAAATTTGTCTCTCTACTTGCCATCTCTCATTTTCTGAGAAAAGGGATCATGCTATTTGCCTTGGTACCCCTGAACATTTGTACACTTCCTGACATGTGGCAGGTAATCAATAAATATCTCTTGCATAATGAATGAATGCATGAATAATTACAAAGATTTTTCCCTGCGACAGCAAAGCTCTCTTCCACTTCTTTCATACAGAGTGATGCTCCCCTAGTTTACTGCTTGGCTTACCTGGGCCAAACATATCCTCATCTGGGTGAGTAATCAAAGCTGCTCCACGTACCAGAACTCATTAGCCAGAGCCCTGCAGGGTGAGGCCATGCTTTTTCCCCCTCCCTCCCCCAGCCACTCTGACAAAATTAGGAGCTGCGGGGAAGTGCCCAGAGCCCACACCCTCCTTTCAGACTATACCTTGGCCCCTTAGGCACAAAGCGTTCTGAAGTCTGAGTCAGCCACCCCTACCCGTCCACATGCCTGGCTGCGGTCCAAGACTCAGATAAGAAACCACCCAGGTGCTCAGCCTCTGAAAACCAACAACGAGGTGGTCTGGGCCACCAGAGACCAAATTAACTGACGGCAGAATGGAAAGGAACCAAGTGCTAGCTGAGAGTCAGGAGACCAACCTGGTTTCCAAGGATAAGCTGTACAACTTTAGCAAGTCACTTCTCCTCTCCAGGCCTAATCTCATCATCTGGGCAGTCAGTGGATAGAGCTGAATGATATCTGGGGGCACGTCCCATTCTCAGGTTCTAGGATCCGAACTCCAGGGCAGGCGAAGCAGTTCCTACACCTCAAAAGGTAGTGAAACCTGCCTCTAGCAACCCCATCCCCAGGGGAGGGGCCAGAAGAGAAAGGTCCAGCTCACTGCCCCTGAAAGTTGCAAATACACGCACGACACTGTCTCAGCCCTCATTGCTAAGCCTCTCTGTTTCACTGAATGCTATAATTAGCAGTGGGTAGTGCTACACTAGTACCATGCAAGAGCCGTGGCCTGGGCTGCACCTACCACTTAACAAGCAACCTGCTACTATATCCCACTCATGATGTGGGGTCGTACTAGCTTCCTGGACCGTCTGCCTCTGGAACCTGTAGCCAGGCTAGGATCAAATACTGATTGCCTTGGATGGGGTCGGGAGGAGTAATGCTAATAATAGCCAAATTTCTACCAAGAGTAGCATCTTTTATTCAGTGTTCGGCGCTGTCATGACTTGTGCAATATGCTCCACGTGTTTATTCATTTTGTTCTGTAACCATTCTGCGAGGGCAGTATTTTTATCCTCCTAATGCAGGAGCAAAAACTGAAGTGTGTTCTTGATGTAATTCAGACAGGATGTATAAGCTGGCCGAGAAAGGTTAGGTGACAGTTATAATCCCTCACATTTGTATTACATTTTAAGTTTACAAAGACCATTTTATAACATCATTCTATTTGGTTTTTCACTATGCATGTAATAATATCGTTAGGGGCTGAGTCATGACCGTTCCCACTTTAAGGAACAGAAACTTGAAGTAAGGTGAGATTTAAGTAATGGTGATTTGGGTCTCTTGATTCTCAGTCCTGGGAATTCCCAATAAACCACACATTTGTTAGTATTCCTCAGAGATGGATAGACACCCGGGGACAGGGAGTTCCCTCAAAAGCAGTGGTCCGACATAGGGTGTGATGCTGGATTTCCAGAGCTTAGTTGAGATTGTGAATGGGCTCGTGGGGGGGTGGGGACAGATGTAGGGATGGGAGGAAGACATGTGAGGAAAGATCACTTAGTGCATCATATCCTGGACTAGGTGCAAATAATGCCAAGAGTGTGCAGTCATAGATGCGCTTAGTTCACTTCTGTTAGCACACAGTAAGACCCCCAGGGAGTGGTAAGGGGAGAGAGCGTTCTGGGTGGAGATGTTTCTGTTTCCGCAGGGGATTTTGTGCTCATTCAACCTGAAACTTCTAAAATAACTTATTAAGGGTGGAATGGCAGGTGTTCGCATTCAACACACTGGTTTGGCCTCACCTTCATCTCTTGTGCGGCAATTTCTCATCTTTTGCTTGCTTGCTTGCTTTTTTTGCCGACTGTCAGGTCATTAGTCAGACAGAGTGAATCATGAGCAATGTTTAGAAAGGAATTGCATGTCTGAGTCTTGATGACAAAGAAAATTGACATCTCAGGGTCTGAGTAAAACCAAGAATGCCAGATACAATCAGTGGTGGCCATTCTGCCATTTGGTAGAAGTCAAAGCTGAGAAAAATTCAGGGTTGTTCTTATTTTATCAAAGCTTAATTCGCAAAAGAAGTGTAGGTGAAAGCCCTATTAAGAAATGAGAGGTTCGACTTCTCTTGGGCTCTGACCTCTCTTAATTTAGTCGTAGAAGTGTACAGTTTGAGGAAAGATCAAATCAGTCATCCTTTAGCAAGGCTTATGTTCATCCAACTCCTGTGCCCCCATCCCTGAGGCAGCTCTGTCTCTCTCTTCAGTTCCTGCACGTTCCTGTTCATTTTTGTTCACTCTGCCTCCTAAGTATCCCCCAATTCACGTTGCAATCTCATTTCTGTGTCTTCAGATTTCGTCCACGTCATATTTCCTGCGAACTGCTGCAATAGCTTTATAAATTATCACCCAGACTCCAACCTGGGCCTGATTATTATCTGCTACTAATAGATTACCCCAATGGTTCCTTACTTTCAGGATAAAACTCTAGATCCTGCATTTTTTGCTTCTTGAACCTCATCACCTGTCCAGCTACCACATATATTTCTTTCGCCATATTGAATTACTTGCAATTCCCTGAACACGCTGTACCCTTGCAAGCCACCATGTCTCTGATTATAGTGATCCCTTCATCAGAATACATTTATTCTCCTTGCCCTGCTATTGATTTATCATACTTTCTTCATAACTATCTTCTGCTTGCATCGTTCTCTTGCCTGTGCACTTCCCCAACTCTCCACAGTCCATTTATCCCTTGGCAATTTATAGCCTTCTCTTAGTCCTCATTCACTGTAACTTTGGTTTTTGGCGTATATATTTTTTCACTCTCTAAACTGTGAATTCCTTAAACACAATAACTGTGCTTTCATAGTCTTCTCTCCCTATAGGAAGACTCAACATATTATTAGAATGAATATTTAATAACATATTTAATTTGTTTCTCAGTGTAAACAAGGAAATTAATCTTTTTCTTTTTAATTATTTTTCTTACTAATACAGGAAAAGCCTATTGACTTTTTTTATTTTCTGAGAATGATCCTTACACAGTTATAAAGTTGGTCCTCTCAAAATTCTTTGCTGTATGAACCACATTGCTGGAGTGGATGGAAGTCTGAGAATGTCCATGTCTATCCTCTTTACTGCGCTAACTGCTGGGAATAATCACTTGAAATTTAGTCTAGCCCTAGCAGAATATTTTATTTCTACTTTAAAATTGTTATTCAATATTCCCATCAAAGTATTGTTCATGCAACCATTTTGAAAGGTTTTGGAAATCTTTTTAGTCTATATTCTGAAGAGCAAGGTGTCACTTTAATAATGAAACATCAGCTCTTATTTAGAGATCCTGATAATACATTGGAAAGGTGAACATGTTTTGGCTTGTTGATAAGGGTATGGAATGTAAATGCAATTTTTATCTATTCCTTTTCAATTATGGATACTATCTGAAAGCCCTTACTTTGTATTCTGGCTCTGTAGTCTAATGGATGTATGAGTTCACACAAATTACTTAACACAGTTTCTTTACCTGTAAAGTAGAGGTCCTAATTATACTGCCTCATAGGGTTATGGTGAGGACTAAGGGATATAATACACTCCAAGAGCCTAAATAATGCCCGGATCACAGGAAACAGCTACTAATCCTAATTTTCGATTTTCTCTTGTTGGCCTTCCCTACCCTGAGTCATTCTGTCATTGTGATAACTTTCACTTTCTGATTCAGGAATTTTACACACGCAACAGGGTACAAATATAAAATTGTTTTGGCGATCCGGATCCTTAACATTCCTCTACAAAGTTTAGAATTATCATGTCAGTTTTCTCAAAGAGCCTGCTGAGATTTTGATCGGAATTGCAGTGAATTTAGAGATCAGTTTGGAGAGAGAGGTTATGAACAATATTGAAGACAATATTGTCTTCAATCCAATATGTAGTATAACTCTCTAGTGTTTTTTTTAAAGATTGTATTTATTTATTTGTCAGAGAGAGAGAGAGCACACAAGGAGGCATAGTGGCAGGCAGAGAGAGAGAGAAGAAGCCTCCCTGCTGAGCAAGGAGCCCAATGCTGTGGGACTGGATCCCAGGACCCCAGGACCACGACCCTGGCCCAAGGCAGCCGCTTAATTGACTGAGCCACCCAGGTGTCCCAACTCTCAGTATTTTTAGGTTCTATTTATTTCAGCGATATTTCAAGTTTTCAGCAATGATATCTTCCTCATCTTTTGTTAGCTTTATACCAAGATACTTAATATACTTGATGATATATCAAATAATATTTTAAAAGTTTCATTTTTCAAGTATTCATTGTTTGCATATAGAAAGATGGCTGATTTTGACGAATAATCTTGTGGCCTATGAACTTGTTAAATACATTTATTCTAGGAGAATATTTTGTGAATTTTATTGGGTCTTAAAGTTAATACTTATGTCATCTATGAATAGTAATAGCTTTACTTCCCATTTTTTAATCTTTATCTCTCTCTCTCTCTCTTTTTTTCCTATTGCACTGCTTAAGACTCCCACTAAAAAGCTCAAGGGAAGTTTGAGGAGGGACACCATGGCTTTGTTCCTACTATAGAAAACAAGCATTCAGTCCTTCACAATCGAGAATAATGCTAACAGTAGATTATTCTGTAAATACCCATAGTCAGATTGAAGGAGTTTTCCTTTGTTCCTGATTTATTCAGAACTTGTTCCTGAATGATTTTTTGTACCTATTGAGATGATTTTATGATTTTTCTCTTTTGTCCTACTTATATGGCAAGTTGTATTGATTGACTTTTTATTAAATTAGGCTGTAGTCCTAGGTTATTAACTACTTAGTCATGATATATTGTCTTTTAAAAATATTTCTAGATTTGATTAGCTAATATTCTGTTAGAGATTTTTTATCATAAGTTATATAGGTCTATAATTTTATTTTCTCATGATATCTTTGTCAGATTTTGGTATCAGGCTAATGCTGATCTTATAAAATAACATGGGAAGTGTTTTCTCATGATCTATATACTGCAAAATTGATATTATTTATTCCTTAGTTGTGTGTTAGAATTCATCATGAAACCATCTGTGACCAGACCTCTCTTTGTGGGAAGGTTTTTTGATCAAGAACTCAATTTCCTTAGTAGATAAAATGGGCATTCAGCTCTTCAATTTCTTCTTATGTTCATATTAGTAATTTGTGTTTATCAAGGAATTTGTCCTTTTCATCTAAGTTGTCAAAATTACTGGCATAATATTTTTTATAATATCACATAATTACCGTTTTACTGTCTATAATGGTGTCCCTTCTTTTATCACTGATATTGCTAATTACTTCTCTCTCTCATTCTCTCTTTCTCTTTCTCTCTGAGCTCTCTTGCTAAATTGTTTACCGAAGAACCAACTTTTGCTTTTGTTGATTTTTTTTCCTATTTATCCAATTTCTATCTTATTGATTTCCACAGTTTTTTTAGTATTTCCATTCTTCTAATTTGCTATTCTTTTTTTAGATTTTTTTTATGATGGAATGTTAATTCTTTGATTTTATACCTATCTTTTCCTGATATAGGTATTTAAAATAATAACTTTTTCTCTTATTCCTCTTTCCCTTCCTTTTCTTCTTGAACAATTCAGTCTAAAGCAAGTTTGATGTCCATATCAGGAACAAAGGAAAGCTATGGTGACCCCAAGTGAGATTTCATAGCCCAACTGGTGTGAGAGAGGTGTCCCAGTGCACACAGTTTGGAACCCAATGTAGGGTGTTGGAGCCCAATAAGAATAAGGAGAGTTTCTGTGTATCTGGAGAGACACAGCTCAATATGAAACATTGGAGCTATGGTAGAAGGTGAGTGTGGGCAGCATCAGTGGAGGAAGATTTTTAACAGAGGAATAATCAAAAAATAAAACTAGTAAGTATAATGGGATTCAAGTGTCTCACTATTAGAGAGGGACTTATAAATATGGAAAGGGAAAAAGCAAATGGAAAACTCATATGAGTGTCAACTCATGATTTTCAATATAGATAGATATATAGGTAGTTTGAGTAATAGATATATAAATAAAGATATAAATGTGATTGTGTATGTGTGTGTACATTCCCTAGCTCTGTACTAAGAGGGAAATGGTGATAGGCCATATCAATGAGTGTAATTATCATTTAGATTTTAGTTTTAAAATAGAATTCTCCACTAAAAGGAACCAGAGACTTGAAGTGATGGCTATTTCCAGGGATTGGGCAGGAAAAGCTCAAGATAAGTTTGGAACATTTTGTTCTAGGAAACAAGTGAAGTTCACTTACTTCTAGAAAGTAAGAAAGTACTCTTAGAATGATGGGGACATGTCAAAAGGACAGAGAAACCAGCTTGAAGGGGTTCCTACTGGCCAAATCTGGGATAACTTAAGCTCTCAAATTAATCATTTTAAGAATAGAATAAAACACAAATCTGTGAATGCATGTAAATATTTAAAAATGATTAAACGGACCATTTAATAAATCACATAAAGTATAAATTTTAAAAGTAAGTAAAATATGTAGAAGGAATATGATGAAAGTGTAAATAAAACATTATGGAAGGTGAGTTTGCATCTGGAGCCAGGTAGCACTGTTAGGACAATGTGGGGAACAGCCAGAAAGCATTATAGGAACCCATGACAATTATTCCAGAAGAATTTTGACCTCAACCTAACATAACTTGTATTTTCTTAGTCACCGATCATTCCCTATGCTCTTGTTTCTTGGGTATCTTGGCTATCTTCTGGTGTCTGCTCCTTAATTCAGTCTCTTCAATGTACAACTTTTTTTTTTTTTGGTAGGACTTTTCCTGTTTATTGCACAGCATCTAACAGTGATTCTTTCCAGTAATTGATTTTAACCCCTATCCCCATTGTCAACTTTTTTGTCTTAGAACGCAAGAGGGATAGGTAGGTAGGTGGGTCGGTAGAGAGATAATCAAAATAAATAGTTATGTGGGTGGCAGAATGATAGAAGACATTTTAATGATATCATATTTTTTTTAAAGATTATTTATTTATTTATTTATTAGAGAGAGAGCCTGAGAATGAGAGGAGAGAAGGTCAGAGGGAGAAGCAGACTTCCCGCAGAGCCGGGAGTCCGATATGGGACTCGATCCCGGGACTCTGGGATCATGACCTGAGCCGAAGGCAGTCGCTTAACCAACTGAGCCACCCAGGCACCCTTAATGATATCATATTATAATTGTTTTATAAAAAGTACTAAGTATAATACTACTTGAGCACAATGGAAGTTAAATCTAAGATATTTAAAGTATAAGTGAAGTTCAAAATGTATATATTTCTTTACTGCAATCTTTATTAGTATCATTTTTTAAAAGATAACATTTGTAAAAATAAACATGTTTTTCTGTAGACATCTATGTGCTTTCTCAGGCTTTAATATGTTTAAGCTTCCTTTTTTTTTTTAAAGATTTTATTTATTTATTTGACAGAGAGGGAGATCACAAGTAGGCAAAGAGGCAGGCAGAGAGAGAGGGGGAAGCGTGCTCCCTGCTGAGCAGAGAGCCCCCCCCACCCCCGATGCGGGGCTTGATCCCAGGACCCTGAGATCATGACCTGAGCCGAAGGCAGAGGCTTAACCCACTGAGCCACCCAGGTGCCCCAAGCTTCCTGTCTTAAACAGAATATCTGTGCTGAAATTCTCTGTGCTTCTCCAAGTCCATACCCTACTATTCTTTACCCTGCAATGTGACCTACGAGGCTGATCTTGGATGTCACTGTCTAGACCCCATGCCCTACACCTCCCAAATAGGTTTGCCCAATGGGAGGCATTTGTCCTGCTGGCAACCTTGCTGTTGGACTGTGTGGGGGGCAATGTCTCCTATCTATGGCTGTATCTCCTTATAGCCAAAGCTCCTGTGAGTCCCTCCTCTAGAGCTATAGGTCACACGAGGTACTGCTAATTACTTCTTTCTCCTGCCCCTTGGTAGAATATGGGTACTTTACCATCCTTCATTGTTTTACCTAAACATGGTCCACAGATTTGTAAACTGTTTTTCATTAAACTCTTTTCAACAACAGCATGCCATCTGTTTTCTGCTTGTCTTCAACTCACATAGTAGTATCTAATGACTCCCTCTCATTAAGATAGTATACTTTCTCTTAACATTGACTCAAGCTAACTGATCTCCATTTTTTATTGCCCTGCTAGATACCTTTGTAATTCTAAATAATAGATTGCAATTTCTATTTCTTTATACATTTTAGCTATCCACTGACTTCCCAATAAGAAAGATGAATAATTTAACCCTACAGTTCCTAAAGGAGGGAATCTATCAGCCAGAAAGGAGTCATGAATTCTTACAATGATTAAAAGAAAAATGGCATGTTAAAACTGCTTTTGACCTTGGTCCTTTGATCACTATAACCTCCATTACAGCTGAAATTTTACCTTCTGATTATTTATAGAAGTCTATGGTATTTAAAAAATAGTATGCTGGGAGCACCTGGGTGGCACAGTTGGTTAAGTGTCTGCCTTCGACTCCGGTCATGATCCTGAAGTCCCAGGATCAAGTCCCTCATTGGACTTCCTGCTAGGCAGGGAGTCTACTTCTCCCTCTGCCCTTCACTCTGCTTGTGCTCTCTCTTGGTTTCTTCTTCTCTCACAAAAATCTTTAATAATATATTAAAAAATTAAAAAAAAAGATTTTTTTCCATCAATAAAAAAATGCTGAACAAATAATCAGGAAATGCGATATCCTATGAAGTAGAGTCTATTATTTAGATAACTATGACCCACCTTTCTGCTGGTAATCTTATTGTGAGATAAAGACTTTCTTAGAAATAGACTTGGTTCATATTGAAATATCTCCTGTGGCCATACATAGAAATACGGTGCCAAAGAATCCAACAAAGCATAGTATACATGTGCTAGGCCTGGGCTAAATAATGGATTGAATGAAATTCTGATTTTCTAATTCCAAGTGCATGTGTTCAGTGAGCTGGGCACTCTTGGAAGAAAATCGATCTCACACCTACTTCCTCCATAGGCTTCTCTGATTCAATTGATGGCAACATCATCCTTCCAGAATTTGAAGTTACTCCTTTTACCTCTCTTTTTCTTACCATTGTGTCCTATTCTATAAGAAATTCTCTTTCTTTTTCTTCAAAATTTATAACAAATGACAGATGAGGTAGACATTGTTGTTTCAATTTTATTTTGAGACTGGGGGATGCAAGGGCCAAATTCACAGAGCAGAAATGTATTCTGAAAAATTAGAATATGGAAACTGGAAAATAATTGGTCACACAGGTTCCTCCCTGCCCTGTGTGAATTCTCTTCTGTAGTGTCATGTCAAAAATATTTGTTATAATAATTTTTGACTGTGCTTCATGCTGATGTAAGAATGTTCTTATTTATATAAAAAGAAAATCCCCTTTTTCTAACCATGGGGATACAACTCTTATTTTTTCAGGAGCCAACCTCATGGTGTTTGAACCTGTTCCTGAGTTTCACTGTTGGCATTTTCACTTATACTTTTACTGTATGTTTACCAGGTACTGATGCTGAAATGTTGTGTTTTGTCTCTACGTTATGGATTATAAATGGGTGAGGTCTAATTAAAGAAAAATCTTTACAAAAACTCTAGCATCAGCATCTTATTATTGAGTCGAATATGACTGGGTTGAGAATATATTTCAGGTGTGTCTATGATAAAGTCAGTTTTCACTGTCCTCTCTTTGTCCCATCTATTTAACTAAGAATTTTTGTGTCTTTGTGATTGGGCCTGTTGAGATAAAATTCCTTTGTTATTCCTGAATCACTCTTGCGTTTGTTTATTTTTATCTTTTTAATCTACTTAAGTAAAGGAAGTGATGAGAAAATGAATCTTTTTCCTTTATTTTAGGAATAGGTTGAAACTCTGGCAAAGCTACTAGCTTTTTTTTCCTCCCTTCTTGAGTAAAGATCTGGACAAATAAAAATGAATAAATGCAAGGAATTGTAAAAATCCAAAAAACCAAAGAATGGCTTTAAAAAATATTTAAAAATGACATGTAAATAACTAGATAGTTCTAGAACGCATTGAAAATAAGAAAAAATAGCCGATGGAAACAAGGAATCCACTGACAAGGAGTTTGGGACAGTCAGTTCTGTCTCTTGTAATTTATGCTTCATTGGTGTGGAGTGAGTCTAAAGAGTTATATAAGGCAATTTACAGTACATCTGACAGTTGATATCAGGTGTAATATGAAGGCAGATGAAGAGTCAGTATTACTTCTAAGTTTGAGGTTTATGTCTCCCAGCTCTTAAATTACAAATGGGACAGAGAGGATAATATGATTTATTTAAGTGACCTTTGATTTTGATATTCTAAGCCTTGCTCTACAAGCCTCCATTGCCACCTTAGGAAAGTCATTTCCCCTCTGTAAGGCTCAGTTTTCTTGTGGGTCGGGGTGTGGGGGGAGGTACTAGACATTTTATCTATCTTTCCTATTCTACTACTTTTCCCTGGCAAGTATTTTGATTGGTTGAATTATCCTAACTAAAATGTCGAAAAATTCTTTTCGTAAATGTTTTAGTGTTCCTAACTTAAGGCATACTTTTTGGAAGTAAACAATAGGCGTTCAAGAGTACTTTGGGTTAGCCTTACCTCTTAAAGGATATTCTAGCCTTCAAAATATCATATTATCAAATGATAATTATCAAATTATCATAATATAGTTTAATTTAAACATATAGCTAGCATCTTTCATTGAATATCTATATGATAAGATGCAACTATACATATGATATTTATAGTATAACATCATACTACAAGCCAAAGCTATGAATTACTGAGCATTTAGTATGTGCCAAATATTTAGATACTTCACATACAGTTTAAGTCTACACTGTATAATATTATATTGACTTACAGGTAACCCCTTTGAGATATTTAACAGTTATCAAAAATCGCACATGCTGGTAAATGACACAATTTACCAATTTCATATTCTAACTAATAAAAATCCCTTTCCAATATGAGTGAAAACATGAATTTGACTAACATGAAAGTGTGTATTCTTTTATGTAAACTAAGTTGAGAAGAATATGGATTTTTCCCAATACTTATACTGTCACAATGAACAAGGCACTTCTTTCCTTTGGGTCTTGGTTATCCCTACTATAAATGGAAGGATTAAACCAGTTCATCTCTATTTGTCTCTATAGTCTTGTAATAACAAACCACTAGAGCATGGCTCTGAGCTTATATACCTTTTCTTTTCTCTTCATGCATATACAAGTCATAGTAAGATAATATTTTTGAAACTGTGTGATGTGAATATTGGTCTTAATATTTGCTCCTCCTCCATTCAGTGAGGGAGGCATTCTTTGTATGGTGTCAAAGAAGAGATGACATGCAGAAATTTAAAGAAAAATAGAATTAGCCCTAGTTTTTGAGTTTTGGAAGCCTTAATTTCAGTGGTCTAGGTAAGATTCATATGCTTCAAATCAGATTTGAGAAGGAATAGTGTGGGAAGGAGACATGAAATGCTTCAATTTGGAAGAACCGAATAGAGGCTTTGGGTTGTAGGGGAAAAGAGAGCCAGTGCTAATGGTGAGTGGGAGCTTGGGAGGATGTGGGAGAGAGCAATCCACTTTGAGTGATACAGAGTAGCAGCATCAGCAGCTGAAGACCTCCAACTCTCACTGGTGCACACACTCAACATAGAGACTTTGCTGGCTAGGGCTTAGGAACACGTGCGAGTAGAATCAGAGTCACAGCTTCTCATTCTTTTCCCTGGAATGAGGAATGTACATTGCCTGGGCTGAGGGATTTTTTCCCTTGTCTTCCTTGTTGGCATCTAGCTGACAAGATTGTAACCAGCAAGTCGCTTCATTGGCTTTCCAGCAAAAGTGTTATTCATCACAATCTGACACTTTGCCCATTCCTCATCTTACTAGTCAGATGGGGGCACTCATTTTAATGTGTCAAATAGTTATACACACTCTAGATGGCAGGTTATGTCAGGACAACTAGAAGGGCAGAATAGTGTGGAAAACAAAGTTCCTTCCCTTCCCACCCAAACAGCCATATTTGTATATGGATGGGACTGAATGCAGCCAGCTCTTGGTCTCTTCCACAAACCAGTTGAGTAATAAAACACTTCTCAAAAATAAGTCCTGTGTGTTAAACTAGAATAAATTAAACAAGTAGGGAAAATTCCCCTTATGGAATGAGATAAAATGTTTCAAGCATATTTCTCCATAAAGGAAAATAATTTGAACTGGTGAGAAAACTCCCAAGGTACTGTTGAGTACTCTGGTAATTACCTCCAAGATTGAATTGAGTTTATTCTTTCTTTCTTTCTTTCTTTCTTTCTTTCTTTCTTTCTTTCTTTCTTTCTTTCTTTTTTTCTTTTTAGAGAGAGAGCTAGAGAACACGTGCAAGCAGGGAGGGCAGAGGGAGAGAGAAAATCTTAAGCATGTTCTACACCCAGCATGGAGGCTTGACTTGGGGCTGATCTCAAACCCTGAGATTATGACCTGAGCAGAAATCAAGAGTCAAGGATTAACTGACTGAGCTGCCCAAGTGCCCCTATTGTTTATAAATTTAATTACACTACAGGGGGTCTCGAAATCTGGAAACCTATTAGTCCAGTAATGATTCATTTACACCCTTAGCCAGAACAACGTGTGGCAAAAGTTAAGATTCATTAACTCTTGTCCCCAATAGAATATGGGATCGGATGGAAATATGAGTCTGAGTCTCATTATTTAATCATGAACTTCAAGAGGGACACCACAGGTAGCTAAGTCTCACTGGTTTTGCCCAAGCACATTTATCTAACAACTTTTGATTGTGTGTGTGTTGTGTTTTTAGAAAATATCCCATGGCACATTATTCCTATTTGCTAATAGCTTGATACTCAGGTAAGCATAAATATATGCAATTCCAAACACCAATCACAATTGGTACCAATAAGTATTCAGAGAACTCACTATAGGCATAAATACTCCTTATTTAGTATGGAAGACCAGCTGGTGATGAGTGCATATGGCACCTTGGAATGAGCAAGATGAGATCTTTGGAAAAGAGGAAATTTGGGGGCAAGAGAAAATCTCTTTAACAACACTCTGGGATCAGGATATCGGCAGCTAAAGAAATTGGATGTCAGCTCCTGGTACAATCTTGTCCATTCGATGCCTTCCCATCTCAGGTCAGGGTTCGCAGTAGCTAGTTGAGGGCTGTAGCTTTGATAGGATCCCCAGGTAATTTTTATTTTCCAACCAAGAAATATTATCATTGCCTTCTTATTTCAGCAACCTGTAAAAAAGTAGTCCCTGCCTTTATCCAAATTCTTATGTACTACTCCATTATTTATCAGACATTTATTGAATATCTATAAGAGCTGTCCTCTTGTGCAAGAATTGGAAGTTGGGGATGTGATATTTCAAAATGATTAAGATGTGGTCTCGGCACTCAAATTACTCTGCTCCTTTGGGGGCCAGAATTACTCCAGACAGGGAGTCCGAATCATATGCTGCAGGTTACCAAGCTCCAGTATTGATTTTGTGAACTTGATCATTTTCCTTTTAATATTTGCAAATTTTATTTAAAAAAGTTTGTGATGACCTACTATGTACAAAATAGCATGCTAAGTGCTGTAGATAGAGGCAAAATTAAACACAGACTGCACCTTTAATGAGCTAACAGTTCAGTGGCTAAGGAAATCACTAATAATGCACCATAGACCAGGCATCATGTCCAAAGAGAAATGCTAAATATGTTTTGAATACTAGCATTATTGACATATCTATAAGTTTGTAGGACTATTGTGACTGGAAAAAAATCTAATTATTTTGGGGTATGTGATCTGTGGTCTGTTTTGGGGAAAAAAAAGACAAAAACAGTATAACACAGCACAGAAGACCATGGGATCTGAGGTCTGCCTTCTAGTCCCACCCTTCTGTGTGATCCTGGGAACTCTTCTCCCACTGTAGGCCTAACTTAGTTTTCCTTGCTATAAAATTAAGAAGTTTGAAAGATTGGTCTGTAACACCTGGCCTGATCCAATAACAATTTTATCGAAATCACAAACTTGACTTCTTCAATTGCCCGTCGGAAAGGTCAATTAAAAAAAAGGCTAGCCTTGTCAGTCTAAAATGACAGGGCCAGCTGTATTAAGAGCTTGGTAAAATGAACTGAGAAATGGAACTTAGAAATCAGAGGGACTTCCCAGTGAGCTGGTGAAAATCCCTTCTTCTCCAGAGTCCACTTCCTAGCTTCCATTTTAGAGAGAAGAGTTTTAATGAAAAGAAGTTTCCTGAAATGGACCTGTTTGTGATGGCAAATATTTTCTTTAGGATCCAGGACATTCTAATCCCTTGACCTGAAATTGTACTGAATGGAGGGATTAGGGTATTTGATGTGAAAGGTGAGATGTCCTGAGGTTCAAGTTGTAAAGTGATAGGACTGGTTTGGCTCCTTACTTATGAGACCTCTAGCAACTTCTATGCCAACCCAGGGGAGATATTCTGCTTATTTTGTCTGTGATAAGAACTGGTCAATCACAACAGTACATGCCACAAACAGAAGAAGAAGAAAACAAAGTAGCTATTTGTCTGTCAAATATTTTCCCCTGAACCACAACGGGCTATTGCTGAAGGGATGGTGCAGATCCATATGGTGCCATTCCTATCAACTTTCCTGGAGGTAATCATAATCCTAAGAGATGAAGTGCCTTCACTCTGGCCAACTGTTGATTTTTTTTTTTAAAGATTTTATTTATTTATTTGAGATAGAGATAGTGAGAGAGAGCACGAGAGGGGAGAAGGTCAGAGAGAGAAGCAGACTCCCCGTGGAGCTGGGAGTCCGATGTGGGACTCAATCCCAGGACTCCGGGATCATGACCTGAGCCGAAGGCAGTTGCTTAACCAGCTGAGCCACCCAGGGGCCCTTTTTTTTTTTTTTTTTTAAAGATTTTATTTATTTATTTGAGATAGAGATAGTGAGAGAGAGCACGAGAGGGGAGAAGGTCAGACCAACTGTTGATTTTGAGTTAATTTTGCTAGTTTCTCTTACAAATGTGCATTATTGGGTTGAAAATTTTATTCCTAATGTTTTTATTTCCTTAATATAAAAAAAATATTCCATGGCTATTTCAACTAGAACCAGTTTTGTGGACAATTATACATAAAATGAATAGAAGAGGGGTTATTTTCATGTACATTTGCACTGGAGATTATCCGGTCATATATTTATACGAGACTTTGGTTGATGATCAGTCTGGTGCATTATATTGATGGGTAAGACATCTGATTATTTCATTCTCAGACACACCAAGAAAATGCCTCCTGAGCATTAGTTCCCTTAGTAGAATTGGGATACATGATGAACTTTGCTCCTCCTACAGAGCCACAGTGAGAGACTATTCCTTGAATTATCAAAGGACTTGTATGTTACCTTTTTTATTTACATTTTTTCTAGCCAATTTTTTTTTCATGTGCCACAGGAGACTTTGCACTATGCCAAGGTTTTAGTCGCTAGAGGGAGATGTAATCACAAACTCCCTTTATCAAGTTGGAGTCCAGGGGACAGATGGAAAGGCAAATTAGCCAGGAAATGACATAGTCCTGTGTTCTGCCAGAAATCTTGGTGGTAAGAGAGCTCCAATGGGTATCTTATGTTAAGCTCACTCTCTGGTATTCTGATGGCTACTTACCAGAAAACAGCTCATCCATCCAAACCTGCAAGGACATCTCTACTGAAAAATTGGCAGTCTAAGGGACCATGATTTCCATCTGTGTTTAAGTAAACACCTGTTACTGTTAGATGTCATAGGTTGTTGAAAGACTGTGCTACTTAATAGGATCATGAAATATAAATATTTTAAAGAATATTAATGGATACCCTAAATGTTTTTCTTTTTAAACAATGGGAGAGTCAGAAGGTCAGAGGAAGTAGCAAACTTATAGGTCATCTAGTCTGCTCCCATCAATTTGTACACAAGGAGACTGAATCTTAGAAGAAATTTGTCCAGCCATGGCATTACTTTGGTAGCTACTTACTGAACTAGAACCTAGATCTCCTCACTCTTAATTTAGTATTCATGTCACAACCTTCCTTTCCATATTTCTTGAGCACCTACTATTTTCTGGGGCAATTAGTGATGTCAAGATTGAGATCTGTCCTTGCCTAAAGAAGCCAATGGTTTTTGTGGAAGAGGAAGAAATATGAATGACAATGCTAGGAAGTTGTATGTAAGTTTCTATAGTGGAGGACAGGTAGTAGCTATATAAAAACAAAGGAACTAATTGGTATGCTTGGTTTGGGTTGCAGGTATCCCAAATACCATAAAGGAAAATGTTCCTGTAAGTTCCCTCTCCAAATCTTGCATCTCTGGATTCTCCAGCCTCAATCTCTCTATGAATTACTAGAAAAAAATATATATGTATATAAAGTTAAATGTTATTTAATAAAAAATTATAAAACAATATGAAAATATAAATAATATGTCATCTCACTTATATAACAAAAGGATATATATATATATATATATACATATATAAAACTGAAAGTAAATAGGATAAATGTTAATAGTATTTGGTTTCTGAGATCTAAAATCATGAGTAATCTTTACATTTTGCCCCATTTTTTAAATACTGGCACTAGGTTTTAATTATCAATATAATAAATATATATTTATTATACAAACTCAGATATGAAACTCAGACCTATAAAACTTTAGAAGAAAACACAGAATATGTTAGTGGTATTGGAATTAGGAAGAATGTCATAAACAAGTCTCCAGGGGCACAAACCATAAAAGAAAAATATTAATTTTGACTCCATTAAAATTTAAAACTTCTTTATGACAGGACACTGAATTTAAGAGCAAATTAAAGACTGGAAGAAGAGTCTTGCAACTCAAATAAATGATAATGAATGATGAAAATTGTGTCCAGAATTCATAAAGAACTCCTAAAACCAATGAGAAATGTCAAATAACCCACTAGAAATAGTGACAGATGCTAAATAAAAGGAATTTAAAAGAAAGGGAAATCTGAGAGGCCCGTAAATATAAGAAATGTCTCTAGCAATCAGAGAAATGTTCATCAAAATCACAATGAATTACCATTCACACTCATCAGACTAGCAAATTAAAAACTTGAAAAATATCAAGATTGATGAGACTCTGATAGAAAGAAACCCCTATACTGTTAGCAATAGGGTAAACTGGGAAAATCACTAAAGAGCACAATTTTGGGCAATTCAGGTAAGATTGAAAATGAACTATCCTTTGACTAGAAAATCCATTTCTAAGTATATTCATTAGGAAAACTCTCACATATCTATATGAAGATATCTGTTCAAGAATGATCATTATGATAGAAAATGTAAAAACAATATTGGGACAATTTAAATGTCCATCAATAAGAGAATGAGTATATAGACATCAAAATTTGAGGCAGTAATTAAAATAAATGAACTTAATCTTCATGTATTAATAAGGATAAATTTCAGAAACATAATGTTGAAGTTAAATAAAGATATAATCTGGGGCGCCTGGGTGGCTCAGTGAGTTAAAGCCTCTGCCTTCTGCTCAGGTCATGATCTCAGGGTCCTGGGTCAAGCCCCACATCGGGTTCTCTGCTTGGCACGGAGCCTGATGCCCTCTCTCTCTCTGACTGCCTCTCTGCCTACTTGCAATCTCTCTCTCTCTGTGTCAAATAAATAAATAAAATCTTTTAAATAAATAAACAAACAAATAAATAAAGATATAATCTGATACATGCAACATATACCATTTAAAACTAAAAAAAATACAAAGTACTATATGCAATTGTTTATGTGTATACTAAGCTCATAAAACAGATGGGAAGGATACATACGAATGCCAAGACAGATGCTATCTTTGGGGAGGAAAAAGGGGAAAGAAAATGAAATTTTATGAATATACTGCAGCTAACATCCTTGTGTAAATGTTAGGGATATTTTTCTAATGACTTTTATTTTTTTTTTAATTTTCTGCCAATACTATTGTTGATATTTTTTTAGAGTTAAATGCACACCAAGAAAAGTAAAATACCATAAAGTCTTCCAATGAAAATCATAAGTCCTCTGGCTTATCCTTTCACACTGTCCAGGACATTTATCCACTTATGGCTGTAGTTCATCTGCTGGTTACCTCGAAAACCCAAAATGATGTGTTTATATCTCTATTATTTTTATTTGTAAATGTTATATGACACCTTACTGACTCTTTTATAAGAGGAGGATTTAATATTACTACACTGTTTCCCATTTCTTCCCAATATTTAAACAGTTTCATTATTATTTTCAGTTCTTCTATTGATAATATTTGTCACTTTAAATATTAGGTATACTACTGAAGGGCGTATAATACTTGTGCCTCTGTTTCTTGTTTTACCAACTTGAGACAGCACTCTGTGGCCCCTCACTGTGTAAAGTGAGGCTATTGGTACCTCCACCCTGATTTTCATGCCACTTTTCCTCTCCAATTTCTGTCAGCCATACCTCTTCGCGTGCATGTTCAAGGTTCACATTTGTGTTATCTTCTGAAACCTATGATGCTGAGTTTTGTATTTGGTGTATAAGCTTTGACACTACAAGTTGAATAGCAATAAGCAGATAGCATTAATATGATTCTATAAATCTTATTCATTTTAAGACTAAATATGCTAGTATTTTAGGGTTAATTTCCTTTTCTAAAAAAAATCTAATAAAATTGTTTTATGTTACTCAGTGGATAATTTTCCTAGAATTTGTGTGAACTGGATTCACTTGACTTATATTTCATCAATCACTCAATATTATGCTCCATTTTAGTTTACTTATATTTATACCATGGCTTTGTATGATTTCTTTATTAACATCCTTTTAATCTTGATAATTAACTAGCATGGCTTTACCATCTCCCCACAGATTTGGGCTCTTGATCATACAGTCAGTTATAGGAAATTCCCTTCTTCTTCTTCTTCTTCTTCTTCTTCTTCTTCTTCTTCTTCTTCTTCTTCTTCTTCTTCTTCTTCTTCTTTTTCTTCTCCTTCCTCCTCCTCCTCCTCCTCCTCCTCCTCCTCCTCCTCCTCCTCCTCCTTCTCCTTCTTCTTTTTTTCCCTTGAAATTCTCTCTCTTTCTGACACCTCGCTACAGTCAGGACCGCTTGTCTTTATTTCTTCCTGAAAGGACAACATCGCGGGGTTTCCCTGTGTTCCCGGATTGGAACCACTCTTTCTTAGATTCCGTGTTTTCTTCTTCATTATTTCGGGGTTTCTTAGAGTATGTTATCAGTTGAGTTGCTCAGCTAAGGTATATGGAAGACAAATTTTGGGGTTGTTGCATATCTGAAAATGTCTTTATTTTGTAGCAACACCGGACTAAGGGAGCATAGTATTGAGCGTTTAAAAATGTCTTATGTACAGTAGGTCTTTAAAGACATTGAGTGGAAAAAACGAGTCCATTAATCAATAAGCATATAATGCATGCCTACTATGTGCCAAACATAGCTTTTAATTTAAATAAAATGCATGAGAATCGGAGAAGGGAGGTGACCTATCCAAGGTAAATGGGTGACAAATAGGTCGAAATTGCCAGAGGTCTAAAATCAGTAAACTTATGTTTTGAAACTGTCACTTACTGTCTATACCTCAGACCTGTTTTCTATTGAATGGGATTTATAATATTCACTTCACAGATAAAACAGTATGTTCTAAAGCATTGTGGAAATAAGAAAATGCAAATCAAAGTTGACATTTTAATATATGTATTCGAAATAAAGTAAATCCGATTTCCCCTGTTTATTCTCTTTAAACAATTTTTTTTCAGAAAAACATTGGTTAGCACCTTTAGAACATATTTTAAAATATTTTTAACAAACTGGAAGTCAATTTTTGAGTTTTCTAACACTGTCTAGAATAGTGAGTCTAAAAAATTCCAATTTTATATTTTAAAAAAAGTGTTGACAAATAATGACTTCGTTTCATGGTAAAAGCAGGTTCGTTATTTTAGTTGTTATCAGATTTGTCATGCATGTGGTTCCTAACTGCTCCTCTTCATGTCTTTGAGCAAACTTTGCATTGCTCCGTGACCCCAAAGTGCGCTGGCCTCTCACAGAGGGTTGGGAGCCAAAGTGATCAATAGTTCAGAATATGCAATGTTGAGAAATTCTCATTCACTTCTTTTAGAGAACTCTATATTACTAGGTGGGTCATTCCTGACCCACCTCAGTACCTTCCTTCACTTAAGTCATTCCACCCTTTGTAAGGCCTGTGTCTTTCTTGCACCTTGATTAGCAGCCTGGAACATGATACAGTAACACGGTAGCAAAATTATTTGTATGGTCAAGGGCCTAGATGAACATCACTGTAATGCTTCATAGTGCAGTTTAGCAAAAAGTATTTCAATGAGCTCTCAGAAAAAATCCTGAATTTTCAATACTGACGAGTGGACGTTACTAGCATTTCACAATGGAAGCTAATGCCAACATCTAGTAAGCTTTAAGTCATAAAACCAAAATTTTAACTCAAGATTTTGAGGGCAATCCCAGTATCTGTGTACATGGTACAAGTGATTCCCAAGATAATTGCTGTGGGTGAAGCAGAGATAATGTGACACAGATCCTACACTCAAGATGTTTGCAGTCTATAGGTGATAAGATCTTTTTTTTTTTTTTTAAGATTCATTTACTTATTTATTTACTTGAGAGAGAGGGAGAGAGAGAAAGAAAGCAGGGGGTGGGGAGAGGGACAAACAGACTCCCCACTGAACAGGGAGCATGACACTGGTCGCCATTCCAGGACCCCAGGATCATGACCTGAGCCCATGGCAGACCTTAACTGACTGAGCCACCCAGATGCCCAGGTGATAAGATCTACACCTAAACCAAGCTCACATAAAGTAGAAATTAAAAGCTCTAGGAAGAAAGTATAATAAAAAAATGTGAAAAGCAATCAAAAGAGGGGGAAATATCAGTGAGGTCAAGAGAGATTCCATGTAGCAGAAAATGTTTGATTTGGACATTAAAGGCAAGATTGATTTCTTTTCTTTTCTATTCTTTTCTTCTCTTTTCTATGTGTGTTTGTGTGTGTATTTTGTTCCATTTTTTCACATTTTATTTCATTTTTTTTATTTCATTTTTAATTGCAATGTTATACATAAAAAGATTGTCTACATTATATTTATCTAGCTTAAAGAGTAATAATACAATTTTGACTCATATATCCATTACATTCTTAACACCTTTGAAATTCTCCCAGGGCTCTTCATCTATTAAATAATCTTGTTCCCCCACTGTCAGAAGTAACCACTCTCCCGAATGTTGTTCTGTATTCTCTTGCTCCTTGTAGTTTCCACAGAAGTATGTGGCCCTAATTATATATTGTTTAGTTTTGACTCTTTTGATCTTTTTCCTCATGAAACCATATTATATATGGTCTTCTGGGACTTATTTTCTATTTGACATTATGTGTTTGAAATTCACCAATAGTGAGCCATGCAGCTGTAGTTCATGCACATGTATGTTTGGGCTGTTTCTGGTTTGTTCATTTCTATTCCATACAATGCTGCTATGAACATGTTTATGCGGGGCTGCTAGTTACACACATGCAATACTTGCATATATTCGAGAACTTTGTCGAGGTATGGAAATGCTTGGTCCTAAAATAAGAAGTCACATCTTTCATTGTAACAATGGATCAAACTGCTTTTCCCAAATGGATGTGCCAGTTTATTCTCCTACCAGCAATGCGATAACTTCCATTATTTCACATCTCTGAAAGCAGAAGTGATTTTATTCCTTTATGCGTCCTGATCCCACAGCACAATACTTGCCACATGGAGAGCACTTGTAGGTCAGATAGATGAATAAGGAGATTGGATGCTTAAGCAAAGCTAGAGAAAGAGGAGGCAGTTTCTTTTAGGGACTTGCAGAACATACTTTTTTTTTTTTCCCCATGGGAGGGGACAAATGACTTTATTGATAAAGAATGCATGTGTAGGCAAAATTACATTTTTTGCACCTAACATAATAAGGGCTGAGTCAATTTCCAGTGGACTCTTTCTTTCCTCCCGGCATGGACAACTCTGTCTTTTATTATTTTCAGTACACAAGGAACGTGTGTTTATGAGAGATGAATAAGAAATTACAGTCGAAAAAAAAGAAATTACAGTCGAAGATAATTTTTAAAAATTATCATCTGAAATTGCACCATTATGAAATAACCATTATTACCATTGTATGGATGCATCCTAACCTATTTAATGGTTACTGAGGTCATTTCGATGGTAGTGACTTGAAGCCTGGAGGAGGTAGTGTGCTTTGAGAGTGTGCTTATTCATACAAAACACATTTGGGATGGTACAACTTTTTAGTTTTAAAAGTAATCAGATGTTCAAGGCAGCAGCATGGACTTCCCCAACACCAAAGTCAGGAGAGAATTTACGCTTAAATAATTCCGTCATTTTCCATAAGAGGAAACAGAGTCAGGAATATTAATCCCGACTCTGAAGACTGTACCCCCTTGCTCTGAAACTTTGGTTCACTCCTAAGGAATTGTAAGGTCAAAGTCCTTGTTGGGAGCACAAGAACTTCTTAGTACAGTGCTCTTTCCAGTATACCAGATTCAGAGTCAATAAAAAATGTTTGCCACCCACCATGTGCCAAGCTCTGTCATAGACTTTTTTATGTAAGCCTAATGACAACACTGGCATAGCTCTTTATTGCTACCACCAAACACCCCATACTTCTGCAAGTAAGGAAATCGAGGCTGACCATTCAGTGATTTTTGGCCTAGGTCTCAGAACGAATCACCACACTGCCTAGATAAGCCAAGTGCCTTAGACCCCCAGGACACCACACTGAGATAATTCTACTCTAGGGAGTATCAATCACATAACACATTCTACTTTCATTGAACCAAGGGCAAATGACACCTAGATTTTCCACCTGGCATTATTCTTACCCATTAGGCCTGTCTTCCCTTTCAGTTACTTATGGATGGCTTTGATTTCTTCCCTTCATTTTGTCTAGTGCCTGACATGTGCCTGTGACACTTGAGACAAAGAGGGATGGGGCAGAGGTGGGTAGGCAGTGGGGAGGGGGAGGGCGAATGAGAAATAGATGACTGGGCGCTGTTTTTGCTCTGATATTATTGTCTAGTTAAGATCCAAGATGCTGTCCCTCTCTTGTTGCTGTGTACTCTCTGCTTTGTAACTCAGAAGTGTTTATCATGACAAGCTGTGAGCAGATGGATTGGAGAGAGGAGAGAAATTTGACCCAAGAAGATGTCACTTAAACAGCTGAGGCTAGTATTTCACCAGATGCCCGAGCGTTTAACCCATTAAGGGCTTTACGAAGATCTGTAATGATGCCTTCCCTTGCTGAAATACTAATTACTTTTCTTTTTCTTTTTATTTAAGGGTAGTAAGTTATTTGCCTGTTATAAAGCACATTTTATATTTAAAGGCATTTGTATTTAGTGTCCTCTTCGATGCATTCATCAATCCAGAGAGATAGTCATGATAAATAACATTACTCCTGGTTTACAGATGAGGCGACTGAGACCCACCATTTCCAAAGTCGCCTGGAAAGACAGAGGAAGGGCTTGGACCACCACAGGAGTTGGGAAGTGGGGAGAGACTTCAGGAATGACCTCGTTCAAAATCCATACTCAACAGATGGGAGACTGAGATCTGAAGGGTGAGGGATTTGCTGAGGTTTCCCCGGTGAGTTGTGAATTCATATGGAACTGGAACCCAGGTCCCCTTCTTGAAGCCCCAGGTTTTTCTCTAGCCATCTTTCAGTTCCTGCTTATGCACTGTCCCAACACGCCTGCCTCACTAGCTGGCAAAGGAGCAATCCAATGTGCTGGCTGAAGATGAAGGAGGAAAGGGACTACCATGTTCTACCCAGTCATCCTGTACAATTGTTTCAAGCTTCAAAAGCCCTTCTGACTCTTAATAAGTAAATGGGTTACCTGAAAAGATTGAAATCAAACATTCCTAGTAATTTTAAGAATTGCTTAACTTTCTGGGTTAAAGAAAAAATCATCTCTTTGATATAATCACTCTCCTAACATTGAAGGGAATGGGAGGAAAGAAAAAAAAAATCTTATTTTCAATTCTCCCTAAGGGAAAATAGAGAATTGAGAAAACCAGTGTGGAGTGAAGAGAAGAATAATAGATGAGTAGTCAAATAACCAGGATCTGAATTTCAGAGATGTGTTCCTCTGAACACGACTTTGATTTTCTGAGCCTAAATTTTTTCTTACGGAAAATGAGAATCAATAACAATCTCATCTGCTTCCTGGGACTATGGTGAGAATCTGTGGCTAATCACTGTGACTGCTTTATGTAAATTTAAAATTATGCTGTACTAATATAAAGTAGTATTAAAAATAGCATTAATGGGTATCTCCTTTGGTATGGCGAGAGAGGCGAGAGAGCTTAGCAGCTCGGAGAACAGACTGGAGAGTATATTGTCTGGGCTTGAATTGTGGTTTTATCACTTACTATCTCTGTGACCTTGGGCAAGCTACTTAAGCTCATCAGTAAAATATGGGTAATAAATGAATATTCCTTGCTGGTTTGTTATGAGGATTAAGTGAATTAATGGGTGTATTTCTTAAATCAATGCCTTTTGAATACTAAGTGCTGATAAGCGGTTGTTAAATAAATATAAGTTTTAAAAGATACTGGTTACTTCCAGGTAAATATATGCTCAGAGCAATAGAGGTGTTTTCTTGAGACTCCGGGTCAGCTGTGTTCCTATCACAGTTTTTAGCCACAGACCTTTACTTATATAAGTAACATGTCACTGTCAGGGACATTAAGTGGATCCATACCTAGACTCCCTGGAAAGCTTCAACCAGATAACCCTTCTTTTCATTCTCTGGAGGGGTCAGGGTGATTGTGTTCCCAGATCCTTGGTGACGAAATGGCCTTGAGAGGGCCAGCTAGATCACAGTATATGTTCAATGCCACTGTAAACACTGCCTAAAGATCTCAACAACACTGTCCAGAATTTTCAAGAGAAAGGAGAGCGTTCCCTGGGCAGCTTGAGACCCATGACCCACCCTATGGACTAAGGCAGACAATATCTGTTCTGGGGTGAAAACTCATGTTGCCATTCTTGATGGTTCTAGCCATGCTTCTGCTTTCCGAACTACTGGTCTCCTGACATTGGTCTAAGAATTTATTATGTATTAAATCATTTTTAACTCTTATAAAATTTTTAGTGCAGATGAGGAAACTGAGGCACAAAGTGTTAGTTAGATACCTTGTTTAAGGCTATCGACCAATAATAGAAATCTAAGCTTTGAACCTAGAGAATTTGACCAGTATGGGATGGGGGTGGGGTGGGGGCAGGGGGGTATAGCTTAGTTTAATTTTCCCCCCATTCCATTCACTGGAACTTAGCCATATGGCACCATCTAACTGCAAAAGGGGCTGGGCAGTCACTTCCCAGTAATAACTGCATCCAATGGAAAAGGAATATGAATATTGGGTACCAGGCTAAGTTTCTCTTTAAAAATCCACATTTATTACAAATTATTTAGGATAATTTTCTCAAAATGTTAAGAACTATGAATGAATATTTTATACATAATTGCAATTTACTTTCCAAGGAGTTTAAGCAATAATTGATGAGAGTGCCTATTGCCCTGCACACTGGATGGCATTATGTCTTATCATTCAAATGGTTTTAAATTTGATAGTTGAAAATTTTATCTCATGATTTTAATTTGCCTTTTTTGATTACCTGTGAGGTGAACACATTTCCATCTTTGTGAGCTTTGTTTCCTCTTTTAAGTTTATTTTCATATTTATTTTAGAACTTTATTATTTTTCACATTAATTTTCCTAATTTCTTATCAACAAGTATATGTTTTTATCCAATTTTCAGAATCTGATTTTGCCAGATAATTTTTTTTTGCTGTTGTCAGTTTTTCATTTTAACCATACAAAAATGGTTGATTAAAAAAAGATCTGTAATAGTCTATTATCATCTATTATCTACCTCTATGTATATTCATGAAAACACATCTTTTATCACTGATAATTTTGGAACATGCTCTCCTGTCCATATACTTAACCATTATTACTTTTCTTATAGTTTTTTTAAACAGTTTGAGTCTAGAAGTAAAGAATGTACAAGATGAGATAAGGTTCCAAATTATTTTTAACCCAAATGTAACCATGAATCCCTACTCTGTATATTGATTGGTACGTTCTCTACTTTTGATTTTCAGTGTCTCTTTCTTTGTCTATAATGAGTTCTATACCTGGGTAACATATTATTTTTACTAAACTATGTATTCTTATGCTGATATCGTATTGTGGCTTTATAATGTATTATAATAATTGGTAGGGACTTTTCCTCCCTCACTGGTCTAATTACTCATAGTTTTAAAACCTATTTCTGATTTTCGTCTTCTAAAAAAGCTTTAGGAAAAATTTTGCCCAGATAAAATATGGGGTTTGGTTTACCATAAGCAATAAACAAATATGTGCAATATAAATATGTGGGATATAGCATAAGTTAGTTCTAAAGTAGAAGTAAACTCTATTAGAGAGACCCAAAGAGTAAATGTATCACTTGCAGCTTTAAGAATTACCACGAGTTTCCCAGGCAGAATAAGACACAGTTTTAATGAAAGACTTTAACATAACATGTAAGTCTCCAGAACAGTAAAATACCAAAAATAATGATACAGTGCAATTAATAAGGCAGCATTCTTAGATATATATCCAACTTTGATGCAAGAAGTAAAATGCTTTATGCTGTCTCCAATAATAATTTACAATAATAATAAAAATAATAATTTTTTTAAAGGAGAAACTGTATTATATTAAACAAATCTAAAAGCATATGGAGAGGTGCCTGGGTGGCTTAATCAGTTAAGCATCTGCCTTTGGCTCAGGTCTTGATCTGGGGATCCTAGGATTGAGCCCCCACTGTTGGGTCCCAGCTCAGAGGGGAGTCTGCTTCTATCCACAGTCACCCCCATGGTGCGCTACTCCCATGGTGCGCTCTCTCAAATAAATAAATAAAATCTTTAAAAAATAATAGCCTATAGGAATGTTAAAAACCCTCACTTAATACAATATTAGGTAAAGGAGAAAGAAGCGATTTATAAGAAATGAAATCCAACATAACAGTATTTGTGATGTAGCCTGAGGTACTCAGTCACACCGCACACTCCGTGTGTGTGGGTGGGGGAGGGTGAGTGTGGGTGTATCTGCCTGAACGTCTTTCCTTCCAAGTCCTTAGAACAAGATTCTTTTTTCCCTTTTGTGACAGAATACTTTCATAACTCCTAAGGGAATTTATTTTTCTATTTTCAAGTCCTTAAAACGAAGAGAAACTTCTGTGGTTAATATGTGGGCAAAAAAAAAAAAAAAATAGTATGATTTGACTTTGTTAGTCATAACCATCAGTAATCGGTCAGTAGACTTATGAAGTCAACTGAATAAGAATGAAGAATATGAATAAGAATGAAGAAAATATATAAAATATATAAGTATATATGTAAAATATATATTTATATAATATGTAATATATAATATGTAAATATATAAATGGATGAGGAGAATAAAAATATCATACACACTTTTTGGGAAGGTTTCTCAGAAACATTTTTCTGTAATTTAAAGTGTGTATATATACATTTGTTTGATATGTTGATATAGTACCAAGGCCTTTTCCAGTTTCAATATCTTCAAAGTGGAGCAAAGACATTATAAAACCCACGTGAAGCACCCTGAATGGAGGAAATCGAGTTATATCATTTTGCTTCCCCACCTTCCACCCCAACACTCAGTATTCTCACCTGAGATGCCACTAACTGAATGATTTTTTTTGAAAGATTTTTTTTTTTTTTAAGATTTTATTTATTTGACAGAGAGAGAGAGAGAGAGATCACAAGTAGGCAGAGAGGCAGGCAGAGAGAGAGGGGGAAGCAGGCTCCCCCTGCTGAGCAGAGAGCCCGATGCGGGGCTCGATCCCAGGACTCCGAGATCATGACCTGAGCCGAAGGCAGAGGCTTTAACCCACTGAGCCACCCAGGTGCCCCTGAAAGATTTTATTTACTTATTTGACAGAGAGAGAGAGAGAGAGAGCACAAGCAGGCAGAACAGCGGGCAGAGTGAGAGGGAGAAGCAGGCTTTCTGCTGAGCAAAGAGCCCACTTCGAGTCTCGATCCCAGGATCCTGGGATCTTGAACTGTGCTGCAGGCAGACTGCTTACCCAGCTGAGCCCCCCAGTCATCCCTGGATGATTTTTTAAAAATCAACATTCCTATGGGATATTTCCAAAATATTCCATTTAATTTTCAGAGAAAAACAGAACAAACTCTTCTGTTTACACCTTTATTTCATTAGTTATATATTATTTAATTAAGTTACACTGAAAAGAAGAGAATCATTAACGGATGGAGGAGCAAACATATCTGATCCTTGCCAACCCCGCTGGCGGGAGCTGCTCCCTGCTGGGGCCCTAGGAGAGGGTCTCCAAGTGTGGCCTCCAGGCAGCAGCAGCCTCCCCTGGGAACTAGTTAGAGATGCAGATCTACCGAATGAGGAATTCTGAGGTGAGACTCGGGAGTCTATGTTTAATTTGCGTTTGTGTATTTTTACATGCTTATATATTTTTTTAATTTTAACATCTTTTTGATGCCTGCCTTTAAAACTGATCAAGCTCATCCTTGTGGTTTTGTGTAGGGTTAACTATGAATCCCTACATTTAACTGTGATGCATTCTAAAGTTTGAGAAGCAACTGGCTTACAGTAGCCCAGTGGCTGAGGCGTCTCAGTGTGGGGCCACAGGACAGTCTGTGGTCCTGAGGAGAGGTCCTGCTTAACCTCCCATACCTCTCAATCCCCCTGAGAGCTGGCAGATCCCCCTTTAGAGACTGACACCATAGGCCTAAATGCTATGTATGTGCTTAGTAGAATTCTCCATGTTTGGCAAACGATCACAGAATATAGTTCCTGTGCTTATCATGAGACGTTTCTCCAGGCCTCCAGGCAAGAGAAAAAGCTTCCTGCCAGGGATTACTGTCTGCAGAAGGTCTGGGGATGTTTGCAAGGGAGCAGTTCTAGGTCTTTGGTCTGCCCTTCACAAGGTCCTACCACCACAGAAGAAGCAAAGGCGTCAGGCTCCTTCCCTACCCTTTTACTCATTTTTTTCTTCTCAGGTTAACAAAGTTTTGTTAGTCTGAAATTGAGATTGTTCCTCCTCCCTGCTGCTGGTGCAGTCCAAGGACACCGACATGCAGAGGAAAGGGAGACTTTAATCTGTTCTCTAGGTCAGTGTGAAAAGCAGTGTTCTGAGGCCCGATGCCCATCTTTGTACTTGTTTCCTGGCCAGGATGGCTTGGTTTGAGGCGGTGGGTGTCCACCAATGCTGCGCACTGGAATCCCTTGAGGGGCTTTTAAAAAATACTAATGCCCTGGTCCACTAAATCAGTATCTCCAAGTATGCCACCCCGTCAAGAGTCTTTTTGAAAGCGTCCCCAAGTGATTGTGATGCGTGGCTTGGGCTGAGAACCACTTATTAAAGGAACACAGCGATTAGATTTCATGAGAGGTCTTGCGTCCCCAATTCATGGATTAGCAAACTGAGACCCGGTGAGGTTCCATTGCGTCAGACTACTAGCTGGTGGCAAGTTTGCAATTCAAAGTCGCTCTGACTAAAATTCCCTGTTTCTTGCAATTCACAGAAAAGGCTTACTGACTTGTGCATTCACAGTCCTGTGAGTTAACACAGGTACAGGGATTGGCTGTCAGAAAGTGTTACTTGAGCACTGAGAAAGGAGCAATTAGCAATAAATATCAAAAGTCCAAATGGAAGCTGGCAAATGCAGAGGAGAATATATTCAACAGAACAAGGTTTCTAACGCATCCTGGGCTTTAAATCTGAAATCTCAAAGGAAATGGAAAAGTATTGCCCATGGGCTAATGTTCCTTAATGGCCTGGAAAATGGAGTCACTTTTAAGGGAGGGCCAATCAGCAAGTGCATGTTTGTGATCTTATTGGTTTATTTGTTTATTTCCTGAGAGGACTCTTTTAGCAAAGTATTGCCCTGGATCTCACGAATTTGTGATTCTTTGCAGAACTAAAAACCAGTGTTCCACCTCAGGAGGATTTTCTTGTCCTCTTTCTTAATGGAAATTCTGGTTCCTGAGACAATTTATTATTGAAATAATTATACCCTCTGCCTCTGTAATCAGGGCCAGGTTTTCCAAAAATCTCCCTCCCCCCCAAAAAAAGTAAAAAACATTTTTACACTCTCAAAAGTAAAGATTATGTTTCTCCCAAAAGTTGGTTCTGAGCTTGGAGTATTACACTGGAATTTCTCCAGAAGTCTATAAATCTTTTGAAGGTATGGGTTTGTTGTCAAAAGGAGGCTGTTTCTTTCCTGAATGAGGTGAGGACAAGGTATGCAAGAATGAGCATTCTCAGCTCAATTTGCTCAGTGGACAAGGAATCACCTCATTCTCCTGATTAGCACCCTTTGATGACTTCCTATTGCCCCAGGCATCCTTAGCATTAAAGGTTTCTGCTTTGTCCTCTGTCTGTCTCTGCAGCCTAAAATTTTGGCACATTCCTTTCCCTCTCAAACTTCATTTCACTTACTGAAATCTGTACATCTCCTTGTCTTCATGTAAGTTTCTCTGCTTTTTGCCTGAATGACTTTCATCTTCACATCTGTGTGATTAATTGCTCTCTTTCCTACAAAATCCTATTCAGTCAATATCTCTTCCTGGAAGTCTTTCCTGCCTTTTCTAATTCTCTTTTAATCCTTACCTTCCTCCACGCCCAACAAACAAACAAACAAACAAACAAAACACATCTATTTGGCTTAGGAGCCCCTTCTCTGTGCCTTCATAAGACCCTTACTACTACTACTATTATTTTTTAAATATTTTTTTTTGTTTATTTGACAGAGAGAGAGGGAACACAAGCAGGTGGTGTGGGAGAGGGAGAATAGACTTTCCGCCAAGCAGGGAGCCCAATATGGAGCTTGATCCCAGAACCCTGGGATCATGACCTGAACCAAAGGCAGACACTTAATGACTGAGCCACCCAGGTGTCGCAACCCTTACTACTATTATTATTACTATTTAACTTTTCTTTTTCTTTCAATCATTGTAAAGAGTGAGAGATGGCACTTTCTCTGTTTGCCCGTTCTTCCAAGTAGCATCTTGTCTGACCCTAGCTCTAGACTTATAAAGACTAACATTGTGGAAGCATTAAGCCCATATTCCCAAAGTGTTTTACTGGCAATGATCAGAGCCAGGTCACTCATACTTCCACTCCTTCATTCCTATATCCTAGTATTTTACCTACTGGTGATAGTTGTGTAAAATGGTCATTCATTTAAGTATACACTACTTCCTCAAGGATACCATTCCAACTTCACAGATATCATTTCTAACCTGATACATTAGCTCTGACTTAAAAAAAAGAGACACTTTATGACTCTTCTATGCTAGCAGTGTTTGGGTCATGCAATATGTTGGATGACCACAGATTATGTGCCCGTTATTGCTTTTCATTTGCTGCAGATTTGGATCCTTGTCTCTTTAATGGCTTGATGCTATGTGGGATCTGGTATCTGTGCATCAAATGCTCTATTTTGTCCTTGGTTGGTGATGTGGTCTGCAGGAAAGAAAAACAAAGCTAGAAAATGTATCAATTCCAACCAATACCAATTTTTGCCTTTTCCAAGATGGAAGGGGTATAATGGAATCAAGTTATCATCAAGTGATGATTTGGTTTCCTCAAGGAATGCAGTTATATTTGGGTTTAGCTTTGGTCTTCTTTTCTAGAATGTTAGGTACTAGACAGTGACAGTAGTTAGATCAGTCTCGGTGAGGGAGAGACCATGATATTGGGTCTATCCACTGCCTCCAAGACTACTTCCACAGTTTTTGTTGTTGTTGATGCTTTTTCCCCATGATCCTCTTATGTCACTGGGAAGAACTGGGAGGGTACAATGAATGACAGTGGCCTACATCAAATGGCCAGGTAATTTTATCTACTTGGTTGTTTACTGACTCTTTTGTTATAGGTGCTCCCTGGTATTAACATATAATACAGAGTTCTTTACAATTCTTGCACTTTCCCCTACACCTACCTACAAGCTTCTTCTCTAGACCTTCTTGATCTTCTATTTTGTCTCCTTCTAGGCCCCTGACCAACCAGCCAAACTTTGGGCACTGACCATGAGTCTCTATATGTTCTTACTTCAGACTGATTTCTAGCTCTAAGCTCTGTCCTTTAGAAAGACTTTTCTTTACAACTATCTTTCAGGGCTACTCCTCTTTGGAGCTTTAGTGCAATTGCTTTCCATTTTCAGCTTGTATCCACTTATGGAGCCAACCTATCCATGACCTAAGCTCAGCTTTTTCTCTTTTCCATCAGATGGTCATAAAAGACTCCCGTGCAACCAGAGGTATGAGTGGAGAGAGAAGTATTAGTGCAATCGTGGTAAATGGCATGGACTTCTGAGATACTTGCCCATGCACCTTACTCATGTCCTCTAGCACTGCTTGTGTCCAATCACAGTTGTAAAATCTCTTTGTGATGATGGATCATTATTAAATCTAGCAGGCCATATTATTTGGTGAGTCTGATGGAACCTTCTTCATCATGGGCAGCTCTGGCTGCATAATCACATGATGTTCTATGGTCAGGCATCCCATCTTTGCCAGGGTCTAGAAGTATTACAAGAGTGAGGTCTAGGAAGATAAGCTGTGAAGTTATAAAAAGACAATAAAAATGCACTAATATAGTAGCATATATGTTAAGGGTATGTTGAAGGAAAAATATTAAAGTCCTAGACTATTCAGGAAAAGGGTAAGGTGAGGGTATTAATTAAATGTAAACTTTGATATGTTAATCATGTTATATATTTTTCAAAAGAACAGAAAAATAATACATTATTCCCAGACAAGTAAATGGTGAAGGTAATTTAACAAAATTCCAAACGAAAGTAAAAAAGGAGAGACAAAGTATTTAGAAGAGTATACAGAAGTTTACAAGTAGAAAGGATGAAGGAAGATATTAAAGTGGATTAGTAAAAATATTAAAATGTAAATGGATGAAAATGTGCAATTAAAAACAAAGGTTGTCATATTAAATAACTAACTAATATTATTTGAAGACTATACATATAACATAAAGATATAGATAGGTTAAAACAAAAAAATGGAAAGAGATATACTGTAAAATTACCAACTGAAAGACAATGATATTAATATCAGACAATGTATAAGGCAAAAACAATTATTAGAGCAAATGGAGTCACTTTATAGTGATAAGCCATTTAATTCACTTGGGAGTTATAATTTTTTATTCATATGCAGTGAATAACAATTTCAAAATATGTACGGCAAAAATTCAACAGAATTGCAAGAGAAATAAAAAAAATACACAGTCACAGTGGGAGATTTTAATGTATTTCTTTGTGTAACTGGTAGAGCAAGCAGATCAAAACTCAGTAAGGATAGAGTATAGCTAATCAATATTATTACAAACTAGACCTGGTACATATAGAACATTGCATTCCAATAACTTCTCAGTACTGATTCTAACTACATATAAATATAGCTGTTTATGAAAGTTGACCTGAATTTCGATAGCAGATTTTCACAATTGTTCAAGGATCGAGGTATATACAGAGCATGATATATGAACACAGCATAATTAAGCTAGAAATAATTACCTTAAAGATAACTAGAAAATATCCACTCACAATACTATAAAATAATATAATAAACCTAAGAATAAAGGTAGCAAAAGACATATAAAATCTCTATAATAAAGGTAGCAAAAGACATATAAAATCTCTCTGGAGAAAATTCCAAAATTGTTGAGAGACATGAAGGAAGACTTCCACAAAAGGCAAAATACACCATACCCTTGGATTAAAACACTAAATATTATAGAGATTTAGTTCTCTAAAATTGATCTGGAGCTTTAATAGAATACAGACAAAACTATAAGTTTGCATATACATAGCTTAAAAAGCAATTTCTAAAATTTATATGGAAGTAGAATAGACAAGACTACCTAAGACACTCTTGAAAAACAGAGAATAAAGTGGGAGAACTTGTTGTACCAGATATTAAGACTCATCAGAAAGCTATAGTAGTTAACATAATGTGTTACAGGTACCTGGTTAGACAAGTAGACCAATGGAACTGATGTGTTAGGAATTCCCACAAAAGAACTAGGAAAAGATTGATTGCTCTACAGCCATGGTTACAAACTGTCATCTGAGCCAATTTTTTTTTTTAAGATTTTATTTATTTATTTGACAGAGACAGAGATCACAAGTAGGCAGAGAGACAGGCAGAGGGAGAGGGGGAAGCAGGCTCCTTGCTGAGCAGAGAGCCCGATGTGGGGCTCAATCCCGGGACTCCGGGATCATGACCTGAGCCAAAGGCAGTTGCTTAACCAACTGAGCCACCCAGGCGCCCCCATCTGAGCCAATTTTAAGCTTGATCAACAGTAATCAACTGATAATCAACAGTAACTTGCCACAGTGAAAACAATTTTGCAAACCTATCAACCGGGATCACCCTTTTTCTAAAGGTCAGCCAAACCATTAGACTCATTTCAATAAACCCAGTTCTAATTCTGAGTGCCAGTAAATGAATAATGGTTTTATCTGAATTAACTGCATTTCCAGATAATATCATTCACATTTCTCAAAATGTGTGCTTTCTAAAACCTTAAAGAAGATCACCTATTCTCAGAGACCGGTCTTGATGAGCAGGTTTCTCCTTTACTCTAGTAAACAATAAATAACAGCATTGTCTATTTATTTTATGGTGAGTGGTGATCTCATCATCTTTTCAATGAGCAGTGTGAGGAATTTAGAAACAGATCTCCACATAAATGGATGCTTGATTTGTAACAGAAATGGTATCGGAGCTAAGCGAGGAACTAATGGTACTGAGACAGTGAGCTGATTTCTATCACATAACATGTTACAGAATAAATTTCATATGGATTAAAATCTTAAATGTAAAAGTCAAAATTTTGAAGCTTTACTAACATAATGTAGAATATCTTTATGATCTCAGTTGAAGGAGGGATTTCTTAAACCAGTACACACAGAAGAAGCTGGTTATCCAGGTTGGGTGGAACCTGGCTGGGAGTTTTAATATTTACAGACACCCTTAGGCCTAGGCACATCCAGAGTCATTGCATTCCCTGCTCAGAACAAATATTCTGTGACTGGTTTTCTCTGGATGTGTTAGGAGTTTCCGATGCGTACCATAGAAGAATTCTTAGCAGTGTATCCAGAAAGTCAGTCCATCTGGGCAGGGGTCCTGCTCATCTGTGTAACCCTGGGCTTATTTGACAGAAATAGAAGTAATGAAGGCTTAATGGAACTGAGGAAGTTAAAAAGATGACAGTTAAGTCATCCAGGTCCCTATGGGCATAAAGAAATTGGGGACTGGTTCTTAGCCTCTTTACTGTGGTCAGCTTTCTGATTTCCACTGAAATATGTTAGGACTTTTATTAAATTCTCCTCATGGAATCCATCCACCCGGAGGCCCTGTCCTAACCCACCACACCTGCCCTTTGTTACAGATGTAATATAGTTGGCATTGTAACTCAGAGGACCCCTGGGAGTCAGGAACCAAACCAGGAACTGTAAAACCAGGATCTCATTCCACCCCCAGCCTAACCATGACCTTGGCAAGTCAGAGGACCACTCTGCTTTGCTTGTGAAGTGGAAGAAAAGACTGCCAAACAGATCTCTTGTGGACCACTCTAAGGCTGCTACCCAGAGACCCCAGCAATGCTTTGTAAACTGAAGCAACTTATACCAAACTGAAGACTATATTGAGCAATAGAGTAAGTGCTTGCATTCCCCCATGTAACATGAAAATTATCTCTATTTAAAGAAATTGCCTCCAAAGTAGTAGTAACCACAGAGGAAAGGACCTGACCATATTTGACTGTATTAAGTTGAAACCAAACACCATAACAAAAATAAAAGGAAGACACATATTCTGTAAGAGGATATTTGCACCCCAGATTCAGGAGCCAGTACCCAGGATAGATAAGGAGTCCCTACAAATAAATTTTAAAAAATAGACAACTCAATAATGGAATAGGCAAAGTACTTGAACAGGCAAATCAAAATAAGACAGCCATGTTGCTCATAAATATATGAAAAGATATTCAACTTAATTAGTAAACAGAAAAATGCCAATTAAAACCACAATGAGACTACCTTCTCAACTGTTCAGCAACAATTAAAAAGTCTAACAATATCTAGTGTTGCAGAGAATGTACTACAATCAGTAATCTCATATACTTATAGTGGGAGTATAAATTGATAATGCTATTTTCAGGGAAAAAAAACCCTTGGCATTTATAGTATAATTGAAAATATGCATAGGCTGTGATCTGGATACTCCACTCCTAGGTATGGTACCTAAAAAACATTTGGGAAATAGTATTCAGACACCTTTACAAGAATGGATGTGAGGATTTTATTCTTTGTCCCAAATAAAAAATAATCCAAATGCCTACCAAAGTGGTATGGATAAATAAATGGTGGAATATTAATGCAATGGAAGAGCAGGCAGCAATGCAAATAAAACAGTGAAAGCTTTGCACAAAAACATGATGGATGTCATATAGAAATTGGCAAAAATGCTAGATAGAAAGTACATAAAATATGATTCCACTTATAGAAAGTTCAGAAGTAGGCAAAACTAACCTATATTGATTAGGGAGACATGCTTAACGGGTAAAACTATTATTAAAAAGGTAAGAAAGTGTTTATGACAAAATCCTGAAGGATGGTTCTCTCTAGAAGGACATGGAGGGATTGTGATTTTTGGAGGGGCCTCTGTGTGGGATGCTGTGAATATTTTATTTACTTAACATGGGTAGTGATTTTGGTTGGCTTTATTTTTAATTTTAAAATTTTACTTACATGTTTTATGCTCTATTCTGTGTGTATATCTTAACAAGAATTAAAATAAGATAAGATAATTGGTGATCTGTGTCAACATAGTGGTGAAGTCTCACTGGAGTGGGTCAAAGAGGAAATGTGGGGTGAGTCAGTGTGAGGCACAGTTCAGAGGCTACTGCATCAGCAGGATGCATCCGGGTCCAAGTAAACAGGAGAACCTGAGGCCAATTGCCATGAGCAATAAGGACATACAATCTCCAATACTATAGCGGTTGGGTGGCCACAGCTCTTGGAATCAGGGCTGGTTCATTTTCTCTGTAGTTTTGTTCCCATGTACTTACAGGTGTGCTTTGTGTTACCCTCCCGGGCTGAAGCAAGGTGGCTATAATAGTTACAAGCAAGACATTTGGCTTTCCCTTTCTGGTTGATTTATAAAGATCTAGGAAGCCTCCTCCCTTACTTCCTCTCACATTGCTTTGATGAGTTTGGCATCACCGTACACATATTGTAAACCAATCTTTATCAAATTAAGATGGGGTTGAACGGATTCTGTTTGATGGGTGGCATGTTGGTGAATGAGTCACTGCAACCACCATTGAGCACTGCAGAGGGTCTGAGATTTACTTGCAAGTGAGCAAATTAGCCTGCCACAGTTAATCGAGGTTGATATAAGACATGAGATTATTCATCAGAGAGGAAGGACAGTTTCTTACTCAGAGTGAGAGAATAGCTTGTGTCAGCATTTTTGCACTGGTTCTCTGAGGCCCAGCCCCTTCATGTGCAGTAGAAAGAGGGCCGGTGACACCTGCCCACACAGTGAGTACATTACAGGAGAAGGTCTCTGAGTTTAGGGAGTCTGAATATTTTATCTTGGCCTATAGAGCATGCTGTCCCTTCGTTGAGAGAGAAACTCTATCACTATATTCCAAGGCTATTAACTCCATGAGCTTCCTTGAAAGTATATTCTGAAATAAAGGCTAGTTAATGCCCCTGCTCAGAGGAAGAACAGAAATGTGGGAGACTCCTGGATAATTGTTTTCTATCAACTTCTTGAATTCTCAAAAAATCTATCTTGAAATTGTCTATGAATGAATTAAGTGAATGAAAGCAGTTTGGAAATGCCTGAGTTGGCTTAGGGGCAGGCAGCTTCCCTAAACAGGGCCAAGATATTAATCATGCAAGGGTAAAAGCTTAATAGAAGCTGGAGGAAATCTATAATCATTGCAATTCAGATTTTTCTGAATATTTCTAAATATTTCTAAAATATGGATATTTTAAAATATTTCTAAATTATGGATATTTCTAAAATATGTATTTACAGGTTTAGATTTTAAAAATAATTCTTAAAGTATATACTTACAGATTTAGATTAAAAAAATTAATGTTATGTCTCATTGTCTTGAGAGGTAGTTTGCCCTGAAAGAGAATACTTTTAGAGCATGAAACTAAATCTGGTAAGGAATTACCTAGTAAGTTAATAGTATGTGTAAATGCTCATTGTAGAAATAACAAAACATAAAACAAGACAGAAATTATTAAACAAGTCACTGCCCTAGACATTTTTGAACTCATGAAATATTTGTATGACTAATTGTTACTTCTAATTCTTAGTACTTGGCTAGAATATGTGGCCATACTTCTATCAATATGCAAGTATGATATAGTACAAGTCTTAATCAGACCTTCCTCTAATGGGCTTTGTTCTTCATCTGTAGAGTGAGGATGTGGGACTAAATTATCTCAGAGACCCTCATAGCTCTAACTGCTGTGGCTATGTTATTTACTGAAACTTCCCTTTACTGAAACTTCCCATTCCCAACATTTACTACTTTTTCCCATTTTACCTCCCCAGATATATACCTCAATCTAACATGTATGAACCTCTTTAAAGCAAGCATTTTGAATTTCCCAATCTTCCTACCACGGTAGACAAAAGCGATCACTATTTTTCAACTGCAAAACAAAAACAAAAACACAAACAAAAAGCCTTGTTGCCCAGAGGGATTAAGTGACTTGCGTAGGGTCAGGTTTTTTTTAGATCAGACATATATTTAGTAAGTAGCAGAGTCAGTACTCCGCTCAGAGTCTTGGTCTGAATCCTGGAACTTTCTAGTCTCTCATGTGATTGTTTTTAGAGAATCCTCAAAATTTCTTCCTATATACAAGGAACACAGTCATCAAGGAAAGTCATTCCCTGGGTTGCTGTGATGAGAGAAGGCATCCCAGAGTAGACCTCTGCCTGAGAGTTCAGTTGACTTCAGAAAGGACCCAGGAATTAAAAACTAAGTGGAAACATTTTTTCCACTAAGGTTTGCTCAAGTTCATCGGGCCTTTTACAAACCTCTCATAATATGGACAAAGTAACTGTAAATGAAATCTAATGAGTGAAGATCATTCTTATGTCTTCTGTGATAGCCCTTCTTTAATTATGTTACTCTTATGGAGTCTGTCTCTGCTTGAAATTTTCTGCAATTTATTTGGTCATGTATGAGGCTGTATGTATCTGTGTGTGTGTGTATGTATCTGTGTATGTGCTCACACAGGCAGACCATTATGAGAAAAAGGGGAACATATTCATTTGGCTCATAACTGGAAGAGCCATTAGAGATATCACATTGAAATATTATTACTGGTTTGTAACTCTCTCCCCAACCAGATGATGCAACCCTTGAAGCAGGGATCATAGTCTCACCTGTGTCTAAGCATAGGACTTGGCATTTGGTAAATTCCAACAAGTGGTGGTTAAGTAACAGAGTGCATGAATTACCCAGTCTAACTGGCTCACTTTATAGATGAGAGAAAATGAAGTCCAGGAAGATGAGAAGCCTGAGTGCATGCAACTAGTTAGTAGCAAAGCCATGTATCAGACCTAGGTTTTGACTCTTAAAGTACACTTTCTAATAGTCTAAACCCCTTACCATTTTCCAACTATACAAGAAGTGTTTCTTTAAAACACCATCTCATAAGCCAGTGATGTTATCTGTATGTAGTTAAATTAAGGTATGGTAGACACTGGGTGCCCTTAGTCTGGAATAATTGAGCCACCTTATCCAAGATTAGCCACTGTGAGTGGGATGGGATAGGTTTGTGAGACACACCAAAAAATAATTTTGTATTGCTGTTTATCTTTACATTGAGCTTGAAACTGAACTGTAGTCTAATGCTGCTTTGAAAGGTTGGTGGCTACATCAAAGAAAAATAAAACTCCTACTCAATTATGAGAGAGATGCATTAGACAGATTGATAAAACCTTGCATTTCTATGATGCTTTACTCTTTTAGCAAAATATTCTCACTTGCATCCATTAGCTCCTTTGATCTCAAACAGCCTGTGGAATGGGCAGGGCAGCTCTTAAGAGGCCTCATTTAAAGATGAGGAACTTAAAGTTGGGAAAAATTAAGTAATCATCTTACCTTAAGCTCTTCTAAATAGTAAGTGGTTCTCTAACATTAAGATCAGATGTTGCATCTGGTTCTACTACCAACTAGTTGTATGACTTTGGGCGAATTCCTTCTCAACTTAGACTCGGTTTCCATTCCTTGTCTGTGTGCTGATATCCAACTGTGAAGATTAAAAGAGAATTGCCTGAAATGTATAGGGTATGCTCAATAAAATGCCCTCTAGTTTATGTCCTAAGTACTGAGTGAGGTTGATTTGTTATTAATAATGTTCTCAATAATCTTTTATGTTCACCAGAAGAAAGATGCCATTTTATCAATTGATCATATTGAGATGGAATTCTCACAAGTACCTTCTGTTAGGACAATTGTTTTTGAAATAAGTACTTTGTGGGGGTGGAAATGGTGAGAGTGAGAGCAGAGGATTGCTGGTGGCCCAGATGATGAGACTACATTTGCATAAGAACAGTTGAAATCAGTTGCAAAGTTAAAGCGAATCCGTAAGGAAGAAAAATAAAGTTTGTTGCACCACCAATGGACTTAAAACTGTGTTTTCCATAATGTAGCTCCCAGACTGAGTTTTATCAACAAATAAACAGAGGACAGCAGGATTTGCTAAAATTTATTCAGAGCAGTAAATGGGTCATGGTGACCAACTCAAGCAACATGAGAAAATAATGTCATGGATGACTCCTTCACTCGCCAATCCTGGGATGAAAATAATTCATTTGGATACATCCTGGTTTTCTGACTTGCCAGATATATGATCTTGGCTGAGCTTATAAATATTTCTGAAAGCATTTCCTCTTTTGTGAAATAGGGACTAGTACTTCAAACTTAGAGTCTTATTTTGAGAATTAAATGCAACAAGATGTGCAAAAGTGCCTTCAATATCTAGTAGACAATGGTTTCTCTAAAACGTTTCCTAAAACTGCCATTGTATGTCCTTAAATTTTATACCAGTTGCCAAATCTTTAGATATCAGAGATCTTTCTTGTTCACTCATTAGTATAAATATAAAAAGTATATTTATAGGGCGCCTGGGTGGCTCAGTTGGTTGAGCAACTGCCTTCGGCTCAGGTCATGATCCCGGAGTCCCGGGATCGAGTCCCATATCGGACTCTCGGCTCTGCGGGAAGTCTACTTCTCCCCCTGACTTTCTCCCCTCTCATTCTCAATCTCTCGCTCTCTAATAAATAAATAAAAATCTTAAAAAAAAAAGTATATTTATAGTCATTTAATTTCCACCAGATATTAATAAAAATGTAGTTTTAAAAATTACTCATTACAATAAAAAATTACTCATTACACATTATAACAAATAAGATACTACATCAACATATATATTATTGATACTTAATATTGGTATACAGTATATAATAATAACATAGTCTATATAGTAAAATATATTACATAAATTTATATTTTAATAATATAAATTTTATTTTATATATTTTAATAATAGACATTTTATTTTGATAGATACATTATTTTAATATGTCTTTTAATAATATAAATATAATAGGAGATTAAAACTTATTTAAAGTTATAAAATCATGAACAAATAAATTAAAATGAATGTTCCAGTACAAAATTTAATGAAATACATGGAAAATTATGCAGAGCTGACTAATGAGCTAAGCCAACTCCTTGGCTCTTAGTAAATGTCATGGAAAGCAGATGATTTATTCCCAGACGCTGTGATCTCTGTTACTTAATTGTTAGAATAATGAATTTCAAAAATAAGGAAAAGACAAATATCTAAGAGATAAAACATGAAAGTGACAGGTACAATCACTAAGCTGAATAACTAATCATGAGTGATCAAAGATCTAAGGTTTATCTTATTTGTATGAAACATTCTCTAGCAAATAACGGTAGTATAGGATAAATAAAATGGTTTGGAGCCCTGTGTAACCTAGAGCAAGTAAAAAACTTGACTCAGTTTTGTTTTTAATTTGGTGTGGTTTGTTTTGTTTTTATGCGAAGGCTAGAGAGAGTAATATCAAACCTACCAACTCTTTGTTGAGCTTAAAGTACTTTATGAAAATAAGGTGGTAAACTCTAAGTAGAATACAGTAATTATTGTCTTCTCCCGCAGTAGGTCAAACTTCTATGTCTCATGAATCTCCTATCACTAGAATTTGACAAATTTTCTCACTCACTGTTGATACTTACCAAACACGTGTGAAATAAGACCAAGTAGAGTCTAAGTTCATTTTTTTAAGTGGTGTTACCTCAAGATTATTATTGTCACTTTAATTCTATTTCCCTTAGCAACTTTACTTGACCTGCAAGGAAAGAAAAAATCCTCAAAATCCAATTTCCTCCCATTTTCCTTCCTGAAACCCTGAAACATTATTTATTTTATTTTATTTTAGTTTTTGAAGATTTTCTTTATTTATTTGACTGAGAGAGAGAGAGAGATCACAAGTAGGCAGAGAGGCAGGCAGAGAGAGAGGGGGGAAGCAGGCTCCCTGCTGAGCGGAGAGCCCGACGCAGGGCTCGATCCCAGATCCCAGATCGGTTCTGCCCAGAACCCGAAGGCAGAGGCTTTAACCCACTAAGCCACCCAGACGCCCCTATCTTTCTATTTTAAAATATGTTGACATTTGTTACTTACATAATTCCTTGAATAACTGCTTATTCACCATTTCATGTGTCAGTCTATCATTAATCTAACGAGATTGTAAATTCCTGAAGTTTAGCTTACATGTTAAATGTCTTTGCGCCCTCCATGGGACTTTGGTTGCCCATGTTTCTTAAATAAATTGCTATTCATCACAAGGAAAATCTGGGTCTTGTCCCTTTCCCAATTTGAATTAATAGAGATAAGTCACCGGTCACCATTAATCCTTGCCTTTCTGTAATGAAAGACCAATCCTCTTGTCAGATAGTTTACGACTTGCCAGCCTCCTCAACTAGTTCTACTTCTTAATAATGGAGATTTCCTTCTTCAGTTCATATTCCTTTTAGGAACTAGCACAGTTTCTGGCTTGTCCAGCTTCAGTGAATATTTGAGGAATGGTGATGTGATGGTACCAACATTACTAACACTCAGCGCTTCACCCTGGTCGACCAAATAGAACCCCTCCTTCCTACTTTTCTCTCTTCCAGTGAGGAAAGGTTCTTCCAGCTAGGAAGGGGATTAAGTTGGTCTACGTGCTGAAGAGCCTTAAAAGAATAATATTTGAGTAGCTGCAAGATTAAGGAAAGTGGCTAAAATTTTGCGAGGTGTTACTGTGGATTGGTTATTCAAGCCCCTTTTGAATCCACCGATGGATAAAAGTAAAGAATGAAATTCCTTTAATTACTTTCACCTGTTGAATGATGCTGGTGAACTTGACATGGCTCATGTACTGATCCACCCAGGTCTCTGTGTGCTTTAGGACTGTAATTAAAGGGAGGAATGAAAATATAGATCAAGTAAAGTCTGAGAGAATCTTGGGGTCAGTTGTTTAATAAGCAGAGAATTTGGCATCAGTAGCCTGTGGATTCTAATGAGCCCTGAGGATGGGCGGTTGCAGTTCTAGTTCTTTATTTCTTTCCAAGCTGCCTGCACCTGCCACCGTCGAATCTTAGTCTGTTGGCTATATTTGAGAATCCAAACTTGGTGTCCTATTTCACAAAGTGGAAAGAGAACTCAGTCTAAGAAAATCAATATGAATATACACAAAAGAAAAAGATATTGTACAATATATTTATCGCTGTGTTGTATATAGCATACAGGAAATAGATCTTAATGTCTAATAATGTAGAACTAAATACATTTTGTTATAGCTCTATGATGTGGCATTATGTGACCAAGTAATCATGCCATGAAAGAAAATTTACTAGCATGAACAAATATGTATACTATAATGTTTAGGTAAAAAGCTATAAATTGCTCATATCAAATGATCCATTGAATATAGGCATGTTTATATAATGTACACATACACATATATGTAATATAATTTCCAAATTTCTACAATGAGCGTATTACTTCTGTGCGCACGTGTGCACACACACACATACACACACACACACACACATTTTTTTAAAGGGGAAGGGAAAGGGGCGCCTGGGTAGTTCAGTTGATCAAGATTCCAACTCTTTTTTTTTTTAAAGACTTTATTTGTCAGAGAGAGCACAAGCTAGAGGAGTAACAGAGAGAGAGGGAGAAGCAGACACCCTGCTGAGCAGGGAGCCCAATGTGGGACTCGAACCCAGGACCCTAGGATCATGACCGGAGCTGAAGGCAGACGCTTAACCACTGAGCCACCCAGGCATCCTGAGGTTCCAACTCTTGATTTCAGCTCAGGTCATGATCTCAGGGTAATGAGATCGAGACCCCAGTCAGGCTCTGCATTCAGTTTGAAATTCTCTCTGCCTCTCCCCTCCCGACTGTGCTCTCTCTCTCTTATTCTCTCTCAAATAAATACATCTTGAAAAAAAAAATCAAGGGAGGGGGAATGCATTGCATCCTTATTTCTAAAGATCCAGTGTTGAGGACTTGGTATTGAAGAAAAATCCATGTTATTGAAATTAAATGCATAGGCTCTGTTACTGTTCATTTTACACTCCAGAAAAGAAAACATCCGTGCCTGGGGCCAGGAGAAAGAGAGGTGAAAAGAGGAAAGGAGGCCACTGCTCATATGTCCTGTTACATGGAATCTGCCTGAGCTTGCTGTGTGGAAGCTGCCAAACATCTTTTCTCAGAGAAATATTGATGCCGGCTGCTGGCTGATGAAATCTGCCTGACCCTCTCTTTTTGTCTGCCTTCCTCCTCCGCCTCCAGTGCATTGTGCAAGAGAAAGCTTAAACCATCTTCCTGTCAGGTGGGACCAGAGGGTAAGGACCAGGTGGCCTGCTCTTCTGGCTCAGGTGCAGCTGCTGAGGTGACGGGCCAGGCGCTGGCCCAAGGCACACACTGTCCCTCAGGAAGGGCTGGCCAGAGGCACAGTGTGCTCACTTCATGTCCCCAAGCCAGAGTTTCAGCATGCAGGAGCTAGATTCTGCTAGGGGGTTGAATGACTATTGGGAATGCAAGGAGCAAATTAATTCGTTTGCAAGGGGAATTTTATCTCACAAGTTCTGGTCAGTTCTTAAAACTAATTTTTGATGCCTACCTTAATGGGAATAGTCATTTGTTTTTGCTGTTTGATAAACTGTATTGCTCTATCAAGAAGGAGTGTGGAATGTTCATGAGTGTATTGTTTATGCAAGTTACAATCACTTTTGCCATCCTGGCAGGTACGTAAATCACTAATATACCGTTTTTACTCCCTCTTTTTTCCCATTAAAAGTGATATAAAATAAAATAGTATAAAGGTTTGTTATAAAGTCAAAAAATAAATAAAACTATAGCAACTATAATAAAAGCTGGGGCATAGAAAAGAACTGTGGGATAGCTGAAGAGTATAGCAATTCAATCGATAACTGATTGGATATTTAATAAGGCAAAGCACTTTCTAGATACTATGAGATAAACAGGGGAGTCGGAGCTGCTTCGTGCACCAGAATCTTCCAGTTCCTGCCCGGGAGGACGCAAATATAGTTAAGTGTCATATTCTTTGTCTATGGTAATGAGAGACCCTGGGGTGAGCTTTGGAGATCCAATCAGTCCTACATTGCTCCAAGATCAATACTACTTAAATATTACTTAATACTCTGGCCTTCTGCTTTCTGGTGTAGTTAAGTTGGTAAGAGCTAGCTAGAAGATAATAGTCGATGGAGTACAGCCTAGGTATCAGAATAAATGGTTCCAATCCTAGTTCAGCTGCTTACTGAAATTTCTGGTTTGGAGTAAGTTACTCCCTTGCACCAAACTTCATCTCTTCCTAAGTTCATCAGTTCTAGCATTTTGTGATCCTCATAAAAACATCATTTCTGTGGAAGTCAGTGAAGGGTATTCGTGTTACAACTGTATCCTTCAAGCTGAAATCATGGTTTCAATCTCAGATAAAAGACCATGATGGCTCTGGATGACTTTTTTCCCTCTCTCTCTTGTTCTTTACCTTTCTGATTCCTCACTTAACCCCATTCAATCTAAACTGTATTGTGCTTTTTTCTGTGTCAAATTCTGCAGCAATGCACACTGTCAGGCAACCTGGAGTAACAACAACAGCAACAACAAAATTTGGAAGTGTGCCCTTACTCAAATGACCAAATAATGAGGCAAAATAAGATTAGTACCTTGTCTTACAAAGAAAAAAAACAAAAAGACAGGTTCAGAAGATGGACAACATACATCTGGCCTGAGAAAGGTGTAGTAGGAGAGGGGCCATTCAAGCTGCACCTTGGAGAAGGCAGAAACATGGAATTATGTGTTAATGAGAATGGTGGGGAGAAGGAGGGCAGGGCATTTTGAAGGCCTTCACCGTATTATGGAGGTATGGGCATGGGAGGGCATGCATGGAGAAGAGTGCACAATTTTCCAAGTGGCAGGACATATGTCTGTAATAGCTGATTGCAGCAGATGGCAAAAGGCCTTGAGCACTAGTGTTAAAAAAAATAGACCGTGTGGTGGGCAGTCAAGGCCCTCTTAGTGTTTCTGATTAGAGGTGTGGCATGATTAGAAACGAGTGTGTACTGGCTCAATGGCCCGGGGAAGAATAGTTTCAAAAGTTAGGACTTTGTCAAAAATTAAAGAAACAAAATAAAATAAAATTTAAGAATTTGCCTAAGGAAGCAATGATGAGGTCTAAGTGTGACAGGGGGCGGTGGGGGAGGGGGGAGGAAGGTGGTGGAGATAACAGCCAGGGGAGAATCTGCTGGACTCTGCCACTAAGTAGCAAGAGAAGAACATGGAAGAAATCAGAGCTGAACTAGAAATTTTGAGCCAAGTTCAGCAGGCAGATGCTAGAGGAGCCACGAAGGTCAGGAAAAGGGGCTGACATGTTGGGAGTCAATGAAGACAGAGTGGATCACATTGAACTTCAAAGACATAATACTGATGTTTATTAGTTAGAAAAGAAGATAGGAGGGTCTTCTGCCCGATGCCTTCCCGGAGCTCCAGTTGGTGGGTCTGGCCAACACACAGAGAAGCACAACTTTGTGGGTTTCTTGGATGCATTCACCGCAGTGCCTGGTCCATTCCAAAGCTCCACCGGTTGGTTTGGATCAGAGTGTGACCACAGAAATCTGATCTAGGACAGACTAAGCTCAGAGGTCAAGTCTGCTTCAGAGAGGGCATGGAGCAGGGGACTCGGCAGCTTACCTTGCTCTCTCTTCAACAGATTAGAGAATTATGAATCTACAAGCGCTTTGTAAGTAATATTATCAGACTATGATTATTGTTGTTGCCAATAGTGTAGAGAATAGTCATAATTAAAACGATAGATCACTCAAAATAAGTGAAGTCTTGGCAATCAACCTACTCATCAGCCCTGTTGTCTCTTTGCCGAGGTTGAGGCTCAAGGAGGGGAACCAGTGCCCACGAGCAGACGGAGTCAGGGCAGAGCTCGGACCTCTGGGCTCGCACTCAAGTCCTCTTTCCCCTTTTTTATCCAAGTTAATTCCTCCCTTCCCCCTTGCTTTTTTGCAATCTATTTACCACAATGCAATATTCAGTAGAGAAAGGTCTCATGTATTCCCTTGCACTTTTGACTCTGCGTTTGAAGGTATTTTGGAAAAGTTGCCAGCAAGTTGGGAAATGGGAAAGAGTTAAAGGACTAGCAGAAGGGGCAGTTCAAGTCAGCTGAACCTGAGTGGGTATTTAATGCAATAAAGATTTCCCTGGGTGCTGTGGGAGCTGAGATGAGTCAGAGGGCTCTGTCCCTCAGAACCTTATGGTCCCTGTTGGCGAGACAGACCTGCAGATAGCTAAGGCAAAGCTGAGTGAGATAAGAACTGCCCTGGAAAAATAAACAAATTGCATATTTTTGGTTTTGTTCACTTCCCGAATGGCTAGAAAACGGGGAGGCTCCGATGTTTGCCACCTCCCCACATGCTTGGAAGAGAGAAGATGGAATTGAGACCACCTTGATGTAGTCGTTTTTCCACTGGGCCAGGCATTTTGGAATCCTATTTTTAAAAAGTAGAACAAACCTCTCTCTACCTGTCTTTATTACAATCTCCAATCCAGGGGCCTTCACTGTAGACTCCAGGAGAGGCAGGGGGACATCCTATGACCCAGCACACCCAGGACAAGAAGTTACAGGGTTTTGGGACCCTTGCCAAGCTGTGAGATGAACCAGATAGGGTTCCTAAATAACAGCATAGCCTCAGCCTCAGGCCTGACTTCATGCTATTCCAGTCGTGTGACCTGTCTCCTCCACTGATCTAAGATAACACTTATCACATTCTGCCTTGGAATCAAGTTACTCGTGTGTGTGCCTGCTTCCGCCACAGATGAGAGAGCAATGGCCATGCCTTACTCAACCCTTTCCCCCAGAGCACTTGGCACAGGCACTGGCCCTCTGTGGATACCCACTAAGTGTGCAGGGTTGGCTGGAATTTTGGCAGGCCCTGTCATTTTTCATTGGTAAAACCTAAGGCTCTTCTTGCCCAGTTTGAGAAGGATAAAACGCACATTGTGCAGAAAGCCTGGATCTGATTTCAGAGACCAGGGCTCTGAAAGAAATATCGACTGCAGTTGACTCCCTGTGGAACTAGGGGCCAGCCCTTTTCCTTCCACACCTAGGATTCTGTCAGTAGTGAGAGGGATTCACATGTACTATTCTTATAGTACTTGCTTTTTTATGATTCTTTGATTTTGTAAGGTAAATTCAAATGGAAAAAATCCCTTTCGATTTGGCTTCTTTATCTCTGCTGATCCTTGACCTAACAAGATGTATTGTAGTCAGTCATTGTTCTGGTTTGAAGAAGATTTATTTTATTTATTTTTTAAAAGATTTTATCTATTTATTTGACAGAGAGAGACATAGCGAGAGAAGGAACACAAGCAGGGGGAGTGGGAGAGGGAATAGCAGGCTTCCTGCTGAGCAGGGAGCCCAAAGCTGGGCTTGATCCCAGGACCCCAGGATCATGACCTGAGCCGAAGGCAGATGCTTAAGGACTGAGCCACCCAGGTGCCCTGAAAAAGACTTATTTCAAAGAAAGAGCAAAGGCAATGAGACTATAAGAGAGCGAGCAACTGCACTATCCCTCAGTGAGAATAATCACTCATTAACAGGCTGCTTCCTTTCAAGCTTGGAACAAAAGCTCCTTTATATGTATCGAGGTATTTATTGCTTATTACAACCCCAACGTGAACTTTGCTAAGTTTGATTGGCGGGTGAAGAAGCATCTTGGGATATTAGGAAATTCTCTGACGTAACAGAACCACTCAGTGGTAGAGTCAGAATTCTTTATCTTCTTTATCTACCACTCTGCTCTTTCCATCCATGTTGAGCACATCACTTAAGATATTTGGGTCTCAGTTTGGCTATCACATGGAATTAGTAATACCCCATAGCATTCGCAGAAAAGTAAAATCTTCTATGTAAAATGGCAACAGCTTTGGAGACCTGAAGGACCTAAGCAAATCTAAGAGATTATTGCATGGCTGAGTAGTCAGACTAGTAGCCCAGGTAATCAAGCCTGCTTTCTAGTGACAGTGCAATCCAAAAGTTGATTTCAGTAACAAAAATCTCTTCGTCCCGGTTTTTCTCAGTGCCTTGTCATTTTATATCCCTAGATCAAGGTATTAAACCACATCTTTCGTGAGTTCAAGTTTATGTGCTTGCAGAATTAGAGATTAGAATTAGAGGTTAGAAAACTAAGGAAATCTAGGGGCGCTTGGGTGGCTCCGTCGTTAAGCGTCTGCCTGCTTCTCCTACTTCCACTCCCCCTGCTTCTGTTCCCTCTCTCGCTGTGTCTCTCTGTCAAATAAATGAACAAAAATCTTAAAAAAAAAAAGAAAAGAAAAGAAAACTAAGACAATCTAAAGATTATTCCTTGATTATTCTTTGATTTTAAGTTAGCAAAAATTTTGGGGCGCCTGGGCGGCTCAGCAGGTTAAGTCTCTGCCTTCGGCTGGGGTCATGATCTCAGGGTCCTGGGATAGAGCCCCGCATCGGGCTCTCTGCTCAGCAGGGAGTCTGCTCCCCACCCCCCCCCCTGCCTGCCTCTCTGCCTACTTGTGATCTCTTTCTCTGTCAAATAAATAAATAAAATTTCAAAAAAAAAATGTTAGCAAAAATTTTCAAAATGCTATTGCTTACAAGGATACAGTGAAACCAGTGCTCTCATTTATAGGAAATTATTTTGTAATTCAGCTTGTCAATATTATCTGATGACATTCATACACACATACTTTCGACCCACTAATTATTTCTCCTGTAACATATTGCAAGAGGGGGTGATAATTTGGGAGATACATGGATATGCTTGTCTCTTTTGCGTTGTTATATGCCTAACTTCCATCTGAGTCAGCCCAAGCATTCTTTTACTGTTTAGGGGGATGCAGAGTGGGGAAGCAGAATTAGGATAGGTACAATAGCAAGGCAGAGAGAGTAGAAGTTAATATTCAGTTTTTGGTAACCAAAATGGGAATTTTACGTCCACAGGAAAAGAATGAGATGTAAAGCAGACTTGCAAAGAGAGAGAAAGGTTTCTGAATTCCTCTTCCCCTACTCTAGCATTAAGGCCCGGAAGACTCAGCAACAGATTTTTAGTTAAGGAAGATAGTGGTCATTTAAAAAGAGAAAGAGGGGAAACCCCATCCCTGCCAGCCCCAATGACTGCAAGAAGAAGAGCAGATATCAGTCTTCTCTGCATCCTGGAGCCAACAGTATTGTCCTGTGCAAAGAGATGGGGGGGATTACTGTAGAAAGGCCCAACTAAGCTTAGGAAGACCCAAAGACAGCTGGAATCCTGGCCTCCTCTCAGATACGAGGCATGCAGGAGACTAAACCGCTAAAGACCTCCAGCCATCAGTTTGGTGCCCCTCCTCCACTGTGGGAGCAGCAAGGTTGAGATGGCCCAGGAAGGCGGAAGTGCCAGGGGAACACAGGCATGAACTTCACGCTACTGCTTACACAGTGGAAAAATGTCCATAAAGCTTACGTGTCTTACGATGAAGAAATGTTTAATAGAAAGTGCCACCTTTAGACAGAGAATTTTGTGAGAAAGCTGACATGGAATCTTAAAAAAAAAAAAATGCTGTAGCATGAAAATCTGAGCTTTCTCTCTTTGTGCTGCTTGTTACCCCTTGATTTTTGGAATGTTTGCAGTTTTAAGAACTATTTTGCAAATAAACTTAAGTGTCCTGCAATGACACTGAACTTTTTATAAATGAGGCCTATACATTTTGTTTGCATTTCATTCAAAATCTGTTTGAAAATTCCTCATCTAAGTATGCAGTGAGGGAAGCAATAAAAAACTTCAGCTCTGTAACTTTTGGAATAATGTAATTACTGAAAATAAAGTTTACAAAGGGGAAGATGTTGAAATTTATCCCTATAAGAGCAAAACAAGCCAAGAAAGTACCAACTGTATTAAAAAAAATTGACTCTGGGATTATTTTATTGTGTTTTAGAATATGTAAACTTGTGGAAAGAGATTTTTGCTTTTCATGAGGCTCTTATTTACATTGAATACATTTATATTCTGTTTTAGAATAAAATGAAATTGAGAAGAAACTTTATTTTGGTGTATTTAAGTTTGGTGAAACTTTCAACCAAATAAAGAAAGAGGTGACTTTTTAATGAGTTTTGGCTTATAAAAATATTTATTGATGAAAGGTATTCTAAATAGAAAAGACAGTATCTTTGAAGGTATATGACTGAAATGTTAACATATTTTTATATGAAATAGAATAGAATCTGCCCCTTATTTTTCGAATTTTGCACTGAGCTCATGGAATATTTGAAGTGCTATGAAGAGCGTTTTGTCCGTAAAAAATTGTAGAGAAGATCCAACTAAAAATTTCAACAATTTCAAGTGTATTAATAGTTAATTTCAAATTTAAGAAATATTTTAGTCAATTGTCTGAAAAAGTTAAAATGATATCATATTGAAAAAATATGTTATTTAAGAAACACCAATATCATGGTATTATGGTATTAGAAACAGATATAACTAAAACATTAGTAGTTTGTGAACTTGTAGAAACAATAATTATTGGGGAGCCTGGGTGGCTCAGTCGTTAAACATCTGCTTTCGGCTCAGGTCATGATCCCAGAGTCCTGGGATCGAGCCCCACATCAAGTTCTGTGCTTGGCTGGGAGCCCGCTTCTCCCTCTCCCACTAACCCTGTGTTCCTGTTCTCGCTGTCTCCGTCAACTAAATAAATAAAATCTTTAAAAAAAATTATTCAGTAAAGTTGTTGAGTTCAGATAATATAAAGAAATTTAAAAAAAGATTTCAATGTAACTTTAAATGCTTCAATGTACGTTGATACATGTTACTTAAGTTTTTTAGGGTGAATATTGTTTTTGAAAATAGTTTTTGAATAGTACTATTTAAGGTACATCTATAGCTTGGAACTAATTTCTCTGTCAATAAAGAGAAATTTCAAAAATTTGTATAATGGATTTTAGCTCCCTTTTACTCTCAAAATTGTCCTGAATCAAACATATTCTATGATTCCTCTAGATAGCACATAGACATTTTTCCTTATCACTGTTTTATGTCCAGAACAAAAGCTAGAGACAAAATACAATTGAATTTTTAAAAACGTAGGGAAAAGACTGTAAGGGATTTTTTTTTCAAGCGCTAATATGACTGTGCTAGGTGGGAAAGATGATGAATTTCTTTCTCTTCTCATTTGCATTTTAACAGTTGATATCCTGTTACCTTAACAGGGAACAAACCAACCTAGAGGGAAAAAACAACAGGAAGTGTTGGGTACTTCCTGGGGCAAGAGGCACCTGCCAGCAGGCCTCAGAGGGCAGCAAAGGTGAGCACGCTATTTTCTCCACATCTCCAGCATGCACGTCTCTCCCGCATCTGTTGGAGCATCCGCTGATCAAGATGTTCTTTCCTTGCACTCCAGATCCAGCCAAGGTAGCACTGACAAATGAGGTCAGATCTGGGGGCCGAGGTGAGTGAAGCATTTTATATTTATATCCATAGACACACACTCTTGTGTATGGTCCAGTGACTTCAGGGGACTTCCCACAGCCGTGGGTGTCCTGTGTCTAGTGTGAGCTAATTGCCTGGCCCACTGAGTTCTCTGGACACCAATCCCTGGGTGAAGGGGGACGTTCCAGGGCTTATGGATTGAGGCGAGAAGGATGTCTTTCTCAATGTCATTTGGCTCTGTTCTGTACTATCTGTTCACTATGATGGTAACATATAGCCAGGATTTGGGGGGCAATGTATTTGTTTTGTTTTTCCTCTCTCTGACTGTTAGCTTCGAGTTCAAGGATGCACGGAACCCAGTGACTTCATAACGTCCAGGCTGGGGCATTTCTGAGTGATTACTCTGATTAATTTAACGGGGGGCGGGGCGGGGGAGGAATACCAAATCAGTATTAGATCAGTTTTGGTTGTTATTCTGACACTTTATGGAGAATGGAGGAATCAAACTTTCTACCTAGAAGGGAGAATTTCAGTGGAGACAAAAAAGAGATGATGAGGAAATGGTAAGAAATAAGATTTAATAGTTTAGAAGACATGTCGAACACATATTATGTGCAAGACACTGGCTGAGGTTCCAGGAATAAAGTGATAAAGAGTTTAAACTCACTGCTCTCACAGAATTCACAGTCGATGAAATTTAACTGAGCAAAGTGAGTGTGAATGTCTCTCATTTTATGCAAAATTCCAGCCTAGCCCTGCTAGTATGGATACAAACTGTTCTGTGTATTCAACGGGGCTAAAGAAAGTTGAACAAAATTGAAGGAGTTTGAGGGCATGTTGGATATCCTCTCCTCATTTACATATTTAGAGGGTAGCATTTGCATCATGGATTTTTTTCCCTACCTTACAGGTCACTTAGCACAAAAGATGAGTTTAAATAAAATAAAAGTACATTGGGTTTGTGGAAAATACTGTGAGGTATTCCTCTAAAGGCCATTTCTATTTCTTTATGGTTAAGAGAATTTGTTTTGTTTTGGTTTGAGGTAACAGTGTGCTCAGGAAAGGCGCCTCCCAACATTCAACAGAAAATGGATCTTGATTAGTTTCAAGCTAACATTTTTGCTAATGTCTCTCCCTTTTGCCAGTGATTGGTTTGGAGTGGCATACAACCCTGTTCTGGCTAATGGAAGGTGAGGGGAAATGTGTTGGGACATTTCACATGAAGGCATTTGAGAATTAAGGCCAACACAAAAAATGTATTTGATCTCCCCATGGAGAAAATAACTTGTTCTGTGGCCTTGGGCATATATTCCTTTATCCCCAGGGCTAAAGGGGTCAGTTTCCCCACCACATCATATAATAACCCTTGTCCTATCTAATTAACAGAATTATTGTTAATGTTATAGAAAGCCATGGATTTTAACACAATTTCCAAATTTTAAATACTTGTAAGACGTAAATAATTACTATTAATTATAAATTACTTTGAAATCTTTAGATGAAAACTGATATACAAATATATCAGTAATACATGAAAGTGTATGCTAATACGCCAACCTTGGGAAAATATGCTTCTTACTTCAAGAAAATTCAAGTAAGTATAATAGTGTGTAGAAGACTTCCAATGGATTCACTTATCATACATATTTCATTTTTGTTGTCTTTATTTCTCTCAAAATCTGTGTGTAATTAGAATTATTTAGTAAGTCTCGATGAACTTATGTTTTTAGTATATGTGCTGCCGAAGCGAGCACTGAACTTATGTTTTTAAAGAAAAATGTTGATGCTTTCACCTCCCTCTTTGGAGAGCTTAATGGCCAGTGCAGTAAATACAGTCAGGTGTTTTATGCTCAGATCCCCCAAAAACATTCAATTCTTTTCATAAAAATGTTCGAATATATGAAAAATAACACAATAATCATCAAGTGCCTACTATGCATATTTAACGAAGGTCGATTCTTCGCCATGTTTTCCTTAAATATATTTTTAGAATAAAGAAAATATTACAGATACACTTAAGGTCCTTGTGTACCCTTCCCTAATTATGGTTTGTGATGAGTGTATATTTCCAGATCACATTTCTACTTTGTCTAGTTTATTACATAAGATATTAACTAAACCGCTCTAACAAAGAGTCCCCAGACACAGTGGCTCAAAGGAGACTGGAGCTTACTTCTCCCTCAAAGCAGTTTATAGGATGGTGAAAGGGACAGGGTGGGCAGTCTGCTTTGAACCGTGAGATTTGGTTGTTTCGCCAGCTTTTAAAGAAGTAATTTTGAAAGTGCAGTCTCAGGGCTCCTAGGGTCACCGGGACTCTTTCAAGGTGTCTATAATTTCCTTCTATTTCCAACTATATATCTGTGTGAGGCCAAATTTTCTTCATGCACAGCAATAAGAACAATATTAGTATAGACTGCAGAAGCAGATGAGAATCTTCCGTGTCTTAAGTCATACTTTAAAATGATTTTCAAAAACGTTTTTTCACCAAATTTATTTTTAAAGTTATTTATCATCAAAGAATATATTCATATAAGCATATATTATCCTTTTATAATGAAATTATATTTTAATGCCTCAATTTTAAATTTGAATTTGATAAATATCAATGGATATTCCAACATAAATAAAAGCTCTTTGGAGTCTTAAATAGGAAAAATAGAAAAAATGTAATGTCTAGTTGGTAGCTGTATTCAGCTAAAATTCTTTTCACTATGAAGAAGGGAGAATGAATTTGAGGAACAACTAGCAATCCAGTGCAATCTGTGTGTTCATAAGCAGTATATAATGATCGTTTAATTTAAGAATTTACATGAATGGTATCTTTCTGCATGAATCCTTCTGCATATTACTTTTTTGTAACTCAAAATTATGTTTCTAAGATTTATATATTCTAATACAGATCTCATTCATTCATTTTAACTGTTGAATATTACCATACTGCAGGATTATAGCACAATTTATTTAAGTATTTCTTTGATTGGTGGATATATAGAAGGTTTCCAATAATTTACAATAAACATCTTTCTGCATCTCTCCTCACATCAATATGAGAGTGTTTCTCTAGAGAATTAAAGATTAATTTTTGTGTTGTAGGATATACATGAGTCCAAACTTCTTTATTAAATTGGTGTTAAATTGTTCTCCAAAATGGTTATGCCAATTTGCAAACCATCTGCACAGCATGAGAATCCCTTTGCCTTTTCTGCTTCACTCTTTGGAATGATCAAAGTTGTGAATGTTGTCAACATGGTGCCAGGGCAATTGAAAGCTACTGTTGTTTCATTTGCACCTCTCTTTTTAGATATTAGGATGGTTAGAAATAGGTATGATGACAATCAAAAGAATTCTTTTTTTTTTTTTAAAAGATTTTATTTATTCATTTAACAGAGAGAGAACACAAGCAGGCAGAGAGGCAGGCAGAAGCAGAGAGAGGAGCAGGCTCCCTGCGGAGCAAGGAGCCCGATGCGGGACTCAATCCCAAGACGCTGGGATCATGACCCGAGTCAAAGGCAGTTGCTCAACCAACTGAGCCACCCAGGCGTCCCAATCAAAAGAATTCTTGATAACAGTGATTATATAATTGAGGTGTTTTTTTTTTTTTCCACATAAGAAATGTGGAGTTAAGCAGTTGCTAGCATTGGTTTTCCAGATCATTAATGTAATCAGGAAAATTAAGCTCAGACATCTTTCTGTTGCCTTATCCTAAATATGTTGGCTTTACTTCCTCCTGCTTATCATCTTATGGTTGCAAGATGATTGCCACTTTATCATTTAAGTGTTCAGTGGAAAAGGGGATAAGGGGAGGGATGGCTCCTAAGACTCTTTTAAATCTGGTCCTTTTCAACACCAAAGAAAAAAGTGCCTAATCTCCACTCTAGCAGACTTCTTCTTATGTAATTTTTGCTCAGAATTGGTTTAATTAACCAACACTAACATATTGTTCTTACAGCTTTAAATAAGCTAGAAAAAAAAGATAGGGTACGTCTCTCACATTTCTTATTCCAAACTGTCTTGGTTTTTCAAAGATCTTTATATACATATTTACATATATTTACATTTGGGATAATATTAAACTTTATAATGTTGTAAACCGAAAACAAGGTATCTTGCATTTTAAATTCAATTTGTCAATCTCTGCATTTTAATTGAAGTTTTTATTCCCTTAAATCTAATATAATTATTGATATAGATGTGCTTAAGTTTATTATCTTGGTCATCTGTTCTTGATTTTCTCAAAATTTTCATGACTTCTTTGGGGAGAATAAAATTATGTGCTATAAAACCTACAACACAGTATCATTCTTGTGGCTATATAAGAAATGATAAAAGAATAAGTTCTTCAGAAGAAAAGACTTTTATGCTAGATGGAAGCTCAGATCTTCAGGAGGGAATGAAAAACATCAGAAAGGTAAATATCAAGGAAAATATTTCATAAAATCTTTATTATTTTTATTATATAAACATTTATCTTTAAATTTATTAGAGGACTACTAACTTTAAGACAAAAATTATCATATATTGTAGTTTATACAGCATGTATATATTATATATATATACACATCTCCTCTTGGTTCTGGTTCTCTGGAGAACCATGACTAATATACTTATGCTGTTCTGTAAGTGGGAAATTATGTCTTATTCTGTATACTTTCATTACCCAAATTCTTTTGTGCCAACCAAAATCTTACTTAGAATGTCTCTCTTGGTGATTCTTTTAGTTTCTGGACCCATTCCAACATGTGTTGGGCAGATGGCCTTTCCACAACACACTGAACAATTATTGGACACCAAAAGGGTAGCCAAGAATACAACTCAATTCTGTTACCTATCTATTAGAGATCAGGTCGCAGGACTACCCTCCCCCCACCCCACCACTCCCTCCTTGTATTTCAGATACTATTCTCAAGTCCAAGTTATTACCTGAACTTCTGACCACCTGGCTAGAAATCAGTTTCCATGACCCTCTCTTTGGCTTTGATTAATTTGCTAGAGCAGCTAACAAAACTGAGAAACATTTTACTTACTAGATTACAGGTTATTATAACAGGATATAAGCGAGAAACAGCCAGATGGAAGAGATGCTTAGGGCAAGGTATGTGGGAAGGAGAATGGAGCTTCCATGCTGACTCCAAGCCCCCATCTCCATGTTCTAACCAACCTGGAAGTTCCCCGAACCATCCTTTTGGGTTTCTATGGAAGTATGTATGATTAAGTATGATGATTAAATCATTGGCCTTTGGTGACTGAATCCAATCCTCCACCCCTCCCCTTCCCACCCGCTCCTTCCCGGAGGTCAGAGTAAGACTTCTAACTCTCTAACTTCTAACTTCTAACTCTCTAATCACCATTTGGCTGCCCCTATCCTTCAATATGTTTTAAAATCACCTCGTTAGCATAACAAAAGACATCTTTGTTGCTCTTGATAGTTAGAAAATACTAAGAGTTTTAGAAACTCTGTGCCAGAAACTGAAGACCAACCGTGTATCTCTTATAAATCTCAATATTACAGCCACCATTCACCTTCTGAGCACCATGCCATGATACGTTGTAGTTTGTCACCAAAGACAAGAGACAGTACCCTAGATTTGGTGACTGTTATTTCTCTGGCCCTTGCCAATATATAGCAAATGGAATTGGCTTTGCTGTAGTTACCAGGGAATCAGTACCTGTGTATATCCATTTTAGGTTGGTACTTGCTACCTACAGCATTTTCTGAATAACCGCCTCATGTAAGATCATTTTTAATTATTTTCTAACTGATTTTTAAGAGAAAGCTGGAGAAATGAAGGCTTTCTGGCAGAATACTATTTTTTTTTTCAATAAAAATTTAAGCAGAGTGAACCCATGAATAAGTCACCTCAAGGTAGTTTCTTTCTTTTTTTTTTAATATTTTATTTATTTATTTGAGAGACAGAGAAAGTGAGAGCATGAGAGGAGAGAAGGTTAGAGGAAGAACCAGACTCCCTGTGGAGCTGGGAGCCCGATGTGGGACTCAATCCCGGAACTCAAGGATCATGACCTGAGCCTAAGGAAGTTGCTCAACCAACTGAGCCACCCAGGTGCCCTCAATAATAGTTTCAATAAGCCAAAATACCTGGGGCCAGGGGAGGGGGGGGCAGTTTCTGTGCACCAGCTCTTTGCCATTACCTGTGAAGCTGGACTTCCCTCAGACCCTCATTTTCTCTTATACTGTTAGTAGCTAATCTTCCTCAAATGCTTAAGGCTTGCATAAAAATCATATGAATCAGTCTTTTCAATAACCCTCTAGTGTAGGTGATATTTCCCCCATTTTACCAGTAATAAAACTAAAGATAAGAGAGATTGAGTTATTTCCTCTAGACTATATTATTAATAGGTTTCAGAGCTCAGACTTCTTATTACAGCATTTGATAAGCTTATGGTTGTAGGGTATTTTGACTCTGACACTGGCATTTGAATTTAGCTAGATTAGTTATTGTAGGCAAACTACTATCATAACAATCCCAAATCTCAAAGGATTAAAAGAATAGAAGCTTATTTCTCCTTATATAAAAATTCAAGTCTAGTAGTCTTCTATCTAGTCATTCAGGAACCTAAGCTTCTTCCATTTTGCTCCTCTACCAGTCTTTATGTCCACAAAGTCCTCTCTTTTCAGTGAAATAAGGAAAAGAGGGACCTTGGAATTATCTGACGAACTTTTATAGGCCAGTCTGGAGGTGATACACATCACTTTTCATTGACCAGAACTCAGTCATATAGACACACTAACTGCAAGGGATGCTGACAATATGGTTTAGCTATGTGACTAGGCAAGAGATATTTCAAATATCTACATTGGATATGGCCACTTTGATTTATAGACTTCAGTGTGGAAATACTTGGCTTAAAAATATTGAATATTTTAAAAATTAGTAAGTATATTTTGTAGTAGATACCCCTAGCCTACACATGATTCTCAGTCATCTCTGAATCTTATTGTAAATCAGCGAGAATGAAATTCAACTGTAAATAACAACCACAAAGTAATACTGGCTTAAACAAGATAGAAATTTATTTCACTCTCTCTTTTTTTTTTATGTGAAAGAAATGCAGAATTCAGCTTGGAATTAAGTTCAAAACTGGTGTCTCCACCATCATTAGGAATCCAGAGTCTATTGGTATGGTTTCTACACACAATCTTCTATCATCAAGGCAATCTCATGGCCAATGGGGCCATGAGCGTTCCCACCTTCCAACCATATTGTAGGCTGGGGGAAAAAATGGAGAAATAGGGGATTTTCACAGATTTCTGTCTTGCTCCCTTTATGGAAACCTCCAAGAAATCTCTCTCAATAACTTTGACTCATACTTCATTGACTAAAACTTATTCATGTAGCCACTCCAGCTATTATGCAAATTGGAAAATATTGTCTTTTGGCTAGGTATATCATTGGTCCAAATGATATAAGAGTTCTATTAGTAGGGAAGAGAAAGGGGTATAAGTTAGATATGCAACTAGCGGTCTCTATCACTCCTGCCCCCATATTTCAGACTTACTCCCTTTCTGATTATTATATTTAGAGCATACCAGAGATAGATGAGGCTCAGGGTAAAAGTAAGGACCTATAGGAAAGTAAAGTAAGAAATTGTGCATATTATTTAGTAATTCAAACTAGGATTTTAGATTTTGGTGAACTCTGCCTCCTAGGATTGGTCAAAAAGAGCTGTATCAACATGTTCTACTAAACAACTTATACTGCTACATATAAATCCTACTTTTTCTTTTTTTTCCCATTGTTTCCCTTCTTTCTTGACTTCCTTTAATATATATTTGTTGAAAACTGTCATATACCCCACATCACACTTAAGACTCAGTGATGAACAAAACCTTCCTTGTTTCTGTCGTTGTGGAGCTTATAGTCTATGTCTTCATATATCCAATGACTGTTTAACACCTTTCCAGGACTAATTATCCTAAAGAACAAATTACATCGTTCTCTTTCACTAAAAAAAGATAATATTTAGGAATGTAATGGTTGAGAACAGACAAGCTTGGATTTGGTTTCCAACTCCAATTCTCACTAATTGAATAACTCTGAAAAAAAAAATCTTCTTTTCTTTGTATTTCAAATTCCTCAGTGTTAAAATAAAGATAATAATATCTAATTGGTGGAGGTATCATGATCAGAGTTATTAATAGAACAAAATACATAGACTTTATCCCAGTGTATCATACTGCAGAGCAGCTAGACAACACGTAACATCTTCACTGGCATAGAAGTCACTGAACTTGGCATCAAATTAATTAAATTGTCAAGAATGCTAAGTTAAAATACAAAGCTATAGTATGTATTACATGATTTATAATAACTGTGCACGAGACATATCATAAATATGTTCAATTCAAATTATATAATCTTAGACTTAATAATTTAAGCATTCTTTCTAGATAACTCAGTCTTTGCTTGAAGGACTAAGGAATATGCTTAGTTCCTCAGATTTCTAGTCTACCACTCCCACCTTGACTTCTCCCCAAAATGATATGGATGTTTGGTGGGGAGAAAAGTAGCGTAAGTAGTCTCATGGATATAAGGGTGATGCAACTAGATGTGGCATCTTCTATATGTTCCACTGATATAGTCAGTGAAGTCAGGTGGCTTCTGCTGCTCCTTGGACAGGTGATAATTGAAGTATAACCTGTTCTGTGTTTTTTTTTTTTTCTCTCTCAATTGGGAAACAAGCTAGTGTCTCTCTCCATTTAATTTTCTTTTGATACCTTTAGGTCCTCTTCCCAAGGTAGGCAGATTTTTCCCACAGAGACTAAAGAAGCAAGACCATTGCTCAGGACCTTTTTTTCTTCATACTACCAGACACCATTTCCATGCCATTGCTCCTACATCTATATTGCAATTCTGAAAATGGTGCTTAACTGAAGGCTAGGGGTCTTCTAGAAACCTTTACCCCTCCATGCTTTTTAAAGGCATATCCCAGGAGTTCTTATGTTCTTGAAAGGCTCTTCCATCCTAATGAAATGTTTCTAAAATCTCTAATAATTACCACTAAGTTGCAGGTTAGGATAGAAAGTAAAAACAAAAACAAAAACAAAAAACCAAACACATAAAAACAAAAACCACAAAACAAGAGTATTGATACCTGACCTCATACATATTCTGTTCTTTCTCCTCTTTTGAAAAATCTTCTGGTTGAAAGATTTCTCCTTTTTCTACTATCTTTCTTCTAAGTAGGACATTATATCTCAGGAAATAGATGAGAAGTTACTTTCCCAATACTATAGAAAAAATTGTCTAAGCCTAGTCCTGATGTTTGTTAGAACTACTGAATGAATTTTTAAAATTTAAATGTTTTCTTTAAATAAGTATGAATTTATTACTATTATTTTGCCTCAAAATTCTATTTTGGAGACTTCTTTTTCCAGATCCAAAGAAGTAATTATTATATTTGCCTTTCTTTCATAAACAACTATAAAACCAGACAAAATACATGAAGCAACTCTTCTAAGTCATTAGATTTTAAGCAACACAAGAGCCTAACATAAAGATAGACTTTATTAAATTAAAAATGTATATCAAAACTGCCAGGACAACTATTAAAACAAAGAAGTAGAAATAGAGATATACCTAGCAAATTAATAATACAGATAAAAAGAATTCAATTAATCTAAAGGGAGGACACAAATAAAAAGGTAGATTTAAAATTATCATATTAATAATGACATTAAAGCAAATGATGTAATTAGAAGACAGTAATTAGAAGACAGTAATTGTCTGATTAACCAGATACAAAAATAAGAACCAAGTATATGCTGTCTATAAGAAATATATATTCAATAAAAAGATACATTTAAGTTAAAAATGAAAATATTATAAATGAATAATTATAGATGTATGTGTATACTAAAAAGATACATATATTTCCTAGCTCTACCTACTGAGTTGACCTAGAACCAGTGATACCCCAGTAGCATGAGCACACCTAGCAGTCAGATCTTGGTTTCTAAATAACTTTCTCAACTTTCTGTTTCATTTCTGATACCCCTGTAAAGGGCTTGAAAGTTCTCATTCTATCATTACCACAAGAAAAAGATATGCAAACTGGACATCAGTGAATATTCTTGGACGTATCAGAGAACTGGGGAACAAGACAATCTACCACTCTGATATTTGGAGAGACATGTGCATCTAGAGACATGCAGCTAAGATCTATTTACCTAAAGGGAGGTCCCTGGAGCCATAAACCTATAGGAACAGTTAACTGGTAATTTTGATGAACTGCTAGAGATTGACTGTGGACTAGCATGAGACTAAGAAACTGCTGAGCTGTGTAGTCTTAAGGAGATAAGGAGATCCCCTCAAATTTGTGAGCTTTACATCCAGAAACTCAGCCAGATCACCATAGTGAAGTTTCAAGAAAAGTTCTTTCATGAGTATATCAAAGGGAACAAAGAGTAATTTTTAGTTTTCTAGAGCTGCCAAAACAAAGTATCACATATGGGTATGGCTTAAAACAACAAGAATTTATTCTTTCATACTTCTGAAGCCTGGAAGACTGAAACTAAGGTATCAGCAGGGCCTTGTTCCCCCTGAATATGTAGGGAAAAACATTTCCCTGCTTCTTTTTAACTTCTGATGGTGGCCATCAGTCTTTGGTATTTCTTGGCTTATGGCTGCATCCTTCCAATCTCTGCTTTGTCTTCACATGGAATTTTCTCTGTATATCTGCATCCAAATTTCCTTCTTCTTATGAAGATACCAGTCATAGAGGATTAAGACTTATGCTAATGATCTTATCTTAATTTGACTGAATCTTCCAAGACCGTTTTTTCCAAATAAGGCCTATGTTTTCAAGTATTGAAAGTTAGGAATTCGAGGCACCTGGGTGGCTCAGTTATTAAGTGTCTGCCTTTGGCTCAGGGCATGATCCCAGGGTCCTGGGATCAAGCCCCACATCAGGCTCCCTGCTTGGCAGGAAGCCTGCTTCTCCCTCTCTCACTCCTGCTTATGTTCCCTCTCTCACTCCGTCTCTCTCTGTCAAATAAATATTAAAAATCTTAAAAAAAATAAAAGAAAGTTAGGAATTCAACATATGATTGGGAGTGGCAGCAAAATTCAATTCAGACCAGTAACCATTGTAGAATATACTCAAAACCTTCATGACAAAAGCCTACTATTCAGGAGAAAGGACTTTTCCAGAGTCATATCCCAATTCAGGTAAGGGAATCCCTTCCAATCCTTTTCATTCCAGCCTTCTGTCTCAGCTAAGAGAAAAAGTAATAAAACATACTTAACAGGGGTTGGGGAAAAAAAACAAACAAACAACAATTCTGGTCCTTGAAACATTTGTGGAGGTTACAATCCTGAGACACAGGTCCACTAAAAGATTGAAATTTTAATCAGCGGATTATAAAACAATTCCTTTACCACGCATCCTACCATCACACCAATAGGGCTCCAGTGTAATAACAGTGGATTAGAGCTGAAATGGCTGCAAGACTCAGACTGTCTCTATAGAGGATGATTGAAGGAAGCCTAAAGGACACTAAAGGCATTTGAATCTTCTGGCACTTATTGATACAGCGAACATTAAACGGAGCCCAATTTCTAGCCAAATTAACACAAATTCTCACACTAAGGACTTATTTATCTCAGTCTTTATTATCCAATAAAGTATACCTAGCCATCAGAGCATACCAAAAGGCAAGAAAAAAACATAGCCTGAAGAGAAAAATCATCCTCAAAGCCATTCTCAAATATGACATAGATACTGAAGTCATCACATAGGGAATTTAGAATAATTATATTAATATGTTAAGCGCTTTCAGAATAAAATAGACAACTTGCAAGGACAGTTGGGAAAATGTAAGTAGAGACATGAAAATATGAAGAATCAAAAGGAATTTCTAGAAATTAAAAAAAAAAAAATCACTGTACCAGAAACAAAGAAGCCTTTGATGGGTCATCAGTAAATCTGACATCGCTCAAGAATCAGTGAGCTTCAAGATAGGCAAATATACACTTTTCACACTGAAATCTAAAAGGGAAGAAGAATACAAAAGATTTTTTTAAAAAAAGAAAAAATAGAACAACCAAGAGCGATGGAATACAATTTGGAATACCAGAAGAAAAAGAGACAATAGAAAAGAAAGGAAAAAAAAAGTGAAGTAATAATGACTGAGAACTGAGCCAAATTAATGTCACACAAACCAAACCACAGGTGCAGGAATGTCAGAGGATGACAAACAAGATGCATGATAAATAAGTGAACACATATACATCTACATGTATATCTAAGCATGTTATATTCAAACCCGGAAAACCAAAGAGAAAAAGAAAATCTTGAAAGTAGACAGAGGAAAACAATACCTTATCTAGAGGGGAAAAAAGGATAAGACTTACAGCAGACTTGTCATCAAAAATCATACAAGCTAGAAGAGAGTTGGATGATATTTTTGTGTTGAAAAGAAAAATGAGACAAAAGAAAATCACCAACTTAGAATTCTATATCTAGAGAAATAAAGCTTCAAATATGAGGGAGAAATAAATATTTTCCCAGACAAACAAACACTGAGGTAATTCACTATCATCAGATCTTCCCTGAAAAAAAAAAAATAAAAGAAATTCTTTAGGCGGGGAGGAAATGATATAGGTAAGAAACTTGGATCTACATTAAAAAAGGAATTAATTTGCCTAAGCAAATGGCTAATTCTAGACCTAGTTCAGGAACACAAAATAAAACCAGAGTACCTTGCAGTACCAGGAAGTAAGGAAATGCTTAAAAAGGGGGTTTTGAGGGCATTTCAAAGTGACACAGGGGCCAGTATGAAAGAGCTCCCAATGGTCCAAACTAGAATAATATGAGAAAAAAAAATACTGTAATACTGGATTATAACTGAAAGTATAAACTAAATATGCTGAGTGCATACTATTTTGTATAAATGATTAAACCAACAAATAAATGGTTTATTTGTTTATTTGTTCCATGGAAAGATGGAACAAATCTTCTTTACAGAAGAATTCCAAGTAATATATGTAGATGTACCTCCTTCTAGAAATTGGAGGTTAAGTCCCTTCTTCTTGATTGTGGACTGGACTTAGAAATTTGCTTCCAAATAATACAGTATGAAAGGCAAAATATAGTAACTTAATAGGGGAGTACCTGAAATACTCTAACTTTTTCAAGTGATCAAAGTTAACAACACCCGTCATAAGTCATTGCTATTATTAACATCCTGATATAATATGATGAGACACTGGATTTCTGTGGTATTCCTTCCAGAAACCAATAATCTCTATAATCATAAAAAAATCAAAATTATAAAAAACCCATATAACAAACACATATTGAGAGATTTTCTATAAACTACCCAACATGTACTTTTCAAAACTGCCATGGTCATGAAAAACAAAGAAGAGTGAGAAATTTTAAACACCAGAAGAAACAAAAGTGTAATGATTAATATATGTCATATAATGGATCAGATCCCTTAATTTAGTTAATAGTAATGTGCCAATGCTAGTTTTTAATTTTCATAAATGTACCACAGTTATATAAGATGTTAATATTGGGGGGAACTAGGTGAAGGGTGTATAGGAATATTTGGTACTATTTTTACTTTTCTCTGTATCTAAAATACATTCCAAAATTTTACAAAATATCTACAAAAATAAAAGGGTGAAAAGATATATCATGTAAACACACATCTTAAAATTTTTGAGCTGGCTATATTAACTTCAGAAAGACTTTAAGAAAAAGAATATTACCTGGGACAACTGGAATATTTCATAAAGATTAACAGGTAAATGCATCTAGAAGACAGAACAATGTAAATGTATACTTAATAACAGACCTTCAAATGCAAACAAACAAAAAAAAAACAACTAATGTCAGAAAACAAAACTACTATGTAAGTTCATATTCTTGCATGTCTACAATTACAATAGATGATTAGCATTCCTTTTCCAATGACTAATAAAAACATAAATAAATAAGGATATAGAAAAATTGAACAAAAATATTATAAATCAATTTGGCCTAATTGATGTTTAGATACTTTTCCCAACAATAGCAGAATACTTACCCACCCACCTCCACACCAAGTATGCGTGGAACATTCATCTTGATATACTGGGTCATAAACCAAGTGTCAATAAATATAAAAGGAACTGAAAGCTAACAAAACATTTTCTTTGGTTACAATAGAACAAAATTAACAGTCAATAACAAAAAAAGGACATATTAAATTTTCCCAATTGTTTAGAAATTAAATGATATGCTTCTATATAAACCATTAATTAAAAAGAAATTTCAAGGAAAATGAGAAAATATTTTAAATTTGATGACAATGAAAACACAAAATAAAATGTGTGAGATTTAACTAAAATAGTTCTTAGAGTAAAATTTCTAGTATGAAATGCTTTAATTATTAAAAAAAAAAAAGAAATGCTTTAATTATAAAAGAAGGAAGAAAGGTCTAAAGGCATGCATAAGTTTCCAAAAGAAGCTGGAAAATAATAATTATAACAAATACACATATGCATATGTTCTTAGCAACATTATATATGATTGCCTCAAACTGGAAACAACTTAAATTTCCATCAACTGATGAATGAAAAAACAAATTATGGTATACCTATACATGGGATACTGTACTCAGCAATAAAAAAACCATATTTTAATACATATAACAGGAATAAATCTCAAAACATTACACTAATTGAAAGAAGTGAAATATACCACTATATACTTTATGATTCCATTTTTATGATATTCTATAAAAGGTAAATTTATAGTCACAAAAAGCAAGTTAGTAGTTGCTTGAGACCTGCTTGGGGTGGGGGTAGATAGATAACTTGGCACTAGGGAACTTTCTGTTATGTCGGAAATATTCTGCATCTTGAAGATGATGGTGGTAACAAGAGAATATGCATTTGTCAAAACTCATTGAACAGTGGAGTAAAAATGCATGCATTATTATTACCATCAGGTTATACCTCAATAAAGTTGGTTTAAATGACTTTATTTTAGAAGTCAGAATGAGAAAAAAAAAATGTTTCTTCGTGTTACTCTTCTGGTAGTTCCATAACTTCCTGAGGCAAATGAATGCCCCCAACAAACTAGGTGAAAGGATCAGTACATTAAACAAACAAACAAATAATCCTGAAGAAAAAAATCATACTAGTATATTGGAAAACTATTTTCCCCATTACAATCACTTCTATTTTCATTTTTACAATAAACTTTGTCTTCCACCTAATGCTGATAAACCACTGATACCCATTATTAAATTCCTGTAGACAATTTAACAGGAAAGTATTTAGAGTTCCAGGTACAACGAGTAGTCCAATTTCTGCTCATAGCCATTTGACTGGAATTGACAAGCCACTTCATCATGTAGGTCACAATTTCCTTATCTGCACCATGGGGATGGCACTTGATAACATCTAAGGTTCTTTCTAGGTCTGATTTTCTGCAATTTCACATCAGTATCCCTGTTAAAAACAGTAGAGAGGAAACAACCCTCAACAAAATAGCCGAATATAAATTCCTTCTCAGATTTAAGAGATGACTAAAGGTAATTGAACAAGAGCTGAAGCAAACCATCAAACCTTACATGTGATCATTTTTTAAAAGAGATTTCTTGATTTATTTTATTTGTTTTTGCTTTTTTGTTTGATTGAAGGGATTAATACCATTTCAAAATCAATCTTGGTATACCTGCCTTCCAAGGTTTTTCTGAAAATGTGGACAACAAAGGCATCAGGGAAGACAACTATTTTCAAAGGTAGTCACTATGCACATTATTCTGGGAAATTTGTGATTTTGTTATTCTCTGTGCTAAATGTTTCAGTTGTTCCTTTTATGTCAGGGATGAGAGTTTCAAGGTACTTCCAGTGACGCTACCAGAGATTTCATTTGTATGATATAAAATTATATCAACAAATAGGAAAGAATCTCACAAACAAGTTGTTGAGTGAAAGCAGCCGGACATAAGAAGGCATATGGATTCTCCCATTAAGTATCCTACAAAAGTAGAGAATATTTACTTCTGCTGTCAGGGAAGTGGTTGTCCTAATGGTAAGGGACTAGTGACTAGAAGAGAGCTCAGTGAGACTTCTAGAATTCTAGCAACATTTTCTTTTTCTTTCTGGTCGCTGAGTGTTTTGTTATAGTTCTTGAGTACAGTTATGACACATATACCTATGTGTATGCATGCACATTATATATTAAAGTACAATAACATATTCCATACAGGGTCACAATTATATATTTTAAAAACATGCTACTAAGCACAGGATTTCATCTGAGCCTCATAACAACCTGTTGGGACTGGTGATACAAGGACCACTGTCATTATTTTAGACATGAAGGAAATAAGGTTCTGAAAATTCAGGTTAATTCAATTCAATGAGTATTTTTAAGTGTCTAATCTATTCTAGGAAGAGAAAGCATACTGGATAGTAAAATACAAACAATCCTTACGGTTAAAAAAAAAAAGAAGAAGAAGAAGTAAGTTACTCCCACAGCACATAGCTAAAAAGGATCATGGCATTTTTGGACATAGAAGGGACCCCAGATACCAACAGTGCTCTACTCTTTTAGATGTAGGCCAAGAGCCTGGACTTTGTCATGGGTCTGATTTGGGTTGGATTTCCAGTTTTAGTACTTAATCACTAGGTAACTCTGGGCAAGTTACTACCCTCTCTCTGCCTCAGTTGGTTGATCTGAAATGTAGTATTAAAAATATCTATCTTAAAAATAGTTCTGAGGTAAATTGTAAAAATCTGGGAGCAATTTTACCACACCACCCAGCAACTAGTAGTTCTAATTTACTATTTGTTCCCTTTAGGTGATTTGAAGTAAGTGGCTCACAATCCAGCCCCCTTTCTACCATGCTCTTCTGCTTCTCCAAATATGTACAAATGAGATGTGGAGTGTTAGGTTCACTGGGATGTGAGGCACTTGCTGGACAAGCCCTCTTCACTTTCCAGGGAATCTATGTGTGGAGCTCCTGGGTTTCATAACCCCTGGTCCGAGGGCCTTTGGCCCAGCGGGGAGGCAGAAGCTCTCCTTGGTGTTGATGGCAGGGCTGCAAGAGTGCAGATGAGTAATTCTTTCTGGGAGGAAAGCAGATACGACAGCCTGGAAAGCACACGTTCAGGGAGGCTGAGTAGGAGGATGAGCTGAGATGAGCGAAGACCACCATCCTGGGTGTGTGAGGCAAAGCCTCGGGAATGTGTCCGAATCCAATCCAGTGGCCGTCCTCATTGTGCTCTGCAACCCTCTGAGCCCCGGCAGCTGTCACGGTGACTGATGTGCGACACCCTGACCTTTGCTGACACCGTCCTTCCTTCTTGTCTTTCACCCACGGCTGTCCCTGTTTTCCTCATCATGCTGGCTGATGGCTTATAGGTCTGTGGAGCTGCTTGGAGGAAAACCCCATTCTCTGTTATCCTGGTCCTGGGACTCCAATCTCCCACAGGTATAGGTGATTGATGGGAACTCTTATTCCAGTAAAATACTGTCTGCTTCTCTGAAAGGGTCCTTCCCCACACATTCTCCTGGTTTAAAGGAGGGCCAGAGTCTTCAAAATATATTCCCCACCAATGAGGAAGCTCCCATGTATCCTGTGAGGCAACTCCATATCTAGTACTTCATCTGCTTCTCATGACAACCCTCTGGAGGACCCAACCAAGAGTACTATTTCCTTTTCACTGGTGAAGCAAATGAGGTTCCAAGTGGTCTCCTAAATTGTCCCAAGTGACATGGTAAAGTAGGTGGCCATCAGAATTAGAGCTCAAGTCTACTGAAAACCAACCTATTGAGTATCATTCTATTGGCTCTCAATTCCACATATGTATTGTAATGGCTCCCACTGCTTAGCAATCTGTTCTTCTCTAATTTGAGTTTGTTCCAGAAAGGCTATGGTCAAGAAGAGCTCTTTCCTGTACTCACCATATTTCATGAAATTGAAGAAAAGGAGTACACAATTCGAATGGACAATCTGAGGTAGCTTCAAGAATCAGTTTTTACATCATCTTCAGGAAACTATAAACAATAGCTTTAGTCTGAGATTGTCCCCTTTCTTTATGCTCTGAAAGCACCCTGCATGCACATTTATAATGCATGTAAATTACCTATTTATGCATTTCTCTCTCTCTATCCTGTAGGTCCTTGAGTTCAGGGACCATGTCTTATTCATCTTTGTATTTTCTGGTGCCTGAACATGGCAAAGACAAATCCTAGATTAGATGATTGACTGAATATAAAATAATGTAGTTGATGGTATTGAGATTCAAAAGGTATCTAAAAGTGATATATCTTGGCCTTTGTGTAACTGAGGAGGACACCAAAGAGGACTCATTCAAGTTCAGAAAGAGTAAGAAGCAGGAACAAGACCAATTCTCCAAAGGATGGACTATGCTACTCAGTTCTGGGTTTCTACCATAGTGTGCAAGTTCTCTGTCCTTTCAAATCATCCTGTTCGGTTATAGCTAAAGATAATAAAGGATGCCCCACCCAATGTTGCTGGATGAGTCTCCCCTTCCAGAAGTACCTCTGAACATTCTTCAGGAAAGCTTCTATTTTTTACCATCCAGACTGCAGCTGTCACCAGCTCTTTGGTTCACTCTCTGCAGTTTCACAGCCTCTTTGGTGTGCTACTTGTTCTTGCTTCTTACTCATCCCCCTAAGCATGGACGCTCCTCTTCTGCCACCCCCTGAGCATTGAGCATGAGGCTTAAAAACATCTATCAAAAACAAGAAGATAGCAAAAGGGAATTGCCAAGCCAGAAGAGGAAAACTAAATATTGGCGATTAGACAGCAATGCTTTCTGGAGCCTACCCACTAAATTGCATCACAAGGGGGCTGGGGCGGCCTGTGTGCTGCTTCTGCCTCTGGCTTCCCAAGACACTACATGGGTCTACTCTTCAGAGCTGCTTCTACCAGATCCTTTCCTTGAGTGTCAGTCCCTTACTCCCAACTCTGGTCTTTAGTCTAACAAGAAAAAAATCTAAAAGGATCTTTTAATAGAGAAAGGAAAAATCTTTGAGAAGATATAGCTCACTCTCTACTTTGATGATTCATTAAACAGAATCTGTCAAGGCAGGTCTGAGGAATTTACATTTGTATCCCTTCACCAGTACTGGCTACCCAAAGGCCAAAGTATAGGTACTTATGTGCATAATCAGAGCATTTCACAGAGTGAACTCTTCCAGAAGAGAAAGTAGTATGCCTTTAAGGAAATTCTTACTTCTTTATTAAACCGTAGGAAGAAAATTCACAGTAAGCTAAGACAACCTATTTTTTTCCAGTTTCTATCAGTCAAATGTTCAGGTGTTCAGCCCTAAAGCACTTTTCCCAAAACTTGGGAGCTATCTGATCAGGTACGAATAGCTGGTGGCAAATATTTAGGATCTGTGTGCATTATTAACAATAATTAACATTTATTGAGTGGGTACTATATGCCAGGGACTGTGCTTAGCATTTTACATGCATTCTCTTATTTAATCCTTTCAAAATCCTATAAAAAGGCACAATGATGCATTCTGGGTGTGGTTTAGGGTGCGGTTGGTTCGTTGCCCAAATCCTACCATTCGTCCCGCCTCTTCTCTAGAGTTTCTAGCCAAAGAGCATATTCACCAAAGGATCAGCAGCCAAATGGGAAAGAAAGTGCTGATATTATTGTCTGGGAAAGCCCACAAAAGGAGAGCACAATTTAGGCCTGAGGCTTAGGAGAAGCAACCCCAGCATCCACTCATCCAGCTTTCAGCTTGCATAGAGGCTAGGACAAAGAACAGAGCATGTTTCCTAAAGGGATACCCAGAGTAAAAAAAATGGGTCGTGGAATCTAACTAAGACACTGTTGTTTCTCACAATGACCCTCTTGGGTTCTAGCCAATCAGATTAATAATTCCTGTTCCCTTGGAGGGATCCAATGAGGTCAGAGAAAGGAGTGTGATGTAAGGGGGGGAAATGAAGTCTCAAGGGATCCCAGGGACCTAGAATCTTCTTGTACTAAATTCGTGTTGGCTACTATGCAGAGGTACAGAAAATCTCTCTCTTACTTTTTCTTTGAGATGGGCTCTTAGGAAGTTCCACAGTGTCTTTAAGAGTTTTAGAAAAATCCATTTCTTCAGTTTCTGTTTGCAGAGTCAGACATTGCCTGTGGGACAGGTGAGGAGGACCATGCCTGAGGAAGTGTGCTTCTGAGCCACCCCCTTCTATTTTGGTATCTGATATTTTGAACCAAATGTCCTTGTAATTTATTTCTTGTGCCCAACCCAAAGATTTAAGATTTTACAAGACATTTCTGAATCCCAAGAACAGACCAGCTTTAATTCAACTGAAAAGGTTAATTAAGTATTGAAAACAGTTTCACTTTAGAGAGAGCTACATGTGTCTGATTATTAATATGCAAAGAAGGAGAAAATAAATGCAAGGGAACCACACTGTTACTGTTTCTACAAGTGCTACCAAGTCCCCTATACGTCATGTCTTGGGAGCATGTGAATGAAAGACAGCCACAGGCAAAAACACTTCTTTCATATATTTGCTGAGGTTTCGACTTTTGACCTACCAGAGTCTTCTACCACTCATTGCTCTCTAGTCTCTATCACTTGGCTCTGTCCTCTGTCCTTATAATGCTGACTTGCTCAGGGTGCCTCTCTGGATATCCTCCTGGTGCATCCTTCCCCCAAACACACAATCAACTCTCAGTCCTGTGGTCACCTATACTTCTGACTTAAAGATGTCTTCTATCAGTTTTGGCTTCATGGAATGGACTCAATTCCTCATAGCCCTCTAGCAGGGAAAGGAGTATTGTATAATGTCAGTGTTTGAAAGTTCAAATTTGCAACTGTTTGTTGATTCAAAAACAAAACCAGAAAAGAAAATTAACAACTCAGATTTTTGGTATACCAGAACAGCATGACTTAGAAAAGAAAATAGTTGATTAATAATTCCTTCCAATCTTCTCTTGCTAAGCACCTACTATATGCAAGCTTTCACCATATAATGGTGAGAGTGACTCCATCCAGCTGGTAAGATGCAGAACTTCAAAGAGTACTAATAAGGAAATACACATGTTCTGAATTCTATTCAAGATAATTTATTTGAATACGTAACATGTACATTAACATGAATGAATATAATTGAAGGCAATATGATATAAGGATCATTAAAAGATACAACAAGTTTGCTTATTCTAGTAGAGGCAATCAGGAAGGGTCTAGGAAATTTTTACTACATTTTGATATGAGTGGGGACTGGTGTTATTAAAAAATGGGATTATTTCCGCAAGGATAAAACAAGATTTTCTCTTGTTTAGAGAAAAAGTGAGTAAAAGCATAGACATACACTCAGAGTCTAGAAATGGAGAGCTTGGTTGCTGATGTCAAAAATTTCGAATTCCATTTCGGAGGTGCTGAAAAATCTTTCAAATGTTCCCATCACGGGAGCCCTGTGATTAGAAAATGATGGAGAGAGATTCTCAAGAACCTATCAGCAGTGTAGAGAATAGAATGAGAGACAGACAAGAAAGAAGTAGGAAGACAACCTGGAATTCTCTTTGAACGGCCTAGAGGTCATGCAGGCATGTACCAAACAAACAAACAATTAAACAAACAAAAAACCCCAACTTTCTGGGGTAAACTTTTATAATTAATAACATCTACTTCTTGTTTTCTTCTAAAATTCAGTTTATTTCATTGCAGAAAATTAGAAAAATACTGAAGAAAATAAAGTGAATTGATGACTTCCCAATTAACATAGTAGTTTATATTTGTATCTATTTACTTCTAATATTTTATCTGTGTAAGGTTATAAAACACATTTAAGTGTTTTTTAAAAATTTAACATCATAAACATTTTCCATGTATGTTCATTATTATCTTTGTGTTATTTAAAGATTTTATTTATTTATATAGAGCATAGGAGTTGGGGGGAGGCAGAAAGAGAGGAAGAGACAGAATCTCAAGCAGACTCTCTGCTTGATGCAGGGTTCAATCCCACAACCTAAGCCAAAACCAAGAGAGATACTTAACCAACTGAGCCACCCAGGTGTCCCTATTTTTATTATTATCTTAATCAACTTTTAGAAACATGATAGAAAATTGAATAGAAAAATGTTAAGTGATTATAACTGTCAATCACGTTCAAAATGAAAACATAAAGGCATAAGGAAGAAAACGAAATGCAGCTATAATACCAAGATTTAGAGATAAGTGCAGTGAATATCCTTGAAGTCTATTCTAAGCATAAAAGAGCATTAAAAATTGGTACAGTACTGTATAACATGCTTTATAACTTTTTTTGCTTGTGATAAAAATCATTTAAAAGAAATTTAAATGTTGCATAATATCATATAGTTTTACCATCACTTCTTCATACCTGACAGTAACTATAATAATTTATTTATGATTTGGAGTTAAAATTATCCTCAAGAAGACTATTTCTTGGGCGCCTGGGTGGCTCAGTTGGTTAAGCGACTGCCTTCGGCTCAGGTCATGATCCCGGAGTCCCGGGATCGAGTCCCATATCGGGCTCCCGGCTCTGCGGGAAGTCTGCTTCTCCCTCTGACCTTCTCTCCTCTCATTCTCAGTCTCTCTCTCTAATAAATAAAATAAAAAAAAATCTTAAAAAAAAAGAAGACTATTTCTTAATGCTCTCGTTACCAATCAAGAAAGAAAGTCACCAAAAAAAAAAAAAAGTCACCGAGCATAAAAGATAGGAAGTTAGAAAGACACCAATAAAGAACTTTAAAAAAGGTAGCAGAAAGGATTAAATGAAGATAAAATCAATTACCAATGGATTGAGAAACAAAAGCAATAGACAAAAAATAGATAGAGCTGGTAACTCTGCTCTTTGAAATGAACAACTTTGGGGATTCAGTCTTGGACTGTGTGGACCTGTCTTCCAGCTCCATTGACAACTGTCGTAGCGATACATTCTTAGTCAGCTTTAATTCCTGGCTTCCCTTACTTCACTCCGTATCAGCGATTTGATTTTTTAATAATCCATAAATATGCAATTCACCTTGGAGATTAAGCAAATGTAAGGAGCTTTTGCAAAATTAGGAAGTTGCTATTTCAACTTAAAAATATTTTAGTCTAAAGTACATCTTAGAGTAGTCAGATCTCACATATGTGAAAGATATCTTAAAATCCCAATAGTACATTCCAGTGTTATAGGTTCTTGAACAGGCTTTAAGTTTGGGGAAAGGTCTTAAGTTTCCTTCTTAGATTATTTCCATGAGGAACAAAGAAAACAGATGAATAGTCTTGCTTCAAGAGGGCGGCAGTGGAAAGAGTAGCTTAGACAAGACATCATAGCAGGAGTCCAGTGTCAATCTCCAACGTCAAACTCCTGCTTTCGTATTGTTTCTCCACTGCTTACTGCCCGTGAACTTGGGTGAGCTAATCTCTCTGCACCTGTTTCTTCAACTGTAACATGAAACACTGAGGATGCTGTGCTTCTAAAAGACTCTGAGAGACAGGAAGAGAAGTACCATTTTGAAAAAAAAACTTACCAACAACCACTTTTAATGATTGTACAATCCAAAAAGTTCATCTTTTCTTCATATCCTTTAAAAAAAATCTTTACAAGGCTAGCTTACTTTTTAAAATTAGTTTTAGATAAGACACCAAGAACCAGCAGAATTCTAAAAGCACATTTGGAACCATGAAAGTGGTCCATTGGTAAGAGGTGATTTCTTGTCTCTTAATGTTTGTGGTTTTATGATATTTCCCCACAGTCTGACTTGAATCTTCTTTATTGAGATTACACTTTGAGATCAGGAATTTTTCTATGCGGAAAAGGCAGCCATACCTAAATCTTTCTTATGTTTAACTGCAAAAAAACCCTCATTTGTTCAGTCATTAAGATGTGGTTTCTAACCTTGAGGCTTTTTCAATTAAAACCAGGGAACTCAATACAAAGCACAGAAGCAAAAAAAATATATATATAGATAAAGCTATTTAGAAAAAGGCTTCATCTAAATCGAAGCTAGGATGCTTCTTTGGGAAAGTGATAATTGAGCTCTACCTTGAAGAATGTAGTCTTGTAAGAGCTTGAAGTGAGATAGGCCTTAAAAACCTCATTTCATTTTTCTAGGCAGTGAGGGTAAATTATTTTAGATTCATATGAAAACTTGGGTCATGATATAACCCATGTTTTCGAATATTAATTCAGCCCCAAAGTGCGAGATAAGAGGCAGGTACATCACAGTCGCTGTTGTGCCAGAGGCAGGGAAGCCTAGAGAGCAGTGACATTGTGGAGGGGAACTGTGAGGCCTGTGGCCCTCTGTGTATGTAACAAATGCTACCAAAAGAAAGCTTTCTCTTTCATTAATGCCATCTTAAAGACGTGAAACATGGTTTGCTGGTGTTGATTTACCTTTATTTACCTTCTCTAAAATAGCTGGCAGTTTCCGTACAAATGTTATCTACTTGGCATGTTAAATTGCTGAGACATTTTCTTCCCTCCGTGGGTAAATAGGCATGCCTGACTAAATCTGGAAAGCCTTGCTGTGTGAGTGCAAGAATGCTTTCCACAAAAGCCTTAGACTAGGCCATGTCTTGTGTCTTTGTAACTGTTATTGTTGTTGTAATACACTAAAAATGTGGTGCTTACTATGGAACACACCCAACCCTCTGCCTGGATGTGAGTTCATGTAGGAAAACATCACTACCTATCCTCACAGAAAGACTGCAAGTCTATTTTGCTCCAAGATTGGAAGACAACTAATGCTGGAGCAATTTAGACAAAACGGCTATTTTTAACCATTGTATCAGTAAAGATGTTTCTTTCCTTTCTTTCTTTTTTTTTTCCATCTTTTACAAGAAAATGGTTGCAATTTCTTAGAAGTAATCAGTTTTATCACAAGAAGTACAATGTTTCTGAGTACAAATTAGTCATTTTTGAATTATAAGCTCTGTTCTTTTATAAGCTTTTTTTGTCAGCCAACCTCTAGTAATCAGTAGTATTTGGCAATTGATTTTGCTACAACTCTCTCAGATCTAAATTTAAACGTGAGAATAATAAAGATAAAATAGAAATATTTCTTCATTCATTCATTCCAAAAGACATTTAATAAATACTTCCTGTGTTCTAGACATTGTACTAAATGATAGGTGTGGAGTTAACATGGCCCTTGCCCTCCAGAAGCTTACAGTTTCATGGGGTCTAAGCTATGCACACAAATATCCCTATTATAATTTATAATTCTATGTGTGTCTATATGCAAAGTACTGGAGCACAGAGAATGTTTATTCCGTTAGAAGAAAACAAAAAATCTTCACAGAGAATATGACATTTTAGATAGGTCTAAGGAATAAGTGGGGAAATAGAACATTCTAGAATGATGAGAGCATGTGTAAAGAAATGAAAGTGCAAAGTGTCTCAGGAAGAGAGCATGGGCAAGTAGAAAAAACACAGAAAGACTTGTGTCTGCCCCTCGCTCACCCCTCTGAAAACTGAGGAAATTTGGGCAAGTTAATCAATCTTTCTTGAAAACTGAGATACCAATACCTGTCTTGAAGTATATTCTTTGATTAAATGAGCTAATGTATGTAAGCACCTGACATCTTGAGCATCCTCAGTAAATATGGCCTGATGTTATTCAAGAGAAATACATGTTTCCTTGAGGTAGAACGTAGAGTGTCTGAGTAAGAATGGAGAGAGAACTGAGATTGAAAAGGTAAGTTGGGACCAAATCATGTGAAAGTAAAGCTAAATAGTTTAGATTTTATTCTCAAGGCAATCAGGAGCCATTGACTTTTTAAGCAGGTCTTGGCTGTGGTCAGAATTTTGTTCTAGAGAGGTCAACCTGGGACATGGATGAGAATAGACAGAGGAAGAGGGAAGTTAAGCAGAGACTGGAAAGCTACTGTAGTGACTCAGGTTGGAGAGGCTAAGGATTTGAACTCTCATTGGTTGTGTACTAGAGGGAAAGAGTGGACCCCCACAGGAAATGTAATGCACAAGCATACACTAAATTGGCAGGGTTTGGGGACTGCGTGTACGTGTGGAAGTAAAAAATCCTAAATTATCTCTCAGTAAAACACTGAGGAATACAGGCGGCTTGGTGTTTTCTTCTGCAGTAGCACAAATACATCTGCTTACTTGTCCAGCTGCTTGGAGTTGGAAGAAGCTAAACCCACATTGAGAGGAACATGGCTATTTTCTGCTGCTAAGTCATTCGTCAGCATGTGGGAGTGTAGAAGGAGTTTATTTGGGCTGTCTCCTAAACCTTTTGGTGTTTATCGACAGATCCTTGACTTATTGGAAGAGGGGGTTGAATCATTTAGTAGATTCTACCTTCATTTTACAGATGAAGACACTGGACTCAGAAACAAGAAGTGATCTATCTCAGAATCAGGGGATGTGCAAAACACTAGAGCCATGATTCAAACCCAGGATTTTCACTGGTCGCCTATACACTTTTTTTACACCCTTGATATGACAAGTTGCTGAGAATTCAGGCAGACATCACTAATAGCTATGGGGTGAGCATTAACTTTGTCTACCTCCATCTGCGCAGAAATGAGGTGAATTGTTTAACTTTCCCTTTAAAGCTTAAATGCTAGCTGAAGGTCAATCAAATGGAGCTAAAATATCTTGTAGTTTCTATGTAAATTAATAGTAAAAATCAGTTGACTTACATCACAAAATATAAAAAAATTACAAGGGCACATTGCTAGAGTAAAGTCAGGCAAATAATTTTTAATTTTCTTAGCTCTGATTACAAATTCATGGGTATTTGTTTACAAAACAATGAATGACAGGCTACCAATTAGAATTAACCCAAGAATCATTCCTAATGAATAGAAAATGTTAATTCCATCAAATTTGGGGTATGTAAGCAACAGAACTATTATTAAAACACATTTAAAGTTAAAATTCTCTGTCCTTTATAGATATTCATCATTAACCCTTTTTTCTTGAGAATAAAACATTGTATAGAACATAGTTCTAAATCATTGATACTTAGCTTTTTAGGGGCCATTGAAACAATCAATTTGGATATAACCATTTTACCTATTTCCCTTCCATCTTAAACAATATATTTGGGAACCATTCAAGAATAACTGGGTTGCAATCATCATTAGTAGTAAGAATCACAGAATGTTACCTCTGGAAGTATCTTTGGATAGGATTTGCTGTTTCTGATCCCCCATGTGATGAAATATCTAGAGCGTAGTCATTAGATCTTCCAGTAGGATAGGTAGAATGAATGCAAACCTACTGGTGGCCCCTGGCTTAAAGTTGAAGCTATATATCTTATCGTATCTTATCGTCAGGGATCTAAGAATATTTAATGTAGAATGAAGTTTTAAAAATAAGCCAGGGGCACCTAAGTGGCTCAGTTGGTTAAGAACTGAACTCTGGATTTTAGCTCAGGTCATAATCTCAGGGTCCTGGGTTAGAGAGCCCCATATCCTTGGACTACCAGCTCAGTGGGGAGTTTGCTTGTCTCCCTCTCCCTCTGCCTCTCCCCCCACGCATGCACACATATGCATTCTCTCTCACTCTCTCTCTCTCTGAAATAAATAATCTTAAAAAAATAAAAAATTAAAATGGGCCAGATGCAAAGTACAACAAACATTACTGTCTGGGGCAGAGAAGAAAGCAATAGATCGGGGGAAAATTGATCTGGGTTTAAACTGCAGTCTTTCACTTGGATTAAGTCTCTCTGTCCCTGTTGATGATGGTGGTATTTTGCTTCAGTTACCTCATTTGTAACCAGGTGATCACTATGAATGTCCCTTTAAGTTCTGACCTATGACCGTGTGGTTCTTCCATCAAGGATGAGTTACTTGAAGGAGAATTCAAAATAGGCTGAATTATGAGTGACCCAATGACAATCAGAAAATCAAACACTCAAATTCACTCTCATTTCAATCTGTTTTATCCCCTCATTTTAAAAATTGACATTTAACGAGTACTTACTAAGTGCCAGAGTATGTGCGAAGCACATTAATAAATGTGTTCACTCATTAAATCTTTCAACTCCATGAAGTAGGTACTATTTGGTCTTAACAACTTCTTCACATCATAGGATATTTTTGTCTTGTATCTAATAGGAAACTTAAGCAGCCTTGCTAGTGTTACTGTAGGCAGGATGTGAATCCAAGACAGCCATCTGAAAGCATTACCAGAGCATCTCTCTTGATAGGAGAGAGCTCATTGGCCACGAATGTTTTTTCCCTGACCAATGATACAACCTCCTGCCCAAAGTTACCAGTATCACTAGGTTGGCAACAAGTCTTTGGAAGTTTACATCATCCCTATATTTTTGAAGTTACTAAATGCGAAAAATATCATGACCTCAGTGTTCCCTTGCTGAGCCAGATTCATAACATTACCACCACCTGCTCTTCCAAAGGTTTCCATTTGATGCAGGTTTAAAAATAAGGACTCTGAACTCTCTCTTGCTTTCTTTAGAGAAAAGGTGTAAGTCTGGCTGGAGTGTTTAAGAAATTCCAGGGTGATGCAGTGGAAAGAACTTGTCTCAGCTCTACCACATGACCTTGGGCAAGTCAACCTTACCAATTTTTAATTTTCTCCAACTCTATAACAGAGTGATTGAAGAAAACAATTTGGTTGGAGGAGAAGGGAGCTGAATTGGATTACATATAAGTTCATTGGTCTTTAAAATCCACACAAAACCCTTAAAAACTAAAATGTACAGTAGCTGGTAAAACATGTCTTGCCTCCTAAAATGCTGAAAGAAATCTTTTAACTCCTTTTTTGTACCTTCTTCTCTCCATCCCTTCCTTCCCCCCCTTTTTTCCCATCCAGATAGTACTTTAGGTGCTAGGGATACTATTGTGAATAAAATAAGCAAGGCTTCTTCTGTCATGGAGCACATCATCCCATGGGGGAAAAGAAAAAGGTAGTAACAAATAAGTCTTGTGCCCTCCATTCATATCCAGGGTATTAATCCATGAGTGAAAGGTGATTAATCAGTGAAAAGTACTCTGTCAGTATTAAGAACCATTATTAAATATGATTATCAGCAACGAAATTTCTAGTTTCTAGTCAATGTCTGAGCAATATTAAATACCAAAAGAGAAAGAAGTTGAAACTTCATTTTCTACCCAAATTGCTGTGTTTTGCATATTTATTCTTCATCTATACAACAGTATGACAGACCACTATTTTAGGGATTATCAAGAGCTTTCCTCTCATGATTCCCCTAATTAAGTTATTTTAATTTTTTTTCAACATAGCTTAGCCAAAGTTGAGAGGAATGTTTGGTTTTCATAACTTTCAAGAAATGGTATATAAAAATTGTTGTTCAATATCATATAATAGGAATTAGAAGAATAGCAATAATAAGCATTATTACCAGGAGAAATGCTAAGGTCTATAGCTACACTTCACTCATACTCCTATAAACCTCAGTAAAGGCAAGGAGGGAAAAAGCAACAACTATGGGCTACTAGGAATATCATTAATTCAAAAAGTACTTATTGAGAGATAGGATTAACTGAGAATTCGAAAGGCAACATGAGTGTGGGTTCAGTTCCAGCCCTAATGCCCACCTGGTCCCAAAGCCTCCAATTCCAGGGACTCTTCTCCAATGCCTGAAATTTATGGCCCTGAAGAAAATTATGCATCCTTGCAAATGTCATAGGCTAAAACACCCCACTCGGGGACTATCTCTCTTCTTCATTCCTCCATGTATCTGCTTATTCAGGGCAACCCTGATTCTACCAGTCTCAGAGTAAAACTGCTACTCACTCCTATAGAGGAGAGCATAGTGAAGAAGGAAGATGTGGCCCAGGGCAAGAAACAAGAAGATCAGAACTGTGTTCTCTTGGGGCATCTGGGTTGTTCAGTTGTTGAAGTTCCGCCTTTGGCTCAGGTCATGATCCTGGGGTTCTGGGACTGAGCCTTGTGTCAGGGTCCCTGCTGAGCAGGGGGGCTGCTTCTCCCTCTCCCTCTGCCCCTCCTGCCCTGCTTGTGATTTTTGCCTCTCCCTCTCTCTCAAATAAACGAATATAATCTTAAAAAGAAAACAAACAAAAACATGTTCTCTCAGATGCAGCTGTATGTCCTCAATGGTAGATTACAGAAACTGAAATACCTCAGTCTCCAGAAGATGTGAGAACTTTACAACATTCTGAACCTTAGCGATAAGAAGGTTAAGGCTTGATTCTAGAACCAGAGAATGAAATGTAAGAGGTGGCAGAAAAACAACTGGCCAAAGAATAACAATAGTATGACTCAGAACAGCTCAGCAACTACAGAATGCCGAGGCTTCTGTTCCTCTCACCAGGATACCTGATGAACATTCTGGAAACCTTCTAGACCTGGAACACCAGTCTTGAAGAAACTATTCCTGGAACAGTCAGACCTGCTGCCCCCAAGCCTGGAACAACCAGACCTGGAAAACTCAGCTCCACAACCAGGAATCCCTGCAGTGCCAGATCCTGTTCCAGCAAAATTCTGCCAGTGATTTGGAGTCCATCTTAGAAACTGCTGGGGACAGCCATAGTATAAGAAAGTAATCCGCTAAGTACTTTAGTGCCCCACAAATAATAGATTTATTTATTTATTTGCAAATAATAGATTTATTCCCAAATTACTCTGTGAACCTATAGCCTGCAGATGTGTGATGATGAGTATATTATTCAATCTCAATTTGGTCAGTGGCTGTAGTACTTCTAGGATTTGTCTTTTAGGGTCCCATATCTCTGCCTTGATATTCTGTTTCTCATTATGCTTATTGTGTCCATTGAGGGGGTAAGATTGGAATCTAATCAAAGATGTTTCAGTAGCACTGGCTGCTACGGACAACATGATGAAAGATGTTTCTGGCTAGAGATGCCAAATATAATATTAATTTGGATATATTTAGGTTTTAGAATCTAATCCCAAGAATAGGAAGTAAAAATACAAAGAAGTGTAGGATTATTTGTACCTTCTGAGATTATGAGGATTTACTTGTTAATAACCTCAATTATTATGGTAAAGTGTTAAATTATAATGCGCTTTATTGATTTCCTCTGCCTCTGTGCTGCTTTACTACAACTGCTCATTTCTTCATCATTCTAGTATTTGCAAAAAGATGTTTTGTATTTCAATGTATCATGATAATAGTACCAGTTTGGTTGGTTGGTTTGCAGGTTTAAGTACAAATAAATAAAATACCCACTTAAAAATATTTATCAAGTACCTGCTATGTGCAAGGCACTATGGTAAGCATTGCTATAAAATCACATCATGAGATTATAGTATAGTCTAACAGAACTTATAAAACATTATTAGACAGTGGAGCTCAAATGAAGGTTAAAAAAAGGATTAGATAAGAAGAGAACTATAGGTCAGTGTTAGGAGCATTTAGAAGAGGAATGTATTCCCATCAGGGGTTGGTTTTTTTGGAATTCAGGTGATGAAGAGGAAGTCTTTTCAAAGGAATGATGCCATGTACATGGAACACACAAGTAGTTTTCTTTTGTTAGAGAATACATCCTCCCTTAGAGTGCCATTTTGATTGGTTTACCAATCTAGAACAGCATGTAGTAAACCCTCAGGAAACTCTTGTGATTGCTACACCTGGAATAAGTCTGTTTTCGGAGAGAAGAGGAATATAGTTTGGCTGCCCTAAGGACAGCTTCTGCCCATCCACACATTTTCCCAAACCCCAAACCAACTAACCAACCAAACCAAAAATCCAACAGTGAGGAAATCTTAAAAAATAATGCAGTTATAGACTACATTCTCTTGAAGAGGACTAGAGGTATTACCATAACCCATCACTCTCTCACTCTCTTATTTTCCATGTCCTCCTTTCTGTGATGTGGCTCCTTCTCACAAAAGAGTGACCAGAGAGTACAGTCAGCTTCCCCCTGTGCAGTAGGAATTTCTCTCTACGAAACATTCTCACAGCACTCTGGTGAATAAAAGTATCCATCTTCTCTGGGAAAAGATCAGAAAGAGAGGTAAAAGAGGGGGAAGAGGAGAGTGAACAAAACAGTTCCTCCCAGAATGCGTTACATAGGGTCTCACAGGCTTACAGTGTGTTACTCATTCAGTCCTTCCATCATGTGGTGGCTGGAAGGACTGAGACCCAAACTCACTACCAGCTTCTTCCTGAACACTTTCTTTTTTCTTCATGATATCATTCTGCCTAGTAAAACAGGAGAGGGCAGTGTTAAAGTTGAAGAATAAAAGTTTGGGGGTGACAGTTTCCTTTGCTGTGCGGAAGCTTTTTATCTTGATGAAGTCCCAAAAAGTTCATTTTTGTTTCTGTTTCCTTTGCCTTTGGAGACATGTCCTGAAAGAAGTTTCTGTGGCTGATGTCAAAGAGGTTGTTTGAAACAAAAGCGAAATTGAACTTTTGGGACTTCATCAAGATAAAAACCTTCTGCACAGCAAAGGAAACAGTCAACAAACAAACAGGCAACCCATGGAATGGGAGAAGATATTTGCAAATGACGCTACAGACAACAGTCTGATATCTAAGATCTATAAAGAACTCCTCAAATTCAACACTCACAAAACAGATAATCACATCAAAAAATGGGCAGAAGACATGAACAGACATTTTTCCAAAGAAGACATACAAATGGCTAACAGACACATGAAAAAATGGTCATCATCATTAGCCATCAGGGAGATTCAAATCAAAACCACACTGAGATACCTCCTTACACCAGTTAGAATGGCCAAAATCAATAAGACAGTAAGCAACAAATGTTGGAGAGGATGTAGAGAAAGGGGAACCCTCTTACACTGTTGGTAGGAATGCAAGCTGGTGCAGCCACTTTGGAAAACAGTGTGGATATTCCTTAAGAAATTAAAAATCGAGCTACCCTATGACCCTGCAATTGCACTACTGGGTATTTATCCCAAAGATGCAGATGCAGTACAAAGAAGGGCCACATATACCCCAATGTCCATAGCTGCAATGGCCACAATAGCCAAACTGTGGAAAGAGCCAAGATGCCCTTCAACAGATGAATGGATAAAGAAGATATGGTCCATATATACAACAGAATATTATGCCTCCATCAGAAAGGATGAATACCCAACTTTTGTATCAACATGGATGGGACTGGAAGAGATTATGCGGAGTGAAATAAGTCAAGCAGAAAGAGTCAATTATCATATGGTCTCACTTATGTGTGGAGCATAAGGAAAAACATGGAAGACATTGTGGGAGAGAAGGGAAGGGTGAATTGGGGGAAATCAGAGCAGGGGATGAACCATAAGAGACTGTGGACTCTGAGCAACAAACTGAGGGTTTTGGAGAGGAGAGGGGTGGGGGTTGAGTGAGGCTGGTGGTGGGTATTGAGGAGGGCACGTATTGCACAGAGCACTGGGTGTGGTGCATGAAAAATGAATCTTGGAACACTGAAAAAATAAAATTTAAAAAAAGTTTGGGGGTGGAAAACTTGACAGGAAAAAGACTTGAAGAGAAAAAGAATTTGCAAACTGGTCTATTTTTTAAAGTCATGAAATATACTGGTAGGTGATAACTTGTAATCTTCCAAAGACCAGTGATAAAGAAGAAAGGGTATAGAGGAGAAGCCCAGCAAAGGGGCCAAGGATTATAGTTCTGATGGCTTTTCTGGAGTTTTGACCCTGAGGAGAGATTGGTTTGGCACCAATCTGGAAGGAAGGTTTGGTACCACCATTTTCAGATAGGAAAGATGGGTTCTCTTTGTGAAGGATTCAGTCCCTCTGAAGCAGGGCTTCCTAAACTTAGATGTAAATTAGACTCACCTGGAGAAATTTTAATAATGCAAATGCCCAGCCCTCTGTCAACTCCTCCAGTAATTGGTCAGGGGTAAAGGCCAACCTTCTATTCAGTCTGTTGCTGAAGCTTCCACAGTGATTCTAATACATAGTCAGGGGTGAGAATCCTGCTCTGAAGAGATTAGAGAATCCAAAGAAAGTGGAAATAATAATAAAAAGAGCCAAATACTTATTAACAAAATAACCAGTAATTTTCTTACATTTATCATAAATTTCATATATATCTAAAACATTTGTTTTTATTTTTATTTCAGTAGTATTCTTGATGGTAAAAATCATTTAAAAGAGAAAGTGACAAAATAACAGATGTCTGGGTAATTGTGTATAGGTGGAGTTGTTTTTTTTTTTTCCTGTTCCTTTATATTTTTTGGTTCTCCCCAAACAGATTTAGAATGTGCTAATTTTATAATTAGAAGATATAAATAAGACCCAAAGCAAATATCTGCGTACTAAACCATTTTATCTATGTTATATAGAAATATGTACCTATCATTACATGATAATTTGAGAGAGATATTCCTATAAGAAAAGATCCCTAAAATATAATAGCAATTCAAACTTTAAGAACATTTTTACCATTGGCTTTAAATATCATTTGCCTTTCTTAATGAAAAAATCCATTCACAGGACCACCAAATGCTAGTGATCCCTGAGTATTTTGTATTCATCCTTTTCACTCACTGGAGCTCCTGGTATTTTCATTAGTTTCATCTTACAAAAGCACAGATGGACCAACGAACTTGCCCAAGATCAAGAGACAACAAAATGGCAGAGGTAAGATTTGATCTGTCTTGGCTTATGACCTAGACAGTGTGTCTGGTATTGATGTACCCACTTGATTTTCAGATCTCACATACATCTGGGAAGTGAGTTCTCATTTCATCAGGAAGTCTTGATATCTTATTTTAAGGGCCAGGGAGACCCCAAAGCTATGCTTTTTAGCAGGTACACAGGTATATGGGAAAGCTCCTAATTTGAAAGAATCATAAAAAGAACCCTAAATCTAAAATAGTTAATGAATCTTAAACCAATCACACATTGGAGAGTTAATATAGATAGTTAAGGGTTATCCTCCACTGAAAACTAAGTCTCAGGAGGTGGTGGTGATCAGTCTTCATTAGCCATCATTTCAGTTTTATAGTCATTAGTGACAACAGAGATAAATTTTATAGGTGCTAATTGACCCTGTAGGAAGACTTTGAAGTTCTCCCACTAGCTTAGGACTTCTTTGAAGTTTTGTTTTAGCTAAAGTGCCAGAGTCAAAGGCCTGAGAAAAATGCACAGCAGAGAAAGAAATGTGTGTACCAAATCTTTGCACTGTGACCAAAACAAACCCAAGTGGTACTGGGCAGGAAAAAAAAAACCCTCACCAAGTTGCTCTAAAATTTTTCCGAGGAAATATTTAAAAAGGTTTTCTATGCATTGCCACTCTGTTCTTATAACATTAGGGGAAAAGGAGAAAAAAGCCGACATATTTATAGTACATACAGCTTTCACAACTCATTTGAGTTACTCATTGAGTAAATTGGAAGGTCAGAGAGGTAAAGGGACTTGCCCATATTCTCTTTGCCAATGAATAGAGAAATTAGAACTCATTTAGACAAGTAGTGAGGGGCATCATTCTTGACAGCATAGCTGCCTCTATTCTTGAGTGGGTGAAATTGAGATAGAATAAGGAGGGAAAGGAGACACAAGTCTAATCATGAATGATATAAGAAGGTAATAAAGAGTTTTTTTAAAAAAATCTCCTTGGTCTTAAGAGTTTATATTCTGGTTAAGCTCCATGTTGACTAATATCCAATCAAGAGCCAGGTACAATGAGAACAGAATGAAGGCATATGCAAAAGTCTACTATAGGACTCAGGAATTATTCCAAGTTTGCTTCCTACCCATCCGCTTCCTCCATGATCACTAGCTCTATATGGTCTTTACATCAGTTAAAAGGTGTTGAATTTGGGAGATGGCAAAAGAATGCAATCCTAAGGAGGTTGGTATGCTAAGAGATTTACAAAGACTATAGGTCAGGCACAAGGCTGGTGACAGGGACTCAGATTCTGGTGCTGTGTGGGTGTCAAGGATGAGACAGAAAGCAAGTTATAAACATAGGACTCGATGTCAGGGTTAGGCTGGCAATGAATATCCTTTGAGGTAATACTGTGGGGTATTGAACTAGATTAAAACAACTATATGGCTAGAGTCAGACCTAATCCCAGAGCTCTGAGTGGGACTGAATCCACACTTTTTAGGTGGGTGTTGCAGAAGCCAGGGACAGGTTGGGCAAACGTGTGAGTGCAAAACCATCCAGGTAGGCTTTACAATGTGGGTGATATCCTTGTTGCAAATACCCTTGTCTTTTTTTTTTTCTATTGTCCTTGTCTTTTAAACAGTAAAATAATCCTTCATTAAATGGAAAAGTGGGATTCTTTTCTAAAACTTTTCTTGTGAGGATTCCAAACATAATCTTATGTTTCAAAAAAAAAAAAAAAAAGAACAGCCTGAGGGAAAAGAGTGAAGGGAACTGATATCTACTGAGTTCCATCTAGCTGGGGATGGGGACTGGCTCTCTGCATTTCTACAGATGGTAGAGCAGAATCATGTGGTCTTGAACACGAACGTCAGAAATATGGGGTAGGTATAGAAATATATTTTTTTTAAATATCAAGGCTCTCTGGGTATTGCCAGGTTTCTAAGGATAATAAGGTACTCTTCCATAGCATCAAAGGGGTTCACTCTTTAGTGGGATCTTGGGCATTCATGGTAAAGGAGGAAATGGGAAGAATGAAGAAAAGAGGTGGTCAGCTCAAAGGTAGTTAACCTGCCTAAAACCCACACTGGCACATGAGTGTTGTGTTAGGAGACACTGTATTAAAATTTCATCCCAGCAGAATCATTACTGGTAGGAAGTCCCCTGGAGAAAAACAGAGTGGGTGGAAGATGATACTCTGGAATGGTGGAGAACTGATGTTGCCAATGGAAAGGAGAGAAATGACTTGGTTTCTCTGTAACTGTGCCTGACCCCAGAAGAAAGGAGTGGATGGTCCCTCACAGCCACTTCTACCTGCCTGACTTTATATGTAAAATCCCTCCTCTTTTATCCCTCAGAATGTTGGAAAACTTTCAAAAGACAGGTGATATTAGCACATTCTGCATCTTTTGAGAACTGTGGATGAAAGGGACACATAAATTTCAGTTATTATTACTTACTTGCAGTAATTTTAGTTGGATCTCCCTGACACACCTTCTCCTTTGTAATATTTTTCTGGGAGTATGTGTATGTGTGAGTGTGTATGTGTGTGTCTAAGTGGCTTTGACCTTAGGGCTTTCTTTGATTTATAGGCAGCTCTCTAAGTTGTGCTAGGGTGGTTTCAGAGCCTGTTTGTTCTGGCATCCCAATAAAGCCTTGCTTCCCATGGCAACTCCAGCCTACGAAGCAAGGCCTAAGGGAAAACACAGTTTTCCTTGCCAGAATGAGGCAATAGCACTTTTGGGGTGCTATTTTGCTGGATGGTATATTATTTCTCAAGCAACTTCACTCATGAAAAAAAAGCTTTAGGCTTGAGTATTACCATGGGAAGCAGCAATCTTGGTTTTCCTCAAACACGTTAAATGATCTTTTGAGACTTTAGTTTTAAGGTTTTCAATGATTGGTTGATTGATTATTTTAGAGAGAGAAAGAGAGAGTGAGAGTGGGAGGGAGAGGCAGAGGTCAAGAATCTCCAGCAGACTCTACACTGAGCTCAGAGCCTGACGCAGGACTCAATCTCACAACCCTGAGATCATGACCTGAGGTGAAGTCAAGAGTCAGATGCTTAACTGACTGAGCCACCCAGGGGCACCAGTTTTGGGGTTTTCAACTTGCCGTCTGCCCAGTGGCAAGATTATGGGGCATGTTCCCCATGAGTAAGCCCAATAGATGCATGTCCACTTCCAAATATCCTTCTCTTTTACATGCTGGAGTTCAAAGTTTAACTCGAAGGTCAATTCTCTCTTGTCATTGATACCTTCCACTGCTTGCCTTGAGAAGAAACCTGTGCCTCTCAGCCTTGGCTGCACATCAGAATCCCTGGAGAGCTTTCAAAACACACCAACGCCCAGACCCCACCACCACAGAGTCTGATTTACTGAGGGTGTGGTGTCAGGGCTGGGGCATCAGTAGTTCTCGGAGGTTCCCATGGGGTTTTAATGTTCAGCACCCCTGATCTGGTTCAATGCCTTTGAGACCCTGAATAAAGAAGTAACCTCCTCAAGGTCATTAAGGAAATAGATTGTCTTTCGACCACACATGCTGACTCGTGGTTGATTAAAATACCTCTGCGTAGTTTATTGTGCTCTGTTATTATCTAAATAATTTTCAGGCTGTTCACATAGTAAATAACTAATCTATGGCGTTTGGGTCCTGAAATACAGGATGCTGACTTTTGTCGCCCTCTGCACCAAATCAGAATGTGCCTGTTTGCCACAAGGAGTGGGATTATGACTGGGGAAGGAGAAAAAAAAAAATAGTGGAGAACTAGACTATGCTGCCACACCCCTGCATAAAGAACACTTCCCAACAACATGCATCTTCTACGCTGGAAACGTGACTTATTCCAGTGGTGAAGAGCACTCCTAGGTAATTTGGTGTATTTATCCTTACTGGTCTGGTGATAAAAATTCTCTTAGTATGCCTGGTACTTCTGCCCCCACTTCTTGATGGTTTGGGTAGGTGTGTATGTGTCACCAAATGTGAGACTGTGGCAACTTCCTAAGCAAACTAATTTATGTCAGTGTTGACCTCGAGCCCAAGAGCCCTCAGCTTATCGGTGTGCTTGTATCTGAAGCCAGAAACCAAAATAAATTTTATTTGTTGCTTTTATGTGACATTCATTAAGAAATAGAGTTATTTTGGGGTAATAACTTCTTCCACCTTTTCAGTATACTTTAATAGTTTTTTTTTAAAATATTTATTTATTTATTTGACAGAGAGAGAGAGATCACAAGTAGGCAGAGAGGCAGGCAGAGGGGTGGGGGAAGCAGGCTCCCTGCAGAGCAGAGAGCCTGATGCGGGGCTCGACCCCAGGACGCCGAGACCATGACCTGAGCCAAAGGCAGAGGCCCTAACCCACTGAGCCACCCAGGCGCCCCACTTTAATGGTTTTCTATTAAAAAATATCTTTCAGTACCACAAAGCTATAACTCAGAGTATAGATATGTCTGTACAAGGCTTTTCCTTCTGTTTTTCCTTTATTAAAAAAGTCAATAAGTCGTTTAGCTAACTAAAATCACTATTATTGTAAGTGAATTAATTTGGTTTAAATTAAGAGTTTGTAATTGTTAAATTCAGAGTTTATAAACTCTGTGTGTCATGCTTGGTATTCATGATAGTAACTATATGTATCATGGACTTTTGAAGATATTAAGCCTAAAATAAAGCAGAATTAATTGCTCAGGGTATAATGTAAATGTAAATGTAGACCAGAGAGAATTAATACTTGAAGGCACATTCAATATCTCTGTCCCCCTGGTCCTATTAGCTGAGACATATAGACCTAGAGAAGGCCAGTGCATTCTCAAGATCACTTACATGGCAAGGAAGATTTACATTATACCCTGAGCAATTAATTCTGCTTTATTTTAGGCTTAATATCTTCAAAAGTCCATGATACATATAGTTACTATCATGAATACCAAGCATGACACAAAAGACATAGCAATAACAATCGAAAAAGAGAAAACTAACAAAAGGTGAAGTAATGAGACTTGAGCTTTTTTAATGATACCAGACAAATCTCTCTGCTTCTCGACTCTGCCAACTATCAATGCGACATTATAACAAGGGCTTTTAAGCTCTGTCTTTTCGTGAAGGATCTTCTCTTTTATGAAACTAACAGCTTGAAGACCAAGCAATTGACCATGATTATAGAATGAACAAAAGGAAAACTCCTTACCAAGCCAGGCTTCGTCTCAGCAGCATTTTGTGCCAAGACCATGAAAGAAGCCAGTTGGAAACAGATATTGACTCCCCGAGGTCCTTGGAAATGTGTGGGCTTCCCCCTGTGCTTCTCTAGATGGAAGATATATGGGTCTCCAAAGTACAGGAAAGCAAAATAAAGAACAAGAGAAGGTCCTGAAGTTAACAAAGTCATACGCATTATATACATGTTAATTTTCTAGGGAATATGTTGTTTCCTTAAAAGGAAAGAATCTTAGGAAAGATATTTGTGTGACTAACTTCTTTGGAGGAAAAGGATTACAGGAATGCATGAAGTTTCCAAATGAAAAAGTAACCTGGAGACTGTGTTCTCACAGGATCAGCTTACCAGGGTAATGAGGAAATGCTTCCTAATTTTCATCCTAGGGGTGATTTGGACCCAGAGCTCTGAGACAGGAAAGTAGGTGTAACCTAGTCTGCGTGACTGGTTCTTTGTAGATTTTTAAATGGCTCCGGGGGAGAAAGTGGAGGTGGTAGCGGCCCCACCCAGAGTGCCTGAGCCTACACAGAGCTTATACTCCCCAGAGAGTTCTCTAGAAGAGCCCCCCACCCACCCCGGGACCTGGAGAGCAGCTCTGAGGGTCAGAATGTCCCTATGATGCTGCTGGCTAATTTTACTGGTACAGATGAAACGCCCTTATAGCACTGAGTACAAATCAAATTCCCCTGTATCAGGCCCTCCTCATCTTTTAGTACCTGTCATCTTATTAACTGAAGGAATTGCATTTGGATGTCTTGAATACTGAGGATAGGAAAAATGGTTTTTTTGTTTTTTGGGTTTTTGTTTTGTTTTGTTTTGTTTTTAATCTCTCCCAGGGGCTGAAAGAGTTTTTGACTCAGAAAGTCAAATTTGTTTCCTGGTTGTAGACAGGAGGGTGAATGTAGGTGTTTGCTTTACATTAGGATGACAGGTGTTGCATACCTTTCTGAGGCGAGGTTTGGGTGTACTGGGGTGTGCCCCAGAGGAAGTCAGTGTTCAGAGCTTTTGTGTGTGTGTGTGAGCTATTCGGTTTAATTATACCCATACTGCTAGCTCCCTTTTTATCATTACTTTTATTCATTTTAATATCCACTTCCCTTGGCTAAGCATAGAGAAAAGATTCATTTATTATTTGAACAGCTTTACATTTATGATGCCCTATTCATTTGCAAAGCCGGAGACTCAACTGCAATAATACTCAGAGAAGATGAGCTCGAATCCAATTTCTAGCTCAGAGTGTAAAGACACTTCACTGACAAGAGGGGAAGGAAGAATACCAAAGGGCAGAAGTGGGGGAACTGGGCACCGGGAGCAAGATCAGAGGAGTGAGACTGACAGTGCATATGTCTCTGTTCAGTTTTTAGTTGGCAAGGAGAATAACAGATTACCCACTGACATCCCGAGAACAGCAGCTGTCAAAACTGTCAGTCAGGGGGAGATTGATTCCTTTCAATTACTTATTGAACCAAGAAGTTAAGAGACAGAAAAGATCTATGAGGCCACCAACTCACTTCAAGTCCCTCTGCATTAGCAAAGTTACTCGTTAAAATCAGCCTCCAAGGGCCAAATAAAGATTTATCATTATTTTGTGTTGATGTCATAGAAAAGACAAGGAAGAATAACGTCTATTCATTCATGCCATCATTTCATTCATTTATTCAACCGTCTTCCCTCCCATACCCACCCCTAGAACTTACTTTGTACCAGACCAGTTGTGTTGATGATACAAAGATGTGCTGAGGGGTAAGTGATGCCCCTTCAAAACTCATAAGATGCAACCTCTGTCCTCCAAGAGCTCACTGTTTTCCCTGGGAGACAGCATTAAGTGCCAACAGTGCCAATGCAGTGTGATGGGTGCACTCACTCAAAAGGTGTGTGCTAGGTACTGATATGAAACAAAGGAGAATGAAGTGATCGCTCTTCCTTAAGGTATTCAGAGAAGCCACCCCTCTCCCAAGTTGAAGCTGCTGTCCTGGATCTTGGAGGAAGAGAAGGAATAAGTTTCCTGTTCCTCTCTCAGGTAGGGTCAGAACTTTCTCATGACTCTCAAGCCAAAGATCAGAGAGTAAGCACCAGCTCACTTTCTCATTATCTCAGACCATGGAAGCATCTTGGAGAGAGAATCCAACTTTATCATATTCATCTGAGAAAATTTAGGAAATATGCTTTCCAGGACTCCAAACTTCTAGGTTCCATTTCAGGAGATCCAAAGGGGATTTCAAGAATCTATATTTTTTTGTGGTTCAGGACGTAATTCTTATTTGTGGCCACATTTGAGAATGACTATCAGGCTACGTTTGACTATCTCAAAACGTAGTCCCCAGACCAGCAATATCACCATTGCCTGGGAACTTGTTAGGGATGAAATTCTTGGACCCCATTTCAGATCCATTGAGTCAGAAATTCTGGGGGTGAGGTCCAGTAATCTG
>CM052799.1:126276838-126295236 GCA_028533885.1 Nasua narica
CCCCCCCCCCCCCCCCCCCCCCGCTCCAGATCCAAAGGGGCACAGGGAACAAATGATGTTTGAAGGATCTGACAAGATTTGGAATATGGAAGAGGGTGTCGCCGGCCAGTGGCGCTTCGCCGGCCTGTCTATCATAGACAGGCGGAAGTTAATTAGAATTATAGACCTCTCAGAGCGTTATGTACCTCCATAATGCTGCATAGACAACTGCGAGGGTGATCAAGGCCAAGAAAGAAAGGCCACTGCCTACTATTAGGGTAACTGAAGGTGTACCAGAGGATTCCATGATTATTTCTCTAGGTTGCTGAGCCAAAATGGCGAAAGTAGAGAGACGATCAAGAACACTGAGGGTCGCCGGCCAGTGGTGCTTCGCGGACGTGCTGGGCCTGGAGGAGGAGGCTCTGGGCTCGGTGCCAGTGCCTGCCTGCGCGCTGCTGCTGCTGTTTCCGCTCACGGCCCAGCATGAGAACTTCAGGAATAAACAGATCGAAGAGCTGAAGGGACAAGAAGTCAGTCCTAAGGTGTACTTCATGAAGCAGACCATTGGCAACTCCTGTGGGACCATCGGGCTCATCCACGCCGTGGCCAATAACCAAGACAAACTGGAGTTTGATGGGTCCGTCCTGAAACAGTTTCTTTCGGAAACGGAGAAGCTGTCTCCTGAAGACCGAGCAAAATGCTTTTGAAAAAAACGAGGCCATCCAGGCAGCCCATGACGCCGTGGCACAGGAGGGCCAATGTCGGGTAGACGACAAAGTGAATTTTCATTTCATTCTGTTCAACAACGTGGACGGCCATCTCTATGAACTTGATGCACGAATGCCTTCCCCGGTAAACCACGGCACCAGTTCTGAGGACTCCTTGCTGCAGGATGCCGCCAAGGTCTGCAGAGAATTCACCGAGCGTGAGCAAAGGGAGGTCCGCTTTTCTGCTGTGGCACTCTGCAAGGCAGCCTAATGCCCTGGGGGGGAACGTAGCCTTTTTTCCTCCCCCCCCCCTTCCCTTCTGTGTAAAACCTACCCCCACCAACGCAGTCCAAAATGCTTCCATACTTGTGGAACACAGCTGTTCTCCTTCGGTTCTGCAGATTCGCTCTTCCCCTCCCAGCCGCACCCGAACTCTAGCCCCTCCAGCCACAACCTAGAACTCTAAGCAGAGCCCAGCTGTCGAGCGAGCAAGGCTTGGTATAAGTAAGCTTCAGATGGAGAAGCATTTCCCCCGGTGTATGTATTGTACCTCAATAGCTAATGCTTTAAATGGCCACTTTGGTTTGCGTCTGTAAGTTAAGGCCTTGGATGTGGTTTAATTGTTTGTCCTTAAAAGAAATAAAACTTTTCTGCTGATTAAGAGAAAAAAAAAAAAAAAAAAGACCCTTGTCTGATGCTCATGTTTGTAGGGGCCAGTGGTAGAGCTGGGATAAATACACGATGTACTCTCTTCTCTCCCCCTCCGAATTCTTACCTGCATTTCTCACTTTGCAACCCAATCTGAAGTCAAAAGACCACTCTCCTCAGGTGATAAGGTCTGGGATATCAATTTCCCAGGGCTCAGAATAAGGCAGGGAACTGAGGAGAACGGATTAGGCATAATAACAGAAGGCCAAGTGTCGTGAGCATATAACCCAAGCTCTCAGATTCTCCTTTCCTCCAACTCAACTATCAGTACTACCTTTCCAACATTTTAAATCAACTCTACTGTATCAGTCTCCAATCCTCTCCAACTGAACAAATGTTGATAACTGTAAACTCCCGGTTGCTAAGAGTCAGACATCTTATCTCCCAGTTCTTTGTATCCATTGTTTCATGTTCTAGATGGAAGATCTTCTACTCTTCTGCTGTTTGAATATGACCATTCCTTTTCCACCAATACCATTTATTCTTTGGATTAAATGTCTGCTATTTATTTCATTGTCCCTTCTCTGACAAGGTTTGGAAACTCTTCAGGTCTGATTGACCTGTTCACAGTTCAGCTTGCCATGTTCCTCTAGTTACATGTAGAATGGAACACTGTTGTTTGTGTATCCCACAGAAATCTGCATAGATCAATGTGGTTCAATACACATCTGTTCATCACCTACTACATGCCGGGCTATGTTCTTAAAGGAAAGAGGAAATTTCAAAGGCCCTAAACACGGCAAAACCTATGCTCATGAAATATATCTTGCTTCTGAGGAACTATAAAAACTTTAGTTTACGTTATTTCATGTATCCCTCTGTCATTCTAGAAAGGTAGAAACCAGCAACTAATATTATGCCAGATTTTACCTGGGGACTGCAAGGTAATAGCTAGTACCATCTTACTAAGCTCATTAAGTAAATGAGAGAATAGCCCTGAGTTCCATGGCTGCTCATTCTCTATTTTGGTCAACTGTGTTTCCAAAACCTGAGTTGCAGAAAGAAAGGATAAGTGCATTTTATTTGGGGGGGGGGAGAAGAGAGATATTACACTATACTCAATCATGTTTTCATCCCTATAGATTCTGGAAGCTTGTACCTCGATTTCTCTGCCACTGAAGTAGAAAGAATATGAACACCTACTTTCTTCACAGAACTTGAAAATTGACTAATATAAGCTTTGAAAAGCCCAAAATAGTCTCTCTTTTTAAATATTTAATTAATTTATTTATTTGAGAGAGAGTAAGAAAGACAGTACACGCAGTAGAGAGGAGCAGAGGGAGAGGTAGAAGCAAGTTCCCCACTGAGTAGGCAGCCCAAGGCGGGGTTCCATCCTGGGACCCTGGGATCATGGCCTGAGCTGAAGGCAAATGCTTAATCCACTGAGCCACCCAAGCACCCTGAGCCCAAAATATTCTTAAAGTTACCAGAAAGATTCAATTTATGGTGTCAATAACATGATGGATTTGGAATCTTAGTGATAGAAGGCCTTTAGAGAAGTTTTGATCTAGTTGTCCTCAAATTTTAGCATGCACACCAGAATCACCTGAAGGCTCCAGAACTAGATTTCAGGCTCTACCCCTAGCATTTCTGATTCAGTTGGTAAAATGTGAGGCTTGAGAATTCACATTTCTAACAAGTTCTGAGGTGATGCTAAGTCTACTGGCCTGAGAATCATACTTTGAGAACCATGGATCTAGTCCATTCCTTTGTTTTAAAGATGAAATCACTGAAGCACAGTGTAACAAAGAAACTTGCCTAAGGAGACAGAATTCTGACCAAAATCTGAGTCCTGACTTTTTCATTTCAAGACTCTCTCCATTATAAAAGTGCTGCCCACCTTTCCCCCAAACTTACCCCCAAATAAACATACAATCTACTAAAGACTCATGTTTTGCTACACAAAAATGGCTTCAAGATAAGTTCCCTTTGAACCAGCTCTCAGCCAACCAGCCTCTTTTAGAGAGAAAGCCTGGAACCAACACTGTTCCCTTTTCCCAGCTTTAGGAAAGGGCGACTGTGACTTAGTTTACTCCTGTCCAATGCCAGCTGTCTGAGAAGTGCCTGAAACTTTGAGAAATCTATCTTGTCTCTCCATGTTTCTAGTCTCTCCATCTGCAAAACGGGGTCAGCTGTATTGTGCCTCATGTGCGGATCTGTGTGCCGTGAGCTTTAGCGGGGAAGTGGCTGCAAAACATGCTGCAGATGGATGTGTGATGGAGGAATGCTTAATATCAAAGCGAGATGTCATTTTCTTTCACTCTGCATCTGTAGTTTGTAAAACAAATGCTTCTAAATTCACAGTATTTTTCTCACATGTACTATTTTTTCCAGAGTGATATTTTCCCAAAGACTCATGCTGACTTAAGCTTCTGGAACCTTGTGGGTGGATCTGCTAAATTAAAGACTTGTATTTAAATTTTCTGCTTAACACTGGTGGGCCGAATGCATCACGGTGGCTGAGGAGAGCAGAAAAGATTTCTAGTCCTGAGGGGCATCAGTGGAACTCCATGGGTCAGGGGGTCTGTGAGTCCAGCCAAATGTGAGGGGATTTCTTTCCCAAAATGGATAGACACCGGCATTGCTGGCATCCTGGGAAAACCTCAAATGGTGAAATATAAGGCTGGCCATCTAGATTATAGAGGGACAAATAAATAGAGTGATTGGTTGATAGACAAAAAGATGAGCAGGGTGGGTAGATGGATAGCTAGCTACCTACCTAGCTAGCTAGAGAAATATATATAGATACAGATATCAGGACCACAATAACTTTTTAGAAAGAATTATGATAAAAAATATGTGCTGAGGGCCTGGGTGGCTCAGTGGGTTAAAGCCTCAGCCTTCAGCCCCGGTCATGATCTCAGGGTCCTGGGATTGAGCCCCATATCAGACTCTCTACTCAGCGGGGAGCCTGCTTCCCCCTCTTTCTCTGCCTGCCTCTCTGCCTACTTGTGATCTCTCTCCTGTCAAATAAATAAATAAAATATTTTTTAAAAAATATGTGCTGAATTTATGTTGTGATGATCTGGATTTCAGTTCAGTTGTATTACCTTGTATGTAATATTGACATGAACCCGAGTTTCCATTTATTTATGTTTAAAATGAATTAATAACATATCTCTTACCTACTAGTAAGCCTGTTATGAGGATCCAATGAGACAATGCAAATAAAACTCTTTTATAAAGTAAGATCCATATGTAAGCTATCAGTACCAAAATTCTGTGTTCTTTACCCTACATCAATTTTCTACATAGAGAGAATTTTCTACATAGAGAGAATCTACATACACAGTATGTAGTATGTAGCCAAGATGATTGAAACTAAGGGCTGAACTAAATGAAATATGGATATATATGGACATCTGTGTGGGGGGTACATATGTGTTTATGTGTTTGTGTCTATGTTATGTATATGTATAGTTGTAGTTCAGAAGTAATCTCCAGCCATAGAAATATTTGTGGAGATCTTATCTAAGGAAATCAAAAGAGGAAAGAACGGTCTGTTAAGGAGGGAAGTAGACCTAGTAAGTACATCTCTGTGGAGCTGAGCTACTTAGATCTTTCATTGGTTTTCTTTAATTCAGGATTATAGGTTTAAAGAAGTTAACGCTTTAAGTAATTGGGCATCTTCTGTGAAGAGTCTTAGAATATGTGTTTTTGATTCTCAAGAACAGTCACAGTCTCTCAAGTCATTGTCTCAGTCATTTGTATAACCCAGTTTTGACTATGGCTTTATTTACCACTGAGTTACATATGGTATATTCCAGGAATTTCACCAGAAACATATTTTCACACAGAAATATACAGCTCTATACAAGAGCTGAATTACATTAAGACAACCAAAAAGACCTGATAATCCTGCTCTCATGTAGTTGAGAAATTGCTGGTGATATTGTCTCCATTTATATTTACAACTGCCTAAAACCCCTCCCTTCATGTTTCAGGCAACAGCAGACCTGAACAAATACCGTGATCAAGTGGGAGGAACAGACCTCCCTTAGCCTGATAAATTCCCTTAGATTCAAATTCCTCGTCTACAGCCTGAGGTTAATAATGCCCATCGCAAGAGTTATCAAGAATTAAAAGACCACCGCACACATAAGTCACTGGTCAAAACTACACGCTCAGTGCCAGCATTTCTTCTGACCTTGACTTTCATCAGAGGCATTTCATTTAGAGCTGGAAGCTGCTTCTCATCCAGAACAGTGAGGTAGAGGGGTGATTAGATAGAAAATACATAATTCATCACATGCAGATGAACTGAGTTGGTCTGGGGAGTGAAAATGAAGCTGCAGAGGAAGAAAGGCTTTGTTTTCTGCTAAGAGGATAGTAGTGATGTAGAATTTTGTTTCTCTTTTTTGTTCTCCTTCCCAGGAAGTTCTGGGTAGCAAGATAGGAAAGCACATGTTTTTTGTTTTTTGTTTTTAAAGATTTTATGTATTTATTTGACAGCGGGAGAGAGAGATCACAAGCAGGCAGAGAGGCAGGCAGAGAGAAAGGGGGAAGCAGGCTCCCTGCTCAGCAGGGAGCCTGATGCAGGGCTGGATCCCAGAACCCTGGGATCTTGACCTGAGCAGAAGGCAGAGGCTTTTAACCCACTGAGCCACCCAGGCGCTCCAAAGCGCATGCTTTTTAACAACAACCCCAGTATTCAAAACTATCAAACCATTCACTTTGGAGTTGGAAACTTCTGGGCGAGTCAACTATTAGTATAAGAATCTCCGAACAACTTGACTGAACAGTAAACAAATACATTAAGGAACTCTTCTGTATTCAGTTTCTCGTCTTCATTGGTAAATAACTATACCTCTCAGGGCACTGAGAATTTTATAGTACATCTTAAGAAATCAAATTCTTTTTATATATAAGGACTCATAAAATTATGTGACTGAAGCCCCGCAGTATCTCTGGTCATAATTGGCCCCCAAAAGTGACAGCTGTGTGCCACACCTATAATGCGGTAGCAGTAGTAGTCAGAGCAGCCACAGTACTTGTCATGGCTCATGACATCACAAGGTCTGAGAACTATTGCGTTGAAGCAGTATGGCATTCAGAATGCCTACAGCTCCACCTTAGTGCTATCATTGGTCTCAAAAGGCCCAGCCACGTAACTCAGTCTAGCAGAGGAGAAGAAAATAGAGCCAGGTCCCTGGTCTGAATTCTCCAGCCCACTTTGGTATGTATCTTCCTTCCATATCTTCCTTATGATATTTGTGAGTCAAAAATTAATTTTCCCTAGGTAACATTTTAGAACTGCAGTACTTACATTTTTTTAAGTGTAGAGTCCTTTTTTAAAAAACAAAATAAATTTTAGAAAAAATCAGAATATATCAAAACGTTACAATGGGGATGATGAGTCCTAGAGAGGAACCAGGTTCTATAGAGCAGAACTACAATAGCCTCTGAGGCTTCTCGAGGGAGACACACATATGAAGACACTGGTTTAATGGGTGTAGCTAAAGATTAAAAGCAAATAAAGAGACTCTAAGAACACTTGAAGATATTCTATCTTTATTTCTTCTTGAATTAGTTGAATCCGTGGGTGGATTAAGAGAAATTTCATTTTTAGGGACTTAGAGAAGGCTTTAGGGATCTTTGAATGGTTCTTTGACATGGGGACCTTATATAATACCTAATAGATCAATATGATACAAAGCATTTTGATCACCAAGACTGTATTTGTCCCCTCCGTGCCCATTAAGTGACTTTTTGGTCTTATTTATCTCCTTAAGGAGACACTTGTTTTCCAGTTCTATATAAGAACTTTCCTCTGCTCCAAGAATTGGTAACCATGGGAGGATTGTCTGAAATTCTAAACCAACTGCCTTGGTCAGTCCAATGCCTTCCTCCTACCTCTTTTTCTCTTCTCCTCTCTATTCATCTGCCAATTTTGTTTCCTCAACCCTGGATCCAGAAATGCATGTCTATCTATGTGTATATTATTTTAGGGATAAAACTGAAGACAAAAAAAATCTTAGAAATTTCTCAATTCTTTTGGGTACTTGTTTGGAAGTAATTCAACAACTTACCTTTAAGGTCAATAGCAACTTACATTTAAGGTCAATAGCAAAATGTTATCTTTTATCATGGGCTCTCCTTTTGACAGACCTCTTGTCTTTGTCAAAGGTTAAATCATGCAGCCTTACAATAACCCCATTAACAATCTTTTCCTCTACTTCTGCCTTCCCTGAAGGCCTATGCTGTTAATAGAAGGCACGCACACCAAAAATCTAATAATAGTAATAATATTTATTAAATAATGTTTAACTAACTTTTGAAAAATTAAATATAGTGCTCTCTCATGGTTTCATATGTTTCACTCTCTAAGAACAGTGTATCTATTTCCAGTGGTAGCATACTGCTTATATATACAAAAAATTTAATGGATTCTTAGGTCCATTTTATTGAGAAAATATACCTACGCATGTATCTCTATCTACCTATTTATCTACCTGTATAACTATGTAGCTATCTATAATATAAAAAAAAAGTAAGATGGAATCGTATGATTTTTGTTTCAGGAGTCTAGGTAAACTATTTTTGAGTTTGTTTTTGGTAGTCTGGTAAGAACTGCCATCTCTCCATACCTATTGAAAGAGAAGCTCAAGCTTGGAGCTAAAAGTTAATTTCTTGTGAGACTTTTTATAATCAGTAGGGCTGTTTGCTGAATTTCTAGGCACATAGTATAATTGTATTTCTTTATCTTAAAATAAGACATGCCTTTTTGACTATCCTTGGCCAACGGAATATGATCATATTGATGTATGATATATGTCACCTTCAGGCAAAACCCTTTACAAATTGGCACCTGACTCATCTTGTTTCTTTCTGTTTGCTATGGTAACTACTGATGTTCTGGGCAACAAAGGCTCTGTCGGTTTGCATACTTGAGTCAGAATGATGTAGAGAAGAACCGTCGGTAAATTCACAGTGGACTTACTTGCATTATAAATGAGAGATAACTTTTTGCTCTTTTGGTCACTGAAATTTGGAATTATTTGTACAGAACCACAAACTAACTTATCCTGGTTATGTAATCAGAATTATTCACTTGTTACCAAATTCGTTGAACTTCTATGCAGTCCTTTTTAGTCTAGATTTGTGTTGGGTGGTTAAAAATGAGTAAGACAAAAGGGGACAGAGAAGGAGGCAAACCATAAGAGACTCTTAACTCTAGGAAACAAACTAAGGGTTGCTGGAAGGAATTGGTTGGGGGGATGGGATAACTGGGTGATGGGCATTAAGGAGGGCACTTGATGTAATGAGCACAGGGTGTTATATGTAACTGATGAATCACTAAATTCTACCCCTGAAATTAATAATGCACTGTTTGTTAATGAAATTGATTATAAATTAAAAATTTTTTTAAATGAGTAAGACCAACCTGTGCCCCCTCAAGCCTTATAGAGAAAGTGGGACATGTACCAGAAGCTGTGAAACAAGACAGCATATATTAAAAATCATAAGGCAGGGATGAGGTGCTAGGAAATTTTGCATAAGGATTACTTCCTATTGGAATGTTATAGAAACTTCTGAGAGGATTTGACCATGAAACAAGTCTTAAAGTAGGAATAGGATTTGGATGTACAGAGACAGTAGTGATGAAGTCCCACAGTATGAGGTAGGATGAAGAGTCCTAAAGTAAGCAGGGCATGCTCCAGATGATTGAATGGCATTACCTAGCCTGGTGAAGTGACCTGTCTATTTATTGACACCTTGGAGCTGGGTTCCCTGGGCTCTAGGAGCCAACCTTACATGTGGATAAGGAAGGCTGCTCCTGGAAACATCATGTTCTGCTGGATTCTGAATGACAGAGGCACCTGCATATGTGGGTCTGTCTTCCTCTTGTGTGTGGGTGAGACATTTCACCCAGCATGACACAAAGCCAAGACAATTTACTTCAAATCAAGTGGCTGTGTGTGTGTGTGTGTGTGTGTGTGTGTGTGTATGAACTACAGTCAAGTTAGTTTCCTCTTCATCAGTTTAGGGTCCAATATAGTATTATTTTTATCACTCAATATAAATTTCCTGTGATTTCTCTTCCCAAAGCTAGAACTGAACACTTTTACTTACTCTTCTTTCCTTCTTTCCTTCTGTCATATATTTACTGATAGTCCACTAATTCCAGGTATCATACTTTTTCTATAGGATTTTCTCTATTTCTTGTTGCACTTAGCAGTTTCTACTTTATGTCATACCTAGCCTAGAGGATAATATTCATGTCTTATTCATCTTTCAATTTCCTTTCCATTTACTACACCCACCCAACTTAGAAATTTCCTGTGTATACTCAATATTTGCTGAGTGACTAGGTTTTCCTCTTCCTCTTCCTTTCTTTGGCTATTCCTTTTTGCTCAGGCACAGTCTGCCCTCACCCCTTACCCCCATTCTATCTATCTGAAGGCAGCTTTGACCACTTTTGACCTAGTGGGAACCCATCATTATAGATCTTTCCTTCCCCTTGTTAACCAGAGGCCCCAGCCATTCCATTTCAGCTGTGTAAACCAAGAGTCCGATCACAAGGCTGCCAGGATATTTGTGGTTAAACCACTTGACCACCTTGGGATTGTAATTCTGTGTTATGGTTTGAGGGAGTGTGTGTGGGTTGTGATTGATTTGGTTTAGACCACTCTTTTCTTTTCCTTTTCCTTTTTTTTTTTTTTTCAAGAGCTGTAATAGGATAGCATGCTTTGGGTTCACACTGGTAAAATGAAGCCAGCAGCTCTGAGGATTGGTTTTGTTTGCTTTCCACCACTGCTTGATATAAAACTGGTGCCCAAGCAAGGTGAGAGGCCATGGAAGCATTTTATTTGAAGAGGAAGTAACTTCCTTTCTGGCATCCAGGTTGAATGTAATCTGAAGAGTCCTCTAAATAATGGTGAGAATAAGGGGGAGTTGTCTTCTTTTAGACTTTATGTTTGCCCCAGGATATGGAGATTTCCTGTTAGAAGCAGTTCTGGTGGCAAGAGTAGAGTGGCTACATAAAAGATGTATTTGGCATCCAGCCGCAGTCAATAGGTTCTGATTTCTCAATAATGCCTTTAGTCTCTTGGGCTTAAACTTATTGACTCAGACTTGTGAAACTGAACTCTTTGTCTCTTTCTGCCTTTGACGCTGTCTTTTTTTAATTGAGAAGTAGTTAAAGATATGTGCATGCTATCCTTTAAATGGAAAGCTGCTGATGTGCCATCAACGGTAACTTCTGGCAGTATGAATGAACTTACATTTAAATATTCACAAACTATTGTTTTATAAGACGAATGACTGGATTGAAGTATGAAATCAGTCTAGTGGAACAGAGTAAGGTTATGACAAATCCTTGAAATTTTAAGGCTGGAAAGGGCTTTAGAGGTCACCATGTTCAACCCTTTTATAAATGAAGAAACTATCATTCCAGATGGAGAAATTATCCTCCTAAGACAGCATAATTATTCAACAACAAGGCCAGAAAAGCCATAGATTGAAATGTGCTCTATTTTCAAAAGTATCAAGATTAGGAGAGCCAAAGAAAGACAGAGGAACTGTTCTAGATGGAAAGAAACTGGAAAAAAAAAAAAAAAAGGACTGAAGACAACATGGGCAACATGTAATCCTAGACTGGATCTTTTTGCATTAAATGAAATTGCTAGAGCAATTGGGTAAAAGGTGAATGGGTTTGATGATTACATGTCATAATGAATAAATGTTCATTTCCCAATTTTAATGACTGTACCATGGTTATATATGTATATATAACGTTTCTGTCTGGGTTATAAGCTAAAGTATTCAGGGGAAGGTGTGACCTTATGTGAGCAACAGCTTTTCTAATAGTTCAGGGGGAAAAACCCTTTGAATTACAGTTGTAACTTTTAAGTTTGAAATTATTTTTCAAACAGAAAATTATTTTAATTTTAAATAAATTTTAAATGAAATAATTTTATTTCATTATTTAAAATAATAAAATAATTTTAAATAAAGTTAAATATTTAATTAGTTTTAACAAACAGAAGAAAAAAAGAATATTTTTTTTAAAGATGTGTTTAATTAGTGGCACCTGGGTGGATCAGTCAGTTAAGCATCTGCCTTCTGCTCAGGTTATGATCTCAGGGTCCTGGAAATGAACCCCATATTGGACTCCCTGCTCAGTGGGGAGTCTGCTTCTCTTTCCTTTTGCCTCTTCCCCCTGTTCATGTTCTCTTTCAAATAAATAAATAAAATCTTAAAAAATTATTTAATTAGAGTGAGAGAGAGAGAGAGAGTGCATGCACATGCACAAGTGGATGGGAAGGGCAGAGGGAAATGATCTTAAGCAGACTCTGCACTGAATATGGAGCCCTACCTGGGGCTCAGTCTCACAACCCTGAGATCATATCCTGAGGAAATGATCTTAAGCAGACTCTGCACTGAATATGGAGCCCTACCTGGGGCTCAATCTCACAACCCTGAGATCATATCCTGAACTGAAACCAAGAGTCGCATGCTCCACCAACTGAGCTAGCTAGGCATCCCAGAAAGTGCTTTATAAAAATGAATTCCCCTCTTTGAACAGTAGAGAAAGATGTGCTAAAAGACACCTTGGGGATACCCATTCTATCTGGGCCCTTTGAATTCTCTGCTGGTAATTGTCCATCTACAGCAGCTAGAGATTCAAAGTTTCCTTCTTCAAGATAATAATCTTAGATGGGGATCTTCTCCTTCTCCTCTCTTTGGCATCCCTCAACCAGAATGGAGTAACAACTCATTAAAATACACCATTACACAGGTCAAAAGCTATTTTATAAAGTACACCAATGCTATTGGTTTTTACGGGTCTTATGTCTCCTTCAATCTAGTGTCATCCCTCCTTCCCATATTCTGTTCTTGTTTTTTTTTGTGGGTTTTTTAAAGTTTTATTGAAGTAATCCCTACACCCCATGTGGGGCTCAAACTCACCAGCCAGAGATCAAGAGTTTCAGGCTCTTCCAACCAAGCCAGCCAGGCACCTCTCTCATATTCTGTTTTTATGACATTGCTTTGAAATAAACCCGGGTCAGTTCTTCTGCAGAATGTGCCTCAATCTGGATTTATTTGCCTCGTTTTACGTAGGCTCACTTAATGCGTTCCTCCTGTCTCGTTGCCTCCAAAGATATGAGTGATATGATACCCATCTCTTATAGTACAAAGGTTATTCAGTAACTCCACCTTGGTTTGGCAATTCAGGGGCCAGGCATTTTCAAGTTCTACCCTGGTTCTAGCTCAGAACAGCTGCCTTCCACAGTATAATTTGATGGAAAGGATAAGAATAATTCTTCAGAATGCTTTAAATCCCATAAGCCACTGAAAATTAATGCCTTGGTGGGATGGACGTCAGTGATAGCAGAACAGTTGTTCAATCTTGTTACTCCTCCACACAAAAATAGAGCACCTAGAGAGCAAAAGCAAAGGAAACAGTTAAAACACACAAAAAAACCATGAACAAATACAATTCAATCAAGTGGCAGAGAAACCCTACAAAGGTCCAAATGTATCAACAGCCATCCAACATACAAACCTCTGCGTGTGTGAAAGGAGAAGGAATCTATCTGACACATGTAAAAAGAAGAAAATTCCCCCAAAGACACTGAGTATTTATTTAAATCACTGCAGGCCAATTTGGAAACAGCACGGAAACTAGGAGGGATTTGTCTAGTGCAATACGGGGTGAAGGCAAGGAGACTGTGCTGAGGGGGATCAGAAGAGGCTGGAGCAGCCTAGCCCCTCGTGCATTTGTGAACCAGCCAGGCATCCTTTCCAGGACAGAGCTTTCCATAAAAGACAGGCGAAATAACAGAGAATAAATGACAATCAAAACTGAGCAAGAATCTGGACAGGAGAGACGTAGAGTAAAAAGAAGCAGATAAATGTGGGGAGGGAATCAGAATGGGAAAGTCCCTGGAGCATGCCAATAATAGTCTTCAAGCCTGCGAGTAAACAATAGAAAATCTGACCAACATCAAACATTTTGACAGCAATGCCTTATGCCAAAGGAGAATGGGGTAGCATATTTATGATACTCAAGAAAATAAAAGCCAAGGATTTTATGTCTGGCATAACTGACTGTAATTTAGAAAAGGTGAACACAAAGTTATCAGTTATTTAAGAACTTGGGAAGTATTTTTCCCCTAGACACCTTCTGAGGAATTCCTAAAGAACAAGCTTCAGAATGTCAAAATGATTAGACGTTGTCATAAGTTCTGGGGTTGACTATTAAATAGTTACCAAAAGAACTAAGAATAAATGAGTTGAAGGGAAAACATTTGGTAGGTAATGGCTATATGTTCAAGGTAGATATGGAACAATCATTAAACATGGGAGAGAATGGAGAGGAGCATATGCAAAACATGTTTACCTGTTCTCAGTAATTACATTGGTGGCATAGCATGAGTATTGTTATTCCAAGACTGTTATGTGTGTAATGAAGGAAAAAAAGAGATGAATAACTGTGGGATAAACTATTTCTGTCAGCTCCTATGTCATTGAGAAGATTCTCCTTTTGGAAGAAAGGAGGCATAGACAATACAAAAGAGGATAAGTAAAAACTTTGTAATCCTGAATTTGGGTTGCAAATATCAGTATGATCTCGTGAGGTCATTTGTTTTAAATACATATATGTTTCTTAGTTCTTTCCATTGAAGAGACCTAGAAACAATGCCCAAATGAAGTGTTATTGAATATTACTATTACCCAGATTGTGATGCTGAAATGCAATTTCCCTCTAAAAGAAACCAGGAATTTTTAGATAAATGAATAATTCCAGATCTAGGGCAAGAAATGCAGAAGATGAGCCTGGAATATTCTGTCATAGCAAAAAAGTCATATTGTGTCAAATCAGGGATAGAATTATCAGGAATAGAATTGGGTCTAATAACTCCAAAATCTGGGATAGAATTATCAGGGATAGAATTTGGGTCTCATAACGCTAGCCCTCTAATCATCTTCTATGTACCATATTTAGCTGCTACATTGAGACCATGAACTTCCTTTCTAGGACTTGCCTAGATTACATACAAGTCTTTGTTTAGAGGATCTTTCATTTTCTAACCTCTCTGGTTCATAGTTATGGCTAATTTTATGGCAAGGACACCTGTTCCTTGGGATCTAGACTCTAATCCATTACAAGCTCCCTTCATATTAGCAGCAGTAATGTCCAGGCCCTATCTGCTTGGGATGGATCCAAACAGGTGTCTTAGAAGCAAAAGTCCCCTAATCACATTACAAAATGCTTTGCCATGTGGTAATGTCCATTAATGAAATCCTTCTTCACTTGGTGCATGATAGATGCCAAGGCAAGATCTCTTTCAATAGGAGATTTGAAAAGTTATTTCTATTTCTTGTTTTGTTTTGTTTCATTTTTATGCATTAATCAAAAATTAATTTAATAAACTTGATTCAACGCCTACCACGAGCCAGAGCCTACTGTGGGAGGCTCTGAAGAGACAGCCAAAATCAAAACAGATGAGACACTGCCCTGAGAAATTGACAGTCTCTTCATCTGGACCATTGTAGGGAAGCTCGTAAGGCGAGAAGAGTTTATCCAAGGCTGATGATATGCAGTGCAGGAAAGACCTATTGTGAGTCTCCTAGGAATACAGCTCCAAAATTGGAACTTCAGATTAGCAGCTTTCTCCCAAGACAAGCAGAAAGATCTCATTTTCTAAAGGATTGTGACCCCCTCACTCATGTGAAGGCATGGAGCAAACAAGATGGATGGAAGGGAACCAGTTGCTCATTGTACACATTTTTAATCCTTCTATTATATTTAAAGATGCACTAGACAAAAATCAGTATATTTAGCACATTGTAAGAGTGTCAAATTCCTGTAAATTGAGTCATATTTTAATAGGCTTTTGAACAACTGCCGTGCTCATTCCACAATGATGCTTTTGTTCCTGCTGGATCCCTAGTGTGTATAGTCATTTGCCCCAATCTGAGTCCTCACAGAGTAAGCTCTGACAGTTTTAATGCTCCACTTAAATCTGGTGTTTCTTATATTTTAGTCTTGTGTCTTCAATTTAAGGTAAGAATAAGAAACATGTGTGTGTCCATGGAGCTGGGCAGATAATAAATGGGAAGAAAAATTGTTTAAGTAGTGGCCAATTTGCTTAAGGAGGTCTTTTTAGAAATAATCTTTGAGCCTTTACCTAAAACAAAAAAAAGAGAAAGTGTTAAGTGTCTGCTTCATTAGCTAATATTTAATTTGATGCCATGTTTGCTTAAAATAAGGAGTACCAATTCCTTCGTGCAAATAGCACAAAACTTAGCATCCACTCATCACCTTTCTATATTTCCTTAAACCATGTAAAAGATGTGTTAGTATCACTCACATAAAAACTTCTGTCCTATTTTCCTCTGTTTTCTTTCATGATAAAGTAAAGATTTTGTTTTCTCTTTTGGCAGACAGCAGTAATTAAAAAAAAATAATAATCTGAGGCCTGTATCTTTTCTTATATTTACCAGGATCTAGATCTTTTCACAAAGAAAGATTGTCTATATATTCTTTAGTAATGGATGACCAAGGGTCTCATTTTTTTGTTGTCTCAGGAGATGATTAAATATTTTAACATCTTTTGAACAAATCAGCCTTTGTTTCAATACCTAGTAGCATACTTTGTATGATGATGATGATGATGATGATGATGATGATGATGATGGTGATAATAATAATCATGGACTTTCTTTGTTGAATAAGAACAACTGTATGAATTAGTTTATAATAGCTTAAAGCCAGGTAAGATGAAGTTATCCTGTTCCATACCTCTGCTGAATTTAAGAAACCATGTCAACTTATAGAAAATAAATGAGAACCGAAAGATAATGGATGTCTAGTGTTTGACCAACATTCCACCCACCACTTCTGAAAATGCTTCTGGGAATGGTTTCTATTAAGAGATATAATTACATTTCCTTTTATCCCCCCCCCCCCAAGTGTAAGTTTGAGACTTTGGCTTAATTAAAAAACATTGTTATAGTTTCTTCAGATGTAATAGGATCTGTAATATAATATTCCTTAAGTACTAGAAAAGTATTATATTGTGTGATTGAAAGTTTACATATGTGGTGTCACATTTTCTTTGTTCTTTTGTAGCTTGCTCTTTTGCTCAGCATTTTGATTGGTTATGTTTTCATAGTGAGTTCTTCCATATTAACTTAAGTTCCTTCCTCAAGATTTGGGAGAGGAGTACAAGATCAAAAGTTGAAGCATTAATGGAGTTTGCTTTCCTTCCCCAGCTGATTAGTCCACAAGTGGAATGACCAATTGGAATCAGACATTTTAATATGAGACCAGGGAAGTAAGCTCAGGGCCTCTGTAGTTGTAGAACAGGGAAATGTGACCTGAGATTTGCCAGCAGCCATATTTCTAACAAAGTGTAAAGGTGTCATGATCTGAGCCAATAGGGCAGTGATTGGAAAGATGGGGAGGGTCCTGGTGGTGCTCCAGTTCTTGGTTCCAGGATTTCATGTCTGAGGCTCCTGCTTCTCGCACAGTTTGGCGATATGAGCAATACGTGCTCCTTTTTTTTCTGCTTGGGTCGTATTGGGTTTCTGTCACTGGCAGTCTAATTTCTTGACTGATGAATGATATATATTTTCCTTTCACTAAAGACAGAGTGAGCTCTACTGTTTATTGAAGGCCTACTATGTGCTGGTCACTTTACAAAACACTATGTGCATTATTTCAGGTTAGCCTTAAGCAGTGCTTCAAGGTAAATATTTTTATTTAAAACTAAGGAACTTGTAGTTGAGAAGCTGAAACACAGAGAATAGAGTTTTCTTAAGCCAAGTAGCTAATACCTGTCAGAGTGAAGATTCACATACAGATTTATCTGACTTAGCAATCTATGTTGTTTTGCTATTATATCATGATAATTCGAAGGTAAGCCAATATCAAATACCAGTTGCTGAGGAAAGCACTGTGATTTAGTGAAAATATGTCCCTTGGTCAGGGAATTGCATCCCCACTCTCTCCCTTACTGGCTATGTGACACTGGACAAGCAAAACTCTTCCTCAGTTGTCTTCCTTGACCTATAGCTGTTTATCTTATGCAAAGAATGTACTATATATTCACCATTTGAGTCACATAAACTGATTATTTTTCAAACATGATATGGATTTCCAGTTTTCCATAATCCCTGGCTCTGCATCTAGGGCCAATTATTTATCACACAATAGGGAAGGGTTAATATTTTTATTTGTTTGAAGCCAAGAACAAAGATATACCAAATGACCTATTTAGGGATTCAGCGCCCCCACCCAAATCAAACTCACAATTGATAGAGGACACAATTCCTAATCAATAAACATTTACTTAAGAGATCACCTACTAGTTAGCAGTGGAATTGAAAAACCTAATTTTTGCAAAAGTTCTTTTGCTGTCAATAAGTTCAATCCCAATAATCTTTTATTTAGTGTATGTGAAAAATAATATATATATGTATATATACATATATATATATATAATACAACAAAAGTGCCCTATTATGAAATTATATGATATTGTTTCATTATTTTATGGTTAAAATAGACTTTCCAAAACATCATAACTTCCTACAGTAGATTCTGAGGCAAAATTTAACCTTCAGGCCGGGTTTGGTCCCATCCAACAACGTAAAAAACATCTCAAAGTATTTTTTAACTCTTAAAAAGAAAACAAAGTTATAGGAATAGAAAAAAATTTTTTTTCAAAACACTGCTGTTTGAGTACTTTGTAGGTGCAGTCAGGTTTTTCACACATCCCACATTCACCTAGAATTTAGGAATGAATATTAATATTTATTCTTTTTTTCTACTATAAATACTGTGTTTTGAGAGTTTGGATTGGTTGAGCTTTTATAGGTTCTCTTTCTAATCCATTTGAATATTTTGATCATGTCATATTTTCTCCCGCTGACATGATTGTGTTGACATGTACAAGCCTGTGTGAAGAAGAAAAGCATGAAGGTGGTTAAACTCAAGCAATTGTTAAAATGTCTATACTGCCCAGAGCAATCTATACTTTCTTTTTTTTT
>CM052799.1:126295736-126314018 GCA_028533885.1 Nasua narica
TGAACCAGGAGAGACTGTGGACTCTGAGCAACAAACTGAGGGTTTTGGAGGGGAGGGGGTGGGGGGGTAAGCCCAGTGGTGGGTATCGAGAAGGGCACGTACTGCATGGAGCACTGGGTGTGGTGCATGAACAATCAGTCTTGTAACACTGAAAAATTAAAATAAACATATTTGGGGAGAAAAAAAACTCAAGCAACTGGCTAGTTACTTATTATGAAAACTGATGCATTGATTGAACTTTAAAGCTTAGCTTCTGTCTCTTCCCAGATTTGTGACAAAAAACAAGAAATGTTTTTAAATGCTTATCACTTTCTATAGGAAAACAATGTCTGAGATCTACTGCCATCCTTTACATGTAAAAAAATCAACAGAATTTTACATACTAGGAAACATCACTCTCATCATGTAGAGCTACATCGTAAGATAAATCCACGCTATTTTTAATTTATAAGGTATTTTTTTCCATATCTACTTGAATTCTCAAAGGTTTTTGCTGGAAGGTATTATGCTATCCCAGATTCTTACTACCTGGTTAGAGATGCTCACTAATGCTACAGATGAAACATTTCAATTCCATTCTTTCCTATCAGCACCTTTTTATTTATTCTGATTTTCCACTATAAATATTTGTCAAAAGAGAAAATCCAGAAGAAATGATAAGAGAATGGCCATAAATGATTAGAATCTGAGGAAACAGAATAAATTAAAACCTGAGTTTCCCATCATCTTTTATTCTGTACCCTGGAGGATGACACTTAAAAGATTGCTCTCTGGATAGTATTTCCTGGAAAATAGATAGTGAGTTTTTTCACCTGTAACATTTCTCATAAGACTTCAAAGGAAGGATTCATTTCTGGAATGGAAGAATTTCTAGGTCATTGTTGCATGCCTGTAAACACTGCAGCCCTCACTTGTTCCTTGTTCTTTAGCTTTTAGACTATTCTCAGCCTCCCTGGGCATCTTCTTCCTCTTCCTCTACTTGCTTCTTAAAATATTCTCAGGGGTTCTGTCTGTAGCACTTTCTCAGTCTGTACACAAATTCAAAATTCCTTATGATTTCAATATGTTGTTGGCACCAATATCTTTTCTTTGGCACTGGTTTTTCCTTAGCTCCCGACCCATGTAATAAAATGCCTCCTGAAAGTCTCCAGTGTAGGGACCTCAAACTTAACATGTCTGAAAACTGAATTATCCTTTCTCTTGAAGTAGATGTAAATTGGAGTGACTGTCTGGCCCATGGCATTTCTTTTCACCTGAGTGAACAAAGTAGATAGGTTGGCTTGGGCCAATCACATTCTGTTTTCCAGAGACTTGAAGACTGAATGAAGAAACTAAAAAATCTAAGTGGTTGGATCTTACTCACTTTGAGGCAGTTCCAAGAAAACAAACTCCTTTTGCCAGGCAGAGAACCCAGAGCTATCCAAGTTCCTACCAGAGTCTGTTTTGTTTCTTATTAGTATATCATTAAAGTCTTCTCCTCTTCATGCATTCTTTATATTTAATAACAACACCCAGCTCCCCAAGCTAGAACCTAGAAATCTCACAACTCATCTTTCTCTCTCCATTCAGTAATTTACTCAGGACAGAGATAGGGCATGTTAGACAGAGGTTATATCTTAACATCTGAAATCATCGATAGTCAAAACATATGCTGAAAACTCACCTAAGATTGGAGACTAGCTTTCTGTCTTTCAGTAGATCCAGTGCATTCACTTTTTCATCCAGGGCTGGAAAAGATTGCTGTTATTTTAATAAAATAGCACATGAAGTAGTTAATTTGCATTTAGGGAATAAATGGTTACAGACTTTAAACATGTCTCACATGTGACGTGGCAAGATGATTGTAGAATCCAGGGCACTCAGGAACTGAAATTGATCAAAGAAATAGCAGAGATATGTCTCTCACTTCATGTTCATCACACAAACTTTCTCTTTCTGTATGTCTTCTCGGATTCAGTGAGCATGTTATGAGACCCTGCTAGGTCTCCTACCTACCCCAATCTCTCTATCCCCATATTAGTTCTTTTGATCCAGCCTAACACTTTTTGATTTAGGAGTCATTTTCCCTAATTGTACATGAGATATTGGAGCCCCAAAGTTATCAAAATTAACTCTTTGAAATTACACAGATAGGAGGAGGCAAAGCTGAGCTTCAAATCCAGAGATGGTGTGCAGTTTACACAGTATGATACAGAAATATAGGGAATACAGAGGTGAATTTTTATGACTGAGATGATCCAAAGTGACTTGATAGGAAATAGTAACATTTGAGCTGGCCCTTAAAAAATGAGGACAACATGTGACATGAAGAAAGAGAATTTTAAGTTAAGGGAATATCATGAACAAAAACCTGGATGGATGATTTCAGAGCATATTTGGGGAAAGGCAAGACTAGTCCAGGATTTTGTAAGATGCAGCATGGTGGTGGGTATTGAGGAGGGCACATATTGCATGAAGCACTGGGTGTGGTCCATGAACAATTAATCTTGTAACACTGAAAAAATAAAAGTATTTGGGGAAAAAAATAAAATAAAATAGCAATATCCGAAGAAGAAGAAGAAAAAGGAGGAGGAGGAGGAGGAAGAAGAGGAGGAGAAGCACGCATGCGCAGAAGCAGGATAAAATAAGTCTGGAACATAACCTGAGAATGGAAATTGGATGTTATCAAAGAATAAATGAAAAAAAAATGGATGGAGAGATGGAAAGATGAAGAAGGAAGTAAAAAAGAAAAGGAGGGAGGGAAGAAGGAAGGAAAGAAGAGAGAGATGATGAGATAAATGCACCTCTTCAATAATGGGTAAAATGATTGCCTATTGTATCTTGGGGATCTTGCCATGACATGGAATTACCAAGATCTGGCTTTGACTAGTGTTACTTTATCTACATTTTAAACAAAACCACATTAAGTAACTGTGGATGGGCACACTTAATAAAAGAGGATACAGACTAAAAGGATATATACTAGCTGTAGGACAGTAGTTTCCTCTGCAGAGGAAGGGAAAGAGGGCTGACTTTATGTGGACTCATATGACTTCATTTTTAAATAAATAGGATAGAGAAAGAGGAGAGAGAGATCTGAAACAAATATGAGAAAATCTTACCATTTGAGAATTCTGAATAGAAGGTACATGGATATTTCATATATTACACCCCTACTTTTCTGTGCACTTGGAATATTTACCAATAACAATAGAAATTAAAATAAACCACTATATCATCTTACTGAAAACAGAAGGAAGAGTAGAACAGAAAATTACAGCAGAAAATCAGAGTGGGTAATGTTGAGTGGAACAAGGTGAAAAACTCCATCACTTGGAGATGTATGGAAGGTGGGTAATCAAGAAAGCTGGGCCTCTTGGACTTTATTGTTAGTAACTGGAACCCTATGTGATAGCATAAATTTGAAGAAATTAACTTAGGAATAGATCAACATATGCCTTCCTTATCCTTTCCATTAAGGATTTTCCAGGAGACGCAATGAATAGACTTTCAGACATACATTTGCAAGAAGAGTGAAGACCACAGGGAAATATGGCGTAATTCTAGAAATCTTTGGTAACATGAAACCTATGACCAAATGACTGAAAAGTTGTGATCATACAAATATGTTATCCTTCTCTAATACTCTATAAATTTAAATATTTAATAAATACCAAAAAATATCAATAACAGAAAAATAAACCAATGAGGCAATAAAAATTCCAAAACCATTTATTTGCATATGTCAGATCTTGGTATAAGACTGTCTTTGCATCAGTAGGGAAATTAGACTCCCTTCAGTAGATGGTAATGAATAAACAGGTTTACTCTAAGAGAAATAAGTAAATTAATTTAATTCTCTACTTCAAATCGTATACAAAATCTTCTTAAGTTGATTTAAAATTTAAATATTTGTGGCAGCACTTTAAAGCTTATAGAAGAAAATAGAGGAAGATACATTAAATAAGACAAAAAGTATAAACTATAAAAAATTGATATATTTCATGACATTAAAATGAATATTTCTCAGCTTTTGCCTTTTGCCAGAGTCTGAATTCTTGTCTCATCTGAAACATCAACAACAGACAATATATTTAAAACAGTGGCAATCAAGGCACTGGACATTAGGGAACGAAAGACAGTGACCTTTGAGGAGAAGAAATACATGAGATGAGCCTTATAATAAGTCCAGTTTATTGCCTTGAGAGTTTTCAAGCTGGATTGAAGTACAGGGTATCCACACAGAGTTCAGAGGTCTCCCTGAGTTGAGCAGATGGAGTTGGGAGTCTAAGGAAGACAAGTAAGCTAGAGTTCATAGGGCAGAATGCCAGCCAGGAGAGAACTGCATAGAAAGAGATCTTCCAAGAGGTGCAGATGGTTCCCCTCAAGCATCCACCAGAGCTCTGATTAGCATATGCATATAAGGAAACTTTTTGAAGCCATTGGGAAAAACTTCTGAAAGCATTACAGGGAAAAGTAATTAGAGCTTTCACAGAAGGGTAGTGTCTGTTCCCAAAAGGCAGAATGCAAATCCTTATAATTCAGAGGGATACAAGACTACAAAGAAGGGTCCTGCCTCAGTAGCTGGGAAAAATTAACCCTAGACTAAATGCTACATTGGTCTCGCTTAACAGTTTAATAGTAAGATCCAAGAAGATGAAACTGTTTCTCGGTAGCTTAACTATGTACAGGAACAAAACCAAAGTATATTTTTTGGAATGCAAAACTATCCAGTACCCAAACAAGGTAAAATTTATAATAAAAAATGACCACACAAGCAAAGAAGAAAATACAACCCAGAGAGAAGAGAAAATGAATCAAAACTCACTGAAAAGTGGGACACACACACACATGATAGCATTATCACACAAAAAAATACTAAAATAGTCATCAATAGTTACTGCATTTCTCAGTAATTGATAAAAAAAGATAATAACAATATGGAATATTTGAATAACACTGAACCAACTTGACATAAATAAATAACAGTTTTAGAACACTCTCAGAAGAACAGCAGAACACATACATTCCTTTCAAGTGTGATGGAGCATCTACCAAGATAGACCATATTCTGAGCCCTAAAATAAGGATCAATAAACTTACAAGATTCAAGTCTTTTAAAGTATGGTCTCTGATCACCCTTCATTAAATTATCAATCAATAATGGAAAGAACTCCAGAAAATTCCAAAATATGTGTAAACTAAATAATACACTTCTAAATAATACACTTCTAAATCTTTGACCCATGGGCCAAAGAATAAATCAAAAGGAAAATTGGAAAATATTTTGAACTGAATAAAAGGAAATCACAGCAAATCAAAATTTATGAGATATCATTAAACTGTACTTGGCACACAAATGCCTATATATATATTTTAAACAAGGGAAGTTCTCAAATCAATGACCTCGGCATTGACTTTAAGAAACTAGAAAAAGAAGAGCAAATTAAAGTTGAAGTAAGAAGAAAGAAGACAATAAAATTAGACAGAAATCAATGAAACAAAAATCAGAATACAATAGAGAAACTAATGAAACTAAATGAATGATTCTTGAAGATCAATGAAATGTATAAACCTCTAGCCAGACTGATCAGGAGAAAGGGAAAGAAAATACAAATTACCAATATTAGGAATGAGAGAGATAATATCAGTGCAGATCTGGCAGACATTAAAAGGATGACAAGGATTTATTATAAACAACTTATGGCAATAAATTCAACAACTTAGATGAAATTGACAAATTTCTTAAAAAATATAAACTATCAAAGCTTACTCAAGGAGAAATGCATAACCTGAATAGATGATATAACTTGAATATATATATAAATGAAAGAAATTCAATTTCTAGTGTAAACATGACCACAAGAAAAAAGAGAAAACACACTCCAGGCCCAAATGCCTTCACTTGTGAATTTTATCAAACACGTAAGAAATAAATAATATGAATTCTATACCAACTCAGAAATTTTAAAAGGAGGGACTATTTCCTAACCTATTCAATAAGACAGGCATTATTCTGATACCAAAGTAAGACACAGATGTTACAAGAAAGAAAACTGTATCCCAATATTCTCCCATGAAGACAGTTGCAAAAATTCTAAGCAATATTATCTTGAAAATCAAATCCAGTGCAACATAAAAAGGAAGATGTATGGTGACAAAGAGAGATTTATATTCCAGAAATGCAAGGCTGGTTTATTGGTCACATTATCCATCAACATAATTGATCATATTATCTAGCTAAAAAGAGAAAAACCAAGTGATCATCTTAATATATGCAGAGAAAGCAATGTCAAAAGTCAGGATCAACTTCTGATTAAAAACTTGCAGCACTGAAGGAATAGAAGAGAACTTGCTAAAGGGCATCCGTGGAAAACGTATGGGTAATGTATGTAATGGTGACAATTGAATGGTTTCCCTCTAAGAGTAGAAATAAAACAAGGATCTCTGTTCTCATCATTTCTATTCGACATTGTTCTAGAGGTTCTGGTCAGTGCTGTCAAGCAAGAAAAAAAAAGTCATCCAGATTAGAAAGGAAGAAGTAAAACTGTCTTTGATCACAAAAAAGTTGATAATTTATTTTGAATATTTTATGGAATATACAAAAAGCTGCTACCTGAGTTTAGCAATGTTGCAGGATACATGATAATATATAATAATAATTTAGTGAGTATATATATTCACTAATAATGGACAAACAAATTGAAAGTAAGAAAATTATAATAGCTTTAAAAATATTTAATACTTAAACATAAGTCTGACAAAAGATGTATAAGACCTATACACTGAAAACTATAAAACTTTGCTGGGAGAAATTTAAAAAGACCTAAATATTTGGAAAGGTATACTATGTTCATAGGTCATTAGCCTCTATATTGTTAAGATTTCAATTATTGCCTAACTGATTATAGATTCCAATCAAAATCCTAGGAGTGTTGTGGGTTTTTTGGAAACTGGAAAATGGAATCTAAAATTCATATATGGAAATGCCTAGGAAATAGAATATCCAAAGTGACCATGAAAAAGAAGGACATCGGTAGAAGGACTAACACAACCCGACCTCAGGGGTCATTATAATGCTATAGCAATGAAAAACCATATGGCATTGGCATAAGCATAGATAAACAAATTGTCAAGCTGCCAGATATCTCGGGGGTCAATTAGGACAATGAGCCAAACTTGAAGTAACCACCAAGTTTATATCCCCTCTGTGTGACAGTGCATCAAGAGGCAAAAGAGAAAAAAGCTGGCTCCCCAGTGCCTATTTTTCCCCACAGATGACCCTGAGCACAGGTCAGATGATATACAACACAAATGAGAGAAATCATATCATTACTAAGGAGTTCTAAAGAAAAGCCTCCTGCCTTTTGTATGGACCTGGAGTATCTAGGGTTGGAGGATGGGAAGGGCTATAAATGGAAACATATTGAGTCAGAGTGAGGATAAGTCCCTCAGCCAAAACTCCCCACACCTCCACACACTCCTCCATAAAGAGGTCTCAGTGGAGGTGGAGTGGAGTGGAGAAAGTGCCTCAGTCCCAGCTCTGATAAGGAGGCCTTGGAATGGAAGTGCCTGGGCTATAACACAGATATGCATATGAGCATGACTGGCCAGGAGAAGGCTGGGAGGACTGTGTCCTCAATTACAGTTCCTTCCAGAGACTAAAATAAAGTGTCTGTACACCAAGACTGATGTGGGGAAGACTGTCTCCCCAATAAGGTCTGCTGCACAAAGCCTTGTAATTGCCTATGGTTGGGCCTGAAGGATCACACATAGAATTTTGGCCGGGAGCTGAACTTTTCATACATCAGTAGAATAAAATAGAGATTCCAGAAACAGACTCACATGCATATAGGCAACTGATTTTTGACAAAAACGTAAAGGCAATGTAGTTGCAAAATTATCGTCTTTTCAAGAGAGAATGTTGGAATAACTAGATATCTATATGCAAAGAATCAACTTGGAACCATACTTCACAAAAAATACAAAAATTAAATGCATCATAGACCTAAATGTAAAATTTAAACAATGTCTATAAATCAAAATGTATCTATCTATACATAGTCAATATACTAACAATGACCAAATGAATGGAAATTGTTAGATAAAACCTAACCTTATAAAACTTATGGAGGAATTTATAGGAGACATTATTTGTTACCTTGGATTAAGCAAAGATTTCTTAGTTATCACACTAAAGCACAATCCATTAAAAAAACTGTAAAAGTGGAGATAAGTTAGACTTAATCAGAAGTAAAAACTTCTATCTTCCCAAAGACACAGGTAAAAGTAGAAAGAAAAGAACAGATTGTGAGAAAATAGCTCCAAATCACATATCTTGGGCAAAACATCTCTGGAAAATAGTTTAGCAGTTTCTTAAAGGTTTAATGATTTAAATGTCTGCCTATAAAATAACCCAGCCATTCTGCTACTAGGTATTTATTCACCTATGAGACATGTAAGCATATGCTCATACAAACACTTGTCACAAAACTTCAAGTCAGCTGCATTTCTAATATTCAAAATTAGAAACCATGCAAATGTTCTTCAATATGTGAATGAAGAAATGGTAAATTGTAGTATATCCATACAATGGAATACTGTTCTGAAAAAAAAAAAAAAACTATTCATATATATGTATAAGAACATGGATGAATCTCAAAAGAATTATGCTGAGTGAAACAAGCCAGATGAAAAAGACTACATACTGTATGATCACAGCTTTATAAGAGTCTGGAAAGTACAAACTCTACTATCAGAGAACAGATCAATGGTTGCTTAGGGATGAATGTTGAACGATATGGAAGGTGGGCATGAGGGAGGGATTACAAGGGAACAGGAGAAACTTTTGGGTCTGATAGAGATGTTTATTATATTGATTATGATGATAGTTCAACAGATGCATATATTTGACAAAACCGTACACTTTAAACATGTATAGTTTATTGTATGTCAATTATACCACAAAAAAGCTGTTTAGAAATGATTGATTTCTGGCCATATAAATACATCCTTCTTTCTTGCAGATGATTATGGAGATGAGTCCTAAGCTTCACATGCTTTTGGATGGTGGAGAAATCAAGCTAATTACAGGTTATTCAGGGAATTCCCAGGGAATGATGACTTGAATGATAAATCTGGTCTTACCCCTTCCCCTTCCCAGGGTCTTGCTCTGGAGTACTACCTTCTTTTTCTTCAGATCAAGTCTCCATGTCTCAAAAGCAGAAACATTAGGCAATTACTGTTCACACTGTACCACTTACTCCCAATTTAGTCATAGAAACTTCTGTCAATTTCCTTTGGTACCAATAAGACTTTTCTGGGGACTTCAGGAAAATTGACATAAACTGTGAAACAAAAATCTCGAAATCAAATATGTGATTACTATCAGTTGAGTGCCAGAGATGACTTCCATTAGCCCATGAAAAACAATTGTTAAATGCTTAGGAATTTCAGAAGCTAGTGGGTAAACACAGCTGCTATTAAGATTAAATCATATACTTTTATGATGAAATTATATTAAAAACAAAGATAATAAATGCCCAAAACTTGTCATTTCCTAATTTACCGCATTCACTATTACCTGTGCTCTTGAAGTTTACACATCTACCCATATCCATATTTACTGACATCATGCTTAACCCTTGAAATTGGCTATGTTGGGAGTATTTGCAAATATTACAAATCAGGGCTTGATTTATTGTTCAGTTGATGGTTGAGAGGATGACAAAAAACGTGTTAATGCAGATTAAAGTAAAATTGTAGCATGTTTGTAGTTGTTATGTTGTGAATAGTACAAAAGCTTGAGGAAATATTATTCCATTATTTGAAACTATTATCTGATGTAGCAAATAAATTGCTTTGGTTCACTGACATACCAAAGTTGGGAGAAATGTTTTTGTTGTTTCACTTTTGTCTTACACATTAACATAAACAAAAACATCAACCAATATTCATATTGAAACTATATTCACTCATCAGTTGCGAACATGAGTAGGCTTTACAAGATTTAGCAAACACTGATGAAAATATTCTGTTGTATGTTCTATTATTACTTGTAGTTTGTGTTATGTAAACATTTTATCACTAAAATGTATAAAACTTAAGTATTCATTTTTTTCCCTCAAGAGCCAAATGCTAAATGTTTAGCAGTGTATCACGGGCTACTTTCACGGTTCATAAACCCAGACTCGATTCAAAGGTTTTCCTCATGGGTATCTTATGACGTTAGCCACTTCTAGTCATCAGCTTGGAGATGCCAGTTAACTTCTTTCCCCTGGGAATTGTCTATCCATGAAATATCAACCAGGACGAGGGTATTTTAATCACATTTCCATAATCAATAAGTCCCCTGGAGTAATTTTCTCAAAACAAGGCAGTACTTAACTTTCAAAATGACAGCATTTTTTCCGTGTTAATTTTTCAGCTTCAACAGGTCTCTGTTAGGTAAGTTAAACACCAAAGGCAGAAACTACATGAGTAAGATGGATAGATTTGCTGCATTAACTTAAAATTAAAAGCATTAACTCAATGCTTTTGTAGTATAAGAAATATCATTCACAAAAATAAAAAGCTAAAGATAGCTTAGGAAAATAAATTTCAGGGAACACCCGCATCGCTCAGTGGGTTAAGCATTTGCCTTCTGTTCAGGTCATGATCCTGGGGTCCTGGGATCACCCTCTATTGGGTGGGGGGGGGGGTCCTTGCTCAGCAGGGAGACTGCTTCCCCCTCTGCCTGCCACTTCCCCTCCTTGTGCTCTCTCTTTCTCTGACAAATAAAATTCTTTTTAAAAAAGAAAATAAATACAATGAATACTTCAAAGAGTTATTAGCTTTAATCTATAAATAATCCTTATACATCTATTAAAAAAAGATGGTACTTCAGTGGGGAAAAAAACAGGTAAAAGTCATGAACAGAAACTTCACACAGTAATCCAAGTGGCTGATAAAATATGATAATAATCTCATCAATAATAATAAAAATTAAATTTAAAATAAGATATCATATTCACTTTTAAATTTGAAGATTTTTAAATGATAATCTTGGAGAAGGTGATATAGGGAAATAAATACTCTCAAGTACCCTTTTTTTTTCTTTTTTAAGATTTCATTTATTTATTTGAGTGAGAGAGTATGAGAGAGAGCAAGCATGAGTGAGGAAGAGGGGCAGAGGGAGACAGAGAAGCAAGCTCCAGGCTGCACAGAGAGCCCTATTGGATGTGGGACTTGATCCCAGGACTCAGGGATCATGAGCTGAGCCGAAGGCAGACAACCTACTGAGCCACCCAGGTGTCCTCATGTACTCTTGATAGAGTAACTGGGCACACTTTCTGAAGGGCTCCTTGGCCGTGGTCTCCATGTCTCTTGATCCCACAGTTTTCTAGTGATTCATATTAAGGTGGTAGTTAAGGACATGTGCAAAGATGTAGCTAAGAGAATATTTGTCATGACTTTGTTTATAATAGTGATATATATATAAAATATTTAATAATTAAATATAAAGTGTGTTTATAATGACAAATTATATGTCTAACAAGAATGAATTTGTTTAAACTGTTCATATATATATATATATATACACACACACACAGAATATTAAACAACCATAAAATTATATAATGAAATACTAATAATTGTCATGGAATGACTTTAATGATATATAACTTTGGTGTGAAAATAGCATCTTTAAACTATATGCAGTATTCTCTCTCTTTTGGTGGAAATATGTGTATACATATATATATATACACACAAACACACAATAAGATTGAAGGACATACTCAGAAATGTTAACTGAGCTTTTATTTCATGTGTTACTTTCTTCTTCTTCTTTTTTTTTTTTTTGCTTATTTGTATTTAATTGTCCTGCATTGAGAATGCATTAGTTGCATAATAGTATTGCATCTCCATACTATTTCAGCACTTTATAAATTTCATAATCAGGTGATTCAAGGACTTGTTAGTGCTCAGATAGTCTGGGATTGCAGCTGTTTTGCTTAGGGATGCATTTGGAAGCAGCTTGGTATGACTTAAGTATGACTTGAGAGGGCACTCCTGGAAGGAGGAGAATTCTTTGTGTTTGCACTTTTCCTGGCTATGCAAATGCTATGCTGACTCTAGCAGCCCTCAGGTGGCTGCTCTCTTTGTGCCCCAGTGTGGAAATGTGGAGAGAATGACTCATTTTACTGGTGATATGACTCTGGGTTTGGTTACCCACAGGCATTTCTGCTCTGACTGGGTCCCCTGAAGGAGGTTTTATTTAACATGTTAACAGAGGCTTTTCCAGCCCAAGTGAAAGGTTGTGAATGACAGGGATGGACCACACCCTCTCATTTATCTCCATTTACAAGGATTGGGGCAGCCTGACCTCTTGGTTTGTACCCTTCTTTGGCATCTCTGGGCAAAAAGCCTCAGGCTTCTAACTTCAGGGATGGAATTTTGACTACAGGACAGTGTCTCATAGTTGAACCATTTCTACACTTCTGCACTTTAAAATTATCCTAGAGAGTTCCCTATATGTCTACCATGAAAAGCTCAACAGAAAGGTTACTTTTCAAAATAAGGGACTGTGGCATTTGCTGCCTAAGAGATTGAAAAGCCTTCTTCTGCACTTAGAAGAGACTCGACATTTGATAGGATCTGTGTCTTACACTAGGAACAGTCTCCCATCATTTCTTCTGTTTAGTCTATTGACAGAGCCATCAATAAAAGCAATCAATTTACAATTCAACTTGACAACCTATACTGAATTTCAAAAACAGACCAGGAGCTGTGCTAGATACTAAGAATAGAAAAATGAATTAGACAAAGCTTAGAGGCCAAATCTGGTAACATAGAATCCACAAATGTGTAATGAATATGGGATGTCCAAAAAGTCTGAAAGCATAGGTATATATGTATAATACTCTATGCATAACACCAAGGACTTCTCCAATATATAAAACCGGTAATGTAATACCATCTACATCTTCAGACTTAATAGATACCTTGTTGAATATAGTATGATAAGCGTTGGGGTAACAGTATAGACTTTGATTCTAGATACCAGTAAATAAACAAGTTCATCTGGTGGAAATAAGTCAGAGAAAGAAATAGAAAGTCACATTAAATAGGGCTTTGGAGTATAAGTAGCTATTCATAAGGTGAAGGAGTTAAAGAACAGTATTCCACATAGAGGAAACAGCACTGAAAGTTGGATGGGCCACGGTCCTATTCGATGATAGAGCTCATAAGAACTTTCCAAAAAGTGGAGATGCAGAGTATTGCTTATTTGATCTGGAGGCTGGGGTATTGGCAACTAACTGGAAGGATTATGGGACCAGTTTTCTTCCATTCTTGACTGTTCTGCTGGTAGCCAGAGGTTTGACAATCATCAGGTTGAAACTGGTAGGAAACCTACCCAACAAATGTTTAGAGAGTAGGCAGGGCAGTTAACAGAGGTGGCAACTTATATTTAGGAAACATTAAGTGTAAATCAGATATGGTCCTATTTGAAAACCTGTAGTGGCTTCCAATACTACCAAATTAATCATAAACCTCTTTGCCTATGGAGCCTCACACAGCTTGGAATAGTCTTCTGTGGGGCTGGAGTCAGAAGTGAGAAATTCTCAATGATACCCGGAAATTTGGTCTAGTCAACGTCCATGTGAACTATTGAGGGAAAATAGGATCAAAGCCCAAGGACAAGGTCTAGGGATAGAAACTTTGTGAGGAATCTCAGAGACTCACCTGGTGCTTTGTGGAAGCCTGTAAGAAATTCAGACTCTCTACGCTGCACTAGGCCTAATGAATCCAAGCTGCATTTTAACAAGATCCTCAGATGATGTATATACTACTGGTCACTACTGGTCTGAAGACCACTTTTGAGTAGCCAGAGTCTGAAGTGCTGGTTCTCTAACTTGGATGCACTTTGAAGTTAACTAATGATTTTTAAGAAATATTGGTGTCTGATCTCTGGAACATACCTACAGATATTCTGATTTGATCAATAGGGTCAGAACATCAAAAGACAGAAAATAGGAGAGGTAATCAGGAAAAATTATTACCAAGAAACAGGTTCTCAGGGTCAAAAACAAATGGAAATGTGTATTAGATGGATGGATGGATGGATGGATGGATGGATGGATGGATGGATGGATGGACAGTTGGATGGATGGATAGATAAGAAGTCAGAGGACTGAGATAAAAATGTACAATACCTACTTCAAGAGGACCTTTTATCTACTAAAGTTTAATGAGTGCTTGTCTAGATAGAGTCTTGGTTAACTGTAGAGAAGCAATCTAAATTGAAGTATTTTTCATTGGTATTTATTTAGACAGGACATTCTTTATTGTGCAATACTGACCCATTCATTGGCAAATGTTTATAATCCCTAGCTCTGAACACTAACTAAGTGTTGGTAATATGCCCTAGTCATTGTGACAACCAAAATACCTTCTCTCACATTTCCAAATGGTTCCTCCAACCTGCAAATTACCAACTTGAACTCCCAAGTTCCCTGCCAGGATCATGTGAGAGACAGATAAAATGTACAGAGCATTGTCTGTGTTTAACACTTGACTATGTCAGACTGAGTTTGCACACATCAAGTCACACCTCTTGAAGCTGTGAATGCGTGCAAGTGAGGAAGTGTGGAGTAGAGTGCAAAGAACACCGATCTGATAATCAGAGGCTGGGGTTTGGGGCTACTCTATAGCTAGGTACCATCATGTTACCACTTCTTCTGCCTGGGAGCTTCCAACCTATAGAATAGGAATAAAAATACTTGGGTCAGTCATCTTACAGGGCTGTTAAGAGATGATGAATACAGAGACCCTCCAGAGACCAATTTTATTTAAATGAAAGTATGAACCTAAATAACTACTCTTTTCTCAACGATATAGGAAGTCTCTAAGGTGGGTTTCAAACTGTAAGCTAACAGCACCTCAATATTTTGTGTTTTAGAATTTCTCCTACAGCCTTGTCTGTGCCAACCAGCAAGCCCTCCTGTGGGTTGAAATATGTATATCGAGTTGCTTAAATAAAAATAAACTGCAGCTGCAATTTTAAAGTTGTTTTTGACTCTAGCCCCTGCATCCTAAAGCCTCTTAGAATTTCCCCCATACACATTCAAGAGCAGGTGGTCAATGGGAAATTCCCATAAGTCCCCTCCACAGCTTTTTTTAAGCTTGCCTTCGATGGTTATGTTCTGCTCTATCAATTTCTTTTTTCTCTTCCTGTGTGTTTTTTCTTGCTCTTATACATATTGCAAAATGATAACGTGTGCTTTTGGGCCAGATAGTCTTCACTTCCCTTCCCATATCTGCTCTCCACCCATACTTTGCTCCAGGAGCCTGACTCCATGAACTACATCGACATGCTTCTACCTTTCTGTTGGGTTCAGCAGGCAGATGGTCCCTGGAGCAGAGGTGGGAGGGGAGTGAAGTGAGTTCCTTTATTTCTCCATTCCCCACCACTTTTAAAATCTGCTTGGGCTGATGTGCTCCTTCATAGAAGGTCACCCACTCTTTTTAAGACAGCTGCTATGCAGGCCTTTTGTTTTCCAGGTGAATTTCTTCCACCTCTTGGGTCTTGGGATGGGATACCACCCCTGCTACAACTCTCAGTTTGGGTGCTATACTTGTATCTCCCTAAAGCTCCACTTACACCTTTATATTTATTCTTGTTGATTATATATCCACTTTGAATTATCTTATTTGGAGTTGGACATCTGTGTTCTTTTTGGAAATTTACTGATATAGGTGCTCAACAAAAAGAGCACTGGACTTTGAGGATCAGGAACAAGATTAACCATGTCTCTGCCAATAATTGATCAAGACATTTTCCCTATTAAGGCTTTGGTCTTCTCCACATATAATAAAATGAAAATTTGGAGCTGTGTGATCTTGGAAGGTACCTTTCCTAGGCACTGACCATAGAGTTTACAAAAGGATAAAGTAAGAGGTAGGAAATTTTGCTATTATTATCATTAACTGGAATTTGCATACCTGTGTTCTCTTTAGTGTCGTTTTGTCAACTGGGACTTGTGGCATATGTGCAGGTGGAAAAGGAGCTTTCTGATGTTTGAATGACTTTGACACTTATTAATGTATGTGATTCCTGGTAGGCGGTAGTTTTGATTGTTGTTTGCATATTTGGAAATGGTATGCACATTAAATTTAGAAATGTCTGCTTGTTGGCCTATGTTGTCCAAATTTGAATGGTTTCAAAAAGGAAACACAGCTTTCTGTTTTTTTAGACAACATTCATCATCGTCCATCAATCAATCAACTGTCTTGGAATACTTACTGTCACTCATGCTGATGCCAGGTTCTTAGTTACCATTGTTTTGACTCTTGGGAAGCAAAGAAAAGCACACTGAGAAAAAGAAATGACAAGGAGTGCTTGGCCATGGCTCCCTTTCATTTGGAGCCAGCAGCGACACTGTTGGCTTCTTTCAAAACAGTGATGCTATTTTGTCATGTTATAATTCTTAGTAAACCCTCCTTGAAGGAACTGAACTCAGAAAACTTGTAGTTTCCTCTTGTTGGCTCTAAAGAGTCTATTGAGCTGAGAGAGTGACCTGTCAAGACTCATTCAAAAATAAAACCCACTTTCATTTCAATCATTCCTTGTGAATCCAAACCTAGGGTTTTGTTACTCATTTCTTTCTGTTCTATCAAAGTCTATTGCCTCTTAATAAAAATATATTATACATATATATTTAATATTTTTAAAAATTTAAAAAAATTAAAACATAAGAGTTCTAAAGATGAGAATATTTGTACAATACATAGCATCTTGCAAAAAGTTTTATTCTTCATTATCTAATTTCACACTTAACATCAGCTTATGACCTTTGGTTGAGTTGACATTTGGTAAACGGTAACATCAAGACAGAAAGCTGAGTTTTCTGATGATACAAGACCAAGGCTATTTGGCACTGAGCTTCAGACTGCGTTTCTGTTCTCTGGGGAGTGTTGCATGCTTAAGGTATGAGCTTTAGCTATTCTTCCCAGCACCATAGGACAGGAGAAACACACAACGCTGCCTGAGTCAGACAGAAGACAGAAATGAGCAGAGTCACTAGAAATGGCAAATGTAAGAAAAACTCAGTTCTCTGGCAAGAAGTAAAGCTCAAGCCAAGAAGACAACTTTAAGTCTAATTCAGATTCAGTTCAGTCATCTCTACATATCATTTACTATCCTACCCCCTTTCAATAACCAAGTCTGTGAATCCTCACTGCAAAATGCCATCTATAATTAGTTCCTTCTTTCCACATATGCAGGATCTTCCACTACCTAGGCCTTTATCATCTTTCTCCTTGACCTTGTAGTAATCTCTATCTTAAATGGTACTCATGTCCATCCTTCCACTGCCATTAGATGAGTCTTCCTGTAATCACAGTAGATGCTTCCCAAAAGTTTGCTTGAAAGTTGACCTGTTTGTTTGGAGAAGTTGATTACAGAACATGATAAAGGCAGAAAAGAAAAATTACAGAAGTACTACAAGTTATCCCAATAATAAATCTTTCTGGATAGGATCTAAGGAAGCTCTTCAAAGAGATTTCACATTGTAATAGATTGAGTTAATGCAATACTGCTTCTCCATACTCAGTTTTTAAGTTAAGATGCTGTCCTAGTCTTCTTGGACTGCCATAACAACATGCCACAGACTGAGTGATTTAAACAACAGGAATTTATTTTTTTACAGTTCTAGATGCTGAAAGTCAGAGATCAGGGTGCCATGATTTTTGGGTTCTGATAAGTGTTCTCTTCCTGGCCTACAGACAGCTTCCTTCTCACTGTGTAAATCCCAATCTAAGCCTGAAAGCCCAAGTATCAGGAGCCCTAATGTCTAAGGACAGAAGAAAAAGAATATCCTTTTTCAGGCAAAGAGAGAAAAATCCCCCCTTCCTCTGCCTTTTTTGTTTTATTCAGGCCACCAGTGGACTGGTGATGCCCATGGACATTAGGAAGGGAGATCTTTCTCCATCCACCAATTCACATGCTAACCTTCTGGAAATATCCTCACAGACACAACCAGAAATGCCTTATCTGGGTATCCCCTAACCCAGTCATATTGACACAGAAAATTAACTATCACAATGACTAAACCTTAGATTGGATAAAGAGGAGATATTTGTACATTTATGGGTATTCAAAGGTTCAGACCAACACAAATTCCATCAAAAGATGTTATTTACAATTTCTTGTATCGATCATGAAGAGTGAATTAGCAATAACTTGTGTACTATGGTCCCTATGCTGGTTTCGGCATTGCACTTCTTTAATTAACTTAATCTTTATAGAAGTCCTGTGAG
>CM052799.1:126314518-126392899 GCA_028533885.1 Nasua narica
TGTGAAAAGGTGAGTTCTATTCGAAAGAGAAGGGTCATGCAAAAGCTGGGTTTTACTTCAAAAGAAGTGTGGAAGATTCTGCATCAGAAAGAACATTTATAACATTTCTCATCAAGTCCTTATCAGTCTGAAATTCCAAAACTCTTTAAGGGCAGAACAGGGGCAAAAGAGAAGGAAGAATACCATTACGTATTTTAGCTTCAGTGAAAACATACTTCCTAACTTTGAAGCCCTTTCCTTCACAGTAGCAAAATTCTAAGCTCAAGAACAGTCCCCAATACATTGTCTCAGAAGGGTTGTAGGCAAAACACCCAATGTTGCAGTACCAAAAGGACTATTCCAGTAACAGCAAATAATGTGCTTAGACTTCATCTTTCCACTGTGTCTGGGTGGCTCAGTCGGTTAAGCTTCTGCCTTCGGCTCAGGTCATGATCTCAGGGTTCTCTGATCGAGCCCTGCAGCAGGTTCTCTGCTGAGTGGGGAGTCTGCTTCTTCTTCTCTCTCTGCATGCCCTTCTGCCTACTTGTGCTCTCTGCTCTCTCTCATGTTCTCTCTCTCAAATAAATAAATAAAATGTTAAAAAAAGAAAAAGATTTCCTCTTTCTACCTTCCTAAATGTCTGGGGCTGGTGGGAAGGCAGGAGAACCAGAGGGGAAGAAACCTGGGCTTGACAGTTCATAGTACTTCACATTGTCTTGTTTGTTTTCCGATAGTTTAGTGCTATAGAATTTTTTTCTCGCATGTTATGTGCAATGACTAGACAGGACAAGCTTATCACAAAAACTGAGGGACAAAAGCTGATGGGGGCTACATTTTGATACATGGTTCTATGATTGCAGAGGCAAGGAACAAAGAACATGGTGACTCATGTCTTCACTCTTGAAACTTCTATCCAGATTTTGGGAAGATAGCACTGGTGTCACGCTATTTAATTTTGTAATTCTCTGCTTTTTTTCCTGAAGGGATTACTAAACATCCCACAGAGAATATCTTTTATATTTCAAGAGAAATATTATCAACCAAATCTGTTTTCTTTTGTGACTCAGAACCTAAGACAGCATCCGCCAGAATTTACATTTTCAATACTCGCAACCTTTGAGGAGAGGCAGTCAATTTTCTCTGTACGTTTTCAGTTATGGATTTTGAATACTAGAAAGTTGTATCTGAAAGGATTCTTAGAGATCGTCAGTCTTATTTTGCAAGCATGGAAATCAAAGCTCAGCAACAAAGACTGGCAGAGGAAGGGCATGGCAGTTAGTATTAGAGCCTTTGTGACATAGAACACGCGATCCTCTTTCCAGTGCTCTTTGTAAAACAGTCGTCGTCCATGCCCAACACTACTGGCAGGCATAGTTCTAGAAGGCATACTATCTCATGCACAAATGTGAGCTGGAACTGAGATCACTCAGGCAAGCCACAGGGGGTACCAGAAGCTACCCACAGGACCTCCTTTTCTTCTTTCAATAGGTTTGGAATAAGCAGCTAAAGAGCAGAAGGAGATATGAACATTAAATGTGGAACAGAGATCAGAAAGAAAAAGTCAAGGAGGAAGGACAAGCTAAACAATCCCGCAGGACTACTGGACTCAGTTCTGTTGGCTGTGTGTGCCAGTGTAGCTCTGCACAACAATATTTTGCTATGTGCATACATGCAGCTTAATTGGAACATTGTCACTGAGCTGAATGACACATGGTAGCATGCTTTGCATGTTTATGAGCTATTGTCAGTGCTGCCAACTTGATTATAAAGGAGCTTTGTTCCAAAGGCTTTGTTAATTGAGGTATCACTGTGATGTTACAGATGGCTTCTAAAAGATGAAATTGGAAAGCAGAATACCGAGATGCCTGGTTCATCACCCACCAAGCTCTCCAAATCCCACAGCTGGGGTCATTTAACTCCCATCTGTGAAGTGAACACTGTCCGCCAGTGTGGGGCCAAAATCCATTCACTTTTTCATCTATTTATTCATTGATTCGCACATCCACTCATTCAACAAGAGCAAGTACACTTAAGTTAGAAACTTAGCTGCCTCCACTAATAAAACATATTATGGGATAAGTTTGGGATAAGTTTGACCAGACCCCTTCTATATGATCTTTCTGTTAGCAATAGGTTGATATATTGATGCCAGTCTGCCTACATGTTTGCTTCTGAGTTTATTAGACTAGTGTTGAGATTATATCTATATCTATCATCCGGTGAAATTTCCTCAATGCCTCAGTACCTCAATACCTTTAGATATTATTAAAAATCAAATGCATAATGAAGTAAATATGGATTTCCATTCATTATTTATATTTTATTAAAATTTCTATAGGTATAAGGAGGAAAATATACAAAAACGAGATATCAGAAGCTTATATTAATCTTTGGGTTTTGGTAAATGTTTGGCCATTGTCATCTGGTGTTGATGCAAGCAAATATATATTTATTCTGTTATTATGTAATGGCATCATTTGGGCTTGTAATGTAGAAACTATTTCAGCATTTTAGATAAAACATTTATAGAAAGCCTCACATAAAATATTTTATTTAAAATACTCCACAGACTATGAAAAGTTATATTTTCTATGTAAGTAGCATGTGTAGCAAAGTAGCATCCCTTTTTGGTAATGAGATTCATGTTTTGGATAATGTTTCCTTTTTTGCCTAAGTTACCTAGAAACTCGGATACAAATATGATACTTAGTCATAGAATAGTATCAACTCTTCTGGTTTATATGTTTGCTTACTTCATTTTTGCTCAAGATTTTTTCATTTTCTTTTTTTCATTTCTATTTAGTAAACAGATTTCACAAATGGCCTTTTTCCTAAGCCATCTCAAATCTGATTAAAACCAAAAATAAATTAAAATATATATGGATTATGAAATAAACATTTGTTTACATAGTTAAAGTTGCCTAGTAACTTTGGATTTCAGTCATGATAGAACAGTTTGTATTGTACTGAAAAACATACCTATCAAAAATATGTATATTTTGTATTTATATGCAAAACAAGTATTAGAAGGAATTTAAGATCAAATCATGCAGATGCAATTTCAGGGCTATGAATTCTGAAAGAAAAAGAGCATAACTATTGATCTGACATTTTCTCTGGGAGAAGTTTCTAGTTTACACTGCAGGACATCAAGGGATGGGTGGTAGAGAGCTCGAGGAGAAAGCAATGGTCTTACCAGATAGAGAAGCCACAGGTTGGAGTTTTTTACCACCAAATGACTAGGATTTAAGGTAAAAAAAAAAAAAAAGTCACAGGAAGCGGAAGCCCTACAAGCAAACTCCAACATATAATCTAATATTTCATTGGTGTTACTGGCTAACCCCAAAACTGGCATGAAATGCAAAACTAGAAATTCAGAAGAAAAACTAGTGTGAATATTGACGACATGATCAGAGATTTAAATAGCTATGAAGTATTAGGAACACAGAGATTAGAGCTTAAACCCCACCAAGATGGGGGAGCCTGGGTAAATACTCGGGCTTTCAGTTGAGGCATCAGAAAGTACCAGAGCTGGGAGAAATAATTAGGCATTAAGAGTAAGAGCTATGCCTTTAAACAGAAACAGACTTGACCTAACAAAGTTCAAAACCAGCCCTTGACAGGATGAAGATGATGTGCAGAGACTGTCTGCCTGCCTGAGAAATCTTAATCCCATTTGGAAGAAGATAGCATTATTCAGAATTCCCAAAATGTTTCACCCTAAGTATCTAAAATTAAATGAAAAATTATAAAACATGGTAAAAACAATAGAAATTACTAAAACCTTAGAGGAAAAGGTAGATAATTATATGTTATTATATATAAACCATACAGTAGTTAGCAGACAGGGGCTTATAAATAACTAGGATTAATGTAGATGAAAACAGAGAAAAAAGAGAAATAATTTCACAATAAATTTAAAATTTCTAAAAAGTTAAATATAAATTGTAGATGTAAAATACTAAACTGAACTTACAAATTCAGTACATGGGATTGGTAGCAGATTAGAAGGAAAACAACAGACAGTTTATCAGAAAATATAAATGACAGTTCATCAGAAAATAATCTAGATCTTAGCACCAAAGAGGGGAAATAAGATGAAAAATAAAGGCATCTAAGAAACAAATAAGACACAAGTTTTAAAAATTTAACGTAAAATTGGAATACAGAAGGAGGAGAGAGAGAGAAACATAAGAAATATTGGAAGAAAGTCTGACTATTTTTCAAAACAGGTAAAAGATATAAAACTACAGATCCAATAAGCTCCATGAACCTCCAGCCAGATAAGGTCAAAGAGTATCTAATTTATATAGAAGGAAACACAGGGCTCATTATACATAAGCTTATTACTACACTATGAAGCATTACATAGCACCTTGAGACCTGGATATGAGCCTGGCTAATAAACAGCCACAGCAATACCACTAGTAATCATGCCCAGGTAAATCTTGTCTGGTGAGAACCAGAGGGCTGGACATAAACTAGAATTTCAGAGCCTGGGGTGGGTGTTGATCAAGCCTGACCGATGTCTAAGATGTATAAAGTCAAAAAATCCTGAAAGACCAAACTCAGGGGTAAAGCATCCATCTGAATAGTCTGGACAGAAGCAGAGACCAGATTCATAGAGCGTCTTGCATCCATGGCAAGGAACCTGGAAGCCGCAAGCTGAGTTAACTATTGGAAGACAACAAGTGGAAGCTAGGTCTGGAAGAGATTTCCCTATGTTTTGAGCCATAGCTGCTAAGGTTTTGTATGGGTTACCATGACCTAGACCATAGGAAAGCAAAAACTGAATAGCTCCAAGTTTGGATAATTCCAGAGCATACCTCAGAGTCCTTCCAGCTCTCTGACCTTCTTTCAGCTCTCTCATCTCCAAACTCCGAACTTGCTTCAACATTACATTCACTTCCCCACATGACTTTTGACCAAATTTTTGCCAAGTTCCTGTTGCTACCAACCACGTCTCAACCTCACACCTGTATTCCTCTGGGCCTGGAAAGGTAATCCATAATCTTGAATTTCAGAATCTGTGAACTCCTTGGACCCATATTTTCCCATAATTTACCAGGGCATCAGACTTATAACCACAGCCTGATTTCTGTTCTTCTCCATCACTATTCTGCTTTTGAAACTGGAGTACTCTGAGAAAATAATGAATTAATAACCTTTCCTTCAGAAGTGGAAGAACACCCAAAGTGAATAATGATAGGAAACCAACATGGTTGATAACAACAGTAGCAGAAACAGCCATAGTGACAGTAATGTTCAATGAAGTCTGGCATCTTCCTTAAGAGCTGTTTTTGGGACTGCAGATGTGGGCTAATCCGTATTTTATAGTTCCTTCAGAAGAATTTCCTTTCTCTTGGGACACAGAACAAGCCTCCATGTCAATGTTTTTGGTAGATGGCTTGGTCATTGCCTGCAGTGAATCTGAAAATCGTTTACCCAATTCATTTACCCAATCGATTAATTAATTTCAATTACCCAACTTCATTTGTTTTTTCCTCTGTCTCTTTTGAATGCAAACCACAATTGAATCATTTTTACATCACACCTATACGTAAGTTTTCTGGAATCTTTTCGGTGACTGTTGTTATTGAATTTTTTCTATTTCACAAACAAATGAGTAAGATACCATTCCAAAAACACATAACTGAGAAGTAATAGCATGTTGATGACGTGAAAACAATTCATCTGGAATCATAAGAACCTTGTTTGAGAATTAAATCTGTTATTTACTTTTATATTTGAGGAAGTGCTCAGAGAATCCTAACTCCCAGAAGAGTTTGACAATACTTGGTTAACTGAATAAATGTCAATAACCAATTCAGCACTACTGGAGAAGGTGGTGGGACAACGGAAAAGAGGTCTTGGGTTCTAAACCCAATTCTACCTCTAATTTGCCATATCATTTCAACTAATACATTTAACTTCTCCAGGCTTCAGTTTTTCATCTTGTAAAATGAGGAGTTTAAGTGGGTTAAAAGTCAATATTGATTAGACACTTACTATGTGTCAGATACAATTCTAAGCACTTTATATTTCTCATTCTTTAACTGTTATCATAATCCCAAGAAGAAGTCTGTTCTAATACGTATAGTATTGAGAACACTGAATGACATAAAGTTTAACTAATTTGCCCAACATCTGACAGCTAGTAAGTAGCACAGATAGGGGGCGAATCAAGCTGTCCAGCTCCTAAATCCTTTCTCTTAGTAATCACACTCTATTAGCTCTTCATCCTGCTCCCCACTGCTTTAAATATTCTCTAAAGCTTTTGTTCTAATTAATTTCAGATCTAGGACTACTAAAACTCCTGACTGTCAGCATTATATTCTACTAACTGAATAAACTTGCCTTTTAGGGACTCTCCAAAGGTAGATCCAATGATGGCTGAAAAAAATACATCTGCAGAATCTGGTAATTACTAAGTCTTTCTATTGTCTTTGACTAAGTACTTTTGAGGTCACCATAAATAAATTTTGGAGATCAGCACATATATAAATTCAAATGTCCATTAGGAAGCATACATACCCTCTGATGCAGCTGTCTTTGCTATATAGAGAACCTAATTGAATCTCTAATCAGTATAACATGTGCTGAATTTTAGTGTTGTGCTTCTATTACTTTGTGATTTGAGATTTGCACTAGATGTTTGGTAAAAAGCTTACACTTCATTTTCTGTTTAGAAAGTCGGTGCTTATTTTTGGTTTCATAGTTGATGTTTTAAACTCTTCTTCAGTTCAGGTTTGGGTGTGTCTGTGTGTGTGTGTGTGTCTGTGTGTGTGTGTGTGTTTTAATGGCTTCACTCTTGGATTTGAACTGCAATCTTGTTAATATCTGCAATTTGTGCTTTTGTGCAAATTTTTACAAATTTTGGGTGAGAGGGAAATAGGGAATTTCTAAATTGTTTCTTTTTAGCACCCTTGAAAAAGCCACATGTGTTCATTTCCTTTTCTTCAGAAATGCCCAAATCCAGCTTCCAGAAAGCATTCCATCACACATTTCACATGTCCAATCAGAGTGAACCCAAATGCCAAGAACCTGTACTTACCCTGGGGTCCCTGCTTTGGGACTGTTGTATATCATCTTGAGACTTGCTGGACACCTAAGCTCATTGCCTTTAAAGCCATGAAAACTTTTCAAAAATTCTGAATTTACCACTTTGAGTAAGAATACTCTTGACTCTCCTATTTTTAAAATATTGAAAGAATCATGAAAGAAAGTTTAGTTGAGCTTAGCTTTTCCTCATTCATGAGTAGTGTTCATATGCACATTATTCAAATTTAGAGATGAAGAGGTCATTGGGTTCCAAATTATGTTATTTTTCTGTGAATGCATAGATCTAGTTCCCATATTCAGTGGATTCCAATAAGCGGATACTACCTGGCTCTGAGAGAAGCAGGGGGAGCTCTGATTTGTAGCATGTGCTGATGTTGTATTCCCACCATGGCCAACTGGGTGGGAGCTATGGACATTGTCCAATGTCCAATATCCAAGCTATGGACATTGAGTGACTGGTTGGAAAGAGTTATACACAATCTGCTCTTGTGACGTGCCATGAGTTGGCTTCAGCACACCTCAGTGATCCCAGTGGGAATTGAAATACCACTTTCAAATGATACATGATGGTGATGAGTGGGAAAGAGTGGGGCCTCATACCTGCAAATGTGATTTCAAGCCATTGACAAACTGTGTCGCCTTCAGGAAAATCTTTAGAGGTGTTCAGGTGGCACAGTTGGTTAAGTAACTGACTCTTGATTTCAGCTCAGGTCATGATCTCAGGGTCGTGAGATTGAGTGCCTCATGGGGCTCTGAGCTCAGCACGGAGTCTGCTTCTCCCTCTCCTCTGACCCTCCCCCCCATAAATAAATGAACTTTAAAAAAAAAAAAGACTCTTTCTCTTCCTCTGCCCCTCCACTTCAAATAAATAAATAAATAAATAAATAAATAAATAAATAAATAAATAAAAGCAAAACCCTTAAACTCTTGAAATCTCTCTCCTCCACTGGGGGAAAAAAATGAGAACAATAACAGCTTTCTGGCAGGGTTCGCCAAAAGAGTTTGAGATGCTTGAAATAATAGCATTGGAGATAAATAAAATAAAGTAAATTACATAAAATAAAAAATTTTAAATGATTTTTTAGGGAAAAGAGTGGAAACAGAAAAGATATATCAGAAGTTAACTAGACGTACTTTGGTGATCATTTTCCAATATATACAAATATCAAATTATTACGTCGTACACCTGAAACTAATGTAATGCTGTCTGCCAGTTATACCCCAATAAAGAAAATTATTAAAATAAAAAAATAAAAAGAAAGATATGTGACTAGGACGTCACATATGACTGTGGCATAGGGAGCTCGCTAACGTGTATGTAATAACAGTAGAAGAGAATAATTAATAAATGGAACAAGCTCAGACACTCCAGACCTTCTGACATGATCAGTGCATCAGAAACATTTTCTCCATCTATTCAAGTGTACGGTTGAAGGGAGAGTCCACAGGCCAAGAAAGGAGGGAGGAGCTCAGAGCAAGTCTGCCATGAAATCCCTCAGATCTTTTTTTATGGGTGGGAGTTGTGAAATGCTTTTTGCATCTATAATTAGGGAATGAAGTAGAGCAGATGGCTAAAGCGCAGTTATAATTAAAGTATAATGCACAGTAAAATCACCTTGTGCAGCCAGTGAGGCATCCGCGCCAGAAAATATTAATTCTCTTTGACTGTGCTTTTAAGCCTCCTCTTTGAGCTGCAGGGAATGGCGGTTGCATCATGACACTGATTTCACACACTCTCTTTTTGTACCAAAAGTTCTGTTCACAGATTCTGGATTGCCTTCCGTTCAATTATATAGCTCATAGAGTCTGCTATTTAATAATGAACACTATGTTGTTAAAATAGAGGCACATGCTTCTCTTTAATAGCACAGAGCCAGTGTGCTGCAATAGATACCCTCCTGGGTTAAGAATTCATGTAGGTACTTTTCAGCTGCATGAGTAAATAAGCTCTGAAGCATGAACATCTAATGCAAAAGGATAGAGTCTCCTCTCCCGGGGCACAGCTGCGAGGACTATAAGAAGGTTGAAAAACAGTTATATAGGGGGACAGGCCCATGTGCAGATTCCTGAAATGCTGAATGTGTATTTCTCTTCCCTTCCACATAAGCAATAATGCAGCAGTGGAACCAATATTGGACCAGAAGCAGATGGCTTCACTGCTAATCTCAATTTGACTTCTAACTGCTGTGTGTTCCCAGGCCAGTCACTGTCCATCTCTGGCCTTGTCTTTTCTCAACTAGAAGGTGAGGAAGTTGGACTATATGATCAATGTGGGTCTTTGAGATTTTGTTACCTTCCTTTTAATCCAAGTTTAACGGAAGCCCCATTTTGTCTTCGGTAAATATATGATTACTAATTCTAATTTTTCTTGAGAAAAACATAGGAAAGTGGAAGAGTTTATTCCCTCGAGAGTTTATTTTGTTTTGTTTTATTTGCCAAAGGAGGTGAGAGATTAGTGGCTTGAACTGATTTCTGCTTTTCTTTTTTTTTAATTAACATATAATGTATTATTTGCCCCAGGGTACAGGTCTGTGAATCATCAGGCTTACACATTTCCCAGCACTCAGCATAGCACATACCCTCCCCATTGTCCATAACCCAGCCACCCTATTTCTACCCCTCCACCCCCCAGCCACCCTCAGTTTGTTTTGTGGGTTTAAGAGTGTCTTATGGTTTGTATCCCTCCTGATCCCATCTTGTTTCGTTCCCCCCCACCTCCCTCACGAACCCCTGCCCTGCCTCTCAGATTGTTCATATTGGAAAACATCACATGATAATTGTTCCTCTAGCTCCATCCACCTCATTGCAAATGGCAAGATTCTGCTTTTCTTTTGCTAGAAACTGTTGGACCATGTAACAGTTTCTAGCAAAAGAAACGTAAACAAGAGGTTGTCACTTCCCAGAGTTTCATTCTAACCTAGTTGTTAACGGCTTTCATGGGCAAAAGTAGCCCAGTCCTGAAGTCCCAGTATTTCTTCCCCTCCCCACCATCTTCCAACTTACTTAGGCATTTCACCTCCATAGCTTTCCCTTTAAACTACAGTTGACCCATGAACAGCATGGGGTTAAGGGCACCAATTCCCCACACAGTTGAAAATCCTTGTATAACTTTTGACTCCTCAAAAAACTTAACCACCAGTAGCCTGGTGTTGACCAGAAGACGTACCAATAGCATAAACAACTAGTTAACATGTATTTGGTATATACTGTATTCTTACCATAGAGTAAGCTAGAGAAAAGTAAATGTTATTAAAAAATCATAAGGAAGAGAAAATACATCATGGTACTATATTTAACAACAGCAAGAACAAAATCTGCATATAGGTTCACCCGCACAGTTCAAATCCATGTTGTTCAAGAAAATTTTGTTAGGAAAAGTGTACTAAAAGTATATATATCACTCAGTGACTCAGGGACTTCAGGCTTCATCTGGAAAATAAGTTTTCCTTTTCATTCTAACCAAAAAGAAGTCAGAGACAAAAACAAACAAAAATCCCTCTCTGTGATCAGCTCCAGCAGTTCAATTTCCAACCTAGTGCCTACTGAGAATTTATTTTAAACTATACAGTCAGCTACTGAATACGTAGGTTAGTAGAGCACTTGAAAAAAATAAATCCAATAATAAAATGGATTAAAGTGAACAGTTCATAGTCAAAAGTAACAAAAGTAACAGGCACCTGGGTGGCTCAACCAGTAGAGAGTCATGAGTTCAAGCCCCACATTGGGTATGGGACCTAGTTAAAAAATAATAATAACAAAATATGTAAGGAAACAAATCACCACGAGTGAGAAGTAAAACCAACAGAGCAGAACTGAGCCTGAAGAGAGTTAAGATACTGGAATTACTTGGTAAAGTCTATAAAATAGCTAGTTAATTGTGATAGACAGGTTTCTAAAATGGACCTTAAGAATTCCCACCTTTTAATATTCACACACTCGCATAATTCTCTCTCCTTGAGTGGAAGGGCCGATGTGGGGACTTGCTCTGATGATAGAAAACATCAGAAGTGATGAATGTCTTTTCCATGATCATGTGTGAATGTGACTTCTGTCTTGCCAGCACCCTCTCATGCCTCCTAGACTTGCTTGCTTTAAAGAAGGAAGCTCTGATGTTTAAGAGGCTGATGTGGCAAGGAATGGAGTGTGACCTTCAGTCAACTGCCAGTGACAACCAAGGCCCTTGATCCAACAGCCTGAAAGGAACTGAATCCAGCAAACGACCCCATGAGTCAAGCCTTGGGATACAGATAAAACCCCGACTGATAGCCTAACTGAGACCTTGTGAGGTTCCCTGAATCTGGGGCCCCAGCAAGGTTGTGCCTGGATTCCTGACCCAGAGAAACTGGGAACTGATTAATATGTGTTGTTTTAGACTGCTAAGTTTAATTAGTTTTGCTAATTTGTTATGCAATAGATAACCAATACATTATATATTTAAAAAAATGAAAAGCAAGCATGAAAAATACATGTGGGAGTAAAAAATTATAAAGAACCACCACATTTTGTGGTTTTATTTTTGTTTTTATTTTTTTAAAGATTTTATTTATTTATTTGTCAGAGAGAGAACACAAGCAGGGGGAGCAGCAGGCAGAGCAAGGCAGAGGGAGAAGCAGGCTCCCTGCCAAGCAAGGAGCCTGATGTGGAACTGGATCCCTTGATGGGATCCTGACCCAAGCCAAAGGCAGCTACTTGACCGACTGAACCACCCAGGCGTCCCTTGTGGATTTTGTTTTGTTTTTTAAGATTTTATTTATTTATTTGACAGAGAGAAGAGAGATCACAAGTAGGCAGAGAGGCAGGCAGAGAGAGAGGGGAAAGGAGGCTCCCCACTGTGCAGAGAGCCCAATGTGGGGCTCGATCCCAGGACACTGACATCATGACCTGAGGCGAAGGCAGAGGATTTAACCCACTGAGCCACCCAGGCGCCCCCCTTGTGGTTTGTTTTTAAAAGTTGATTCTCAACACTTTGTTATCTTTTTAAAAGATTTTATTTATTTATTTATTTATTTATTTATTTATTTATTTATTTATTTATTTATTTCAGAGAGAGAAAGCATGAACAAGGGGTGGGGACGGACAGAGAAGGAGGTAGAAGCAGACTCCCAGCTTAGCAAGGAACCCAACTTGGGGCTCAATCCCAAGACCCTGGGGTCATGACCCGAGCCAAAGGCAGGAGCTTAACATACTGAGCCACCCAAGTGCCCCCATTTTTTAAAATACCAAATAATTTTTTCTAGAAGTAAAAATAATACAGTACTTAAAAAAGAAAAGAGAAGAAAAGAAAAGAAAGAATTTAGGATGAACTTTGCAGCAGATTGATACAGCAGATAAGAGAATAAAAATATTAAAAGGTAAACATGAAGATATCGGCCAAAATGAAACCTAGAAGGACAGAGATTATTTAAAAAATGTGAACAAGAAGTTAGAAGAAAGGAGGAATGGACTGTAGTCAATATTTTAAAATACACTTACAGTTTTCTGGAATCAATAAAAGACATCAACCAAAAATTTCAAGAGGGCATTAGTGGAAAAACTGGTGTATCTCTCTAGAGTCTGTAATTAGTTAGCTTAATTAATGTTGATTTTTTTTTTTAAATCTTGACAAACGTACCATGGTTATGTAATGTTAACATTTGGGGAAGCTGCATGAAAGGTAGATGATAACTTCTCTGTTATCTCTACAACTTTTCTGGAAATCAAAATTCTTTCAAAATACAAAGCTTATTTTAAACCATTAACTCAATAAAAGAAAGGTTATTTGTGGGAAGGTATTTATTGCAATTTTTTTCCCAACTGTGAAAAATTGAAAATAAAGTTAAAATTTTATTGTAGAAAAAATGGCTAAGTGGGAACATTTCATGTCAATAGACATAAAGTAGTTTAAAAGGATAATTATGACTACTATGAGTATATAAAAATTTATCCTAATAGAAGGTTAAATGAAAAAGCAGTGTATCATTATGGATACACACACACACACGCACACACACACACACACACGTATTTTCAAAAGTCCTATACATACATAAATTTGTGTGTCTTTATACAAAGTGTAGAAGGAAATGCTAAAACATTAAATAGTGGATAGCAGGATTATGTTTTTCACTATAATATATTTATATCGTTTTTAAGGGGCACCTGGGTGGCTCAGTGGGTTAAGCTTCTGCCTTCAGATCTGGTCATGGTCTCGGGGTCCTGGGATTGAGCCCCTCATCGGACTCTCTGCTCAGCAGGGAACCTGCTTCCCTCTCTCTCTCTGCCTGCCTCTCTGCCTACTTGTGATCTCTCTCTCTCTCTCAAAATAAATAAAGATCTTTAAATATATATATATTTTTATATATAATATATAATAATATAAAATATATATACTTTAAATATATATATATATATATAGTCTTTAAGATCAGCATAAAATGTTTTTGAATACTGCATATAGTCTCTCAAAATTCATGGTTCTACTATTCCATTATTTTGTGGTAAAAAAACAGTGGACTTGGGATACTTAGCCCTTACAAAAAAAGTAAAAAGTTTTAAATTCCTTATGATGGAAAGACCTCTGATTATAGCAAACTCCCAGGTGATGAATTAATTAACCACTATAACTAGGCTTTTTAAAATAAAATTATTATAGAGGTAATCAAATTTCTAAATAAAACAGAGAAGAAAGAGAGAGGTGTGTGTGTGTGTGTGTGTGTGTGTGTGTGTGTGTGTGTGTGTGTGTGTTAGGGGTAGATGAGGTGGGTATGCTTGGAAACCCCTGGAAAGTCTTAGGGAGAGACCATTACTAAGTAAAATATCAGAGTGAGGAAAGAGGGTTTGTAAGGTTTTGTAAGTTTAGAGCAGTGGTAGAGCCCACCATAAGAACTTGGCTTCCTTCACTGTCATCCTCCCAGTTCATCTGTCTTCAGAATTCTAGAAATGAGTTTTCTTGTGGTTCATCCTTCAGCTCAGGGGCCTGAATTCTGGGACATGTGATAAACCATGATGGCTGAGACCAGGTTGTCTCAGACAGTGAGAAACACAAGGAGACAAGGCAATGATGAAGGCATCAGACTGTGAGAGATCAAAATCCCAGAATGCTGGTGATGTAAACACATTTTATATATTTTGCTTTCTTGGGCTGTTTATTTAACTTGAGTTGATTCTTTTTGTACCTCATTTCCAAACAAATTTAAGGCAGAATGTAGTTTAAATATATTATTAGCTATTTACATAAATCGCCCCTAAATGTATTTTATCCTATGTTTTTCTTTTTTCAACTTGAAGCTAGAGCTCCAATCAGCAATGGCATAATTTGTTACCCAAACACTAAGCCCCAATTATTCTGTCAAGATTATAATTAAGAATATTTTAATGTCTTTCCAAAGAAACCCACATTCATAGCATTTCAATATTAAAATCAAAAGGGTACATTTTAAAAATTTTGCAAACTCCCTTACTCTCAGAAATATATGATGGTCTTCCCCCCAAAATTTGGAATATCATGTATGGATTTAATGAATGGGTGCAACTTGTTTTAATCTTAGGATTCAGGGAAAAGATACTATGGTTTCACAAAATGTTTTTTTTTTCTTTGCCCTTCTCTTACTATTTAGTTGAGATACCACCAGCTTGATTGTATCATTGCATTCTTATATTTTCTAAATTCCTAACCATTAAGTTCAGATGACTGAAAAATACTCAAACTATAAACAAGAAATTATTTTAATATAAAGATTGATTATGTCTTTAAAACTACCTTTAGAGTTCTTTCTATACGTGGATAACAGGTATGTTTCATGTAACACAGAAAAAATTCTGAGCCTAGTTTACTCAAGTGAATGCTTCTCCTTTTCCCTCTTGGAAACAGTCATACTCAAAGTGTTGATGTCATTGATAGTAAATAAGAACTGAAGTAAAATGCTTTCGTTAGAATAGATATCACCCATTGATCTTTTTCAAAAGAGTAATCCAATGGACTAAACACAGGGTTAAGGGATGTTCTTGAGGTTTCTTTATTCTTTGGGGAAGTTTCTCCCTGTATAGCTAGCACCCCAGGCAACTGGCTCAGCAGGTCTAACTGGGAACTTACTCTTTTCCTTTGTTTATTGCATTCAGCCCTTTGTAAGAAATTCCATGTATATTGGTATATATACACAGAGATTTAATTCCCTTCATCACTTTGGCTCTCTTGTTTTATTTTAACATGGAACTAGGGGCAGACGTTCATATGGAGTACATTTAACCTGCAATTTACTATAGGAGCTGACTTTCAAAAGACGGGATATTAGGAGTGATATTTAAGAGGATATAGCACAGAGGGTAAGCTCTTACTATTAGATGTGTACTGATTCTGCCGAACTATACAGATACCATACTACATACATTTTGGAAAGTGAGCTGGTCAGAATGTGAGACACTGGAATGTGAGCTGTAAGAGAGAGGCTGTGTCATCCACCCACACAGCTCCTTCCCACTCAAGGGAAGACAATGTTCCCATTCAGAGGGTAGACTGAGGGCCTGTCTTTATTTGGATTGCTATTAGTCTACATGATTCTTCACTAATCTTTCTGGTTCACTCTTGCCCCATCTCCAGAATATTCTTTACAGGCAGGACAGATCAATCTTTTTAAAACATTTTTCGGGTCATATCACATCTCTGTGTGAAATCTTTCAAAATTTTTTCATTCCTCTTAAAATAAGACCCAACTCCTTTTCTGGCTTGGTATAACATGGCTCTTGAATACATCACTCTCCTCTTGTGTCATCTTCCCCTCTCTCACTCTGACCTAAATGCGCTGTCTTCCCTCTACTCTATCTCTTGGATACTCCCACCTCTTCTTCTTCTTTTTTTTTTTTCTCCCGCCTCTTCTTTATTCAAAGTCATAGCTGGTTGTTTGTGGCTGGAGTCCATGGATAGGCTTTTCCACCTCCTTCAGTTGGTCTTGGATGCAAAGTACAGGAAGGCTGCTGGTACAACTGCTGTAGGTATTGAAGGGGTCTGAGTTACCTGTGCTTGCAGCTAACCCAGTTCTGGTCCTGCTTGAGCCCAATCTGGAGGTACTATTTTCATGTATTGCTTGAAAAATGCTAGGCTGACTTTATGATACAGAACTGAAATAACCCAGCTAATGATATGCAGCTATAGACACATGACCATTTAGTGCCCCATGGCCAACCTATTCTGTTGTTACCAAGACCCAGTAACATAGAAGGAGTTATTTTACCAAAAGACTTTTTTTCTTGTCTGCTGCAAGTGGTGTGGACACACTCCAGAATATCAAGTTATTCATTATGATTCTCCTCCTGGAGCTTACCATAAGCTCCATGCTACATATTTTCCCACCAGATCCATGAAGTGTTCTCTGTCATCCAACATGGATGGACCAGAGCACCAAGTATATGGGCCAGAGTGCTGTTCCTTGGCATAGGATGTGTTTCCTCGAGAACCCAGAAAGAGCTATCAGGCTCTCTGCTTCCTTCTTCATGTTAGGAGATGCAAGATGCAGCATGTTTTTTTTTAATTTTGAAACACATATTCTGGCAAACTCCTGAAGGGGATCCCTAAAGACTTTACTGAAGTGAAGGACTCTGAATCTTCAGAGTTGATCTCCTATGGCTCAGGAGCACATCTATCTTATCAAGGCTTCCAGCAAGGCTATCTGTTGTTTTTCCTGCCGGATCAGCGTGATGTTATTCATATAACAGCATCAGTGTGATGGTCTGTGGGTTGACCAGACAGCCCAGGTATCTTCATTCTACAATATGACAAAGAGCAGGAGAGTTAACATAACCATGAGGCAAAACTATAAATGAGTATTGTTGCATGTCCTCTGTGAATGTGACCTGTTTATGATCCTTCTTTATAATCAGAATCTACAAGAATGCATTTCGGTGGCTGCATATCATACCTGAGACCTTGTTAATGTGCTCTGGCAAAGATATAATCTCTGACATAGCAGTTGTAATAAGAGCTACTACTTAACTGAGCTTTCAAGAGTTTGCACTTAGTCTCCAGGAGAGATTTGAGTTTTCAATATGGCACGGCCATATTGAGAAATTAAACAGAGATATGATTGGGATACTCTCACCATTACTGTTCTATATCCTTTAGCTCTTTAATGATGGCACTAATCACCATCCTTCCTGGAATATGGCATTCCTTTTATTTACTCTCTTGAATGAATGAGCAGTTTCAGAGGTTTTCATTTAACCTTTCCCACTCTGGTCTTTCTCTAAAAGCCAAGAACCCAATGTGGACATCAGTCTAATTGTCAAGTATATGAATTCCAATTAAATACTTGATGACTGGGAAAATGGCCACTGGGAGGATCTCCCGACATAGTGAACCCACTGTGAGCTGGATTTGAACCAAGATTTCACTTAGTACTTAATCACGTGAGCTCCTACTCCAACAGGGAGTTTAGTCTTTAAGATTAAGGGAATAAGTCCAACTTAAAAGTTTCTGGACATTGATGTCAACTCAGACCTTCTGTACCCAATGAATAGTGACCCAGGCAATAGCTGTGGGTAAGACTGACTTTATAATGTGTGGGGTCCAATTCAAATGAAAATATGGGGCCACTTCTTTAAAATTAAGAATTTCAAGATAGTAACAATACAGCATTAAGTCAAATGAGGAGCCCTTCTAAGTGAAGAGCTCAGTCCACACTCCTGACGCTGCCTACAGCTGCAGGTTTCAGAGGGAAAACTGAAGGAGTTGCCACAGCATATACTTGTCATACTGTCATATTTCTTTTTCCTAGGGATCAAGCTACCTCTTCAGTTAATGGATTTTATATCTATTAATTGATTTAGATCAACAAATCAAGCAAAGGATTGTCACTCTGTGTTATGTGACTACCCTCAGCTCCCACTCTCCCATTCTTGCTTTTTTCTATGTTTTTAAGAAGAACCCTCGTCGGTTGCCCACAATTTTTTTCCCTCCGTGTGCCACGATCTATTAAACATCCCCACAGCGCCTTGTGGGTTAAGCTCCTTGGCTGCACCTCTGACCTTGCTGGTCATTGTGGTAATTATGACCTCTTAGTATCTGACAGGAAAATGGCACCACTTGGTTGCTATTACCAGGGGGTAGATGAGCATCATTGCCATGGACATTAATAAGTCCTGCTTTGTGTCAATCTTTCTTACCACAAGCTCTGGCCTGCAGAGGAGAACCAGCCCTGAACTTCTTAGTGATGCTGCCACTCTTCTCCCTGCATGTTTTTGATGGCCCTGGAAAATTATGTGTCATCTTGGCTTTCCCATCTAACATATTCCCTTGGCAGGTCTTCTGGCCTTACATTATATATCTATTTAGCCTCTTTATTATTTCTCTACCACCTTCCAGAGAAACTCAAGCAATTCCTCTTCACTTATCACTGTTCATCACTTGGTTCCAAGACTTTTAAGAGTTGCCCAAGCAGTAAGCTTGCCCCATCCAAGCTGGTCGTTACCAGGGTGTTAAATCCCATGTCATGAGAAAGTGCATAATGACTTATATTTATATATAAATATATATTATATATTGTAATGTCTTATATTCCAGCCCTCTTAATAAAGTACCTTCAAAATCCAATCCCAGGGATATTTCTCTGACTTTTGCTGGTACATGCTAGCTAATTCTGGCAGCTTCTTAAGTTAATAATTAATATTTTCCCTTTATCATTAACAGATGGGTTCCCTTATCATAAAAGATGATATTTAGCCCTATTTAGGAGACAAGAGAGGAGATAAAGGAGATAAAGGCACACCAGATGTGAAATACTTGTTGCTTTCCCAGGAAAGACCTCTTTAATATCTTCTAATATGATGAAAGTTCTGGCTCTTACTAAGACAGAGTAATCCATTTCTATGAGTTCTGAGGGCTTAGGGGAGTGCTATGGTCTAAATGTCTTTGCCCTCCCCCAGATTCATATGTTGATATTCTAATGTCTAATGTGTTGGCATTAGGAGGTGGGGCCTTTGGGAGGTGATTATGTCATGAGGCTGTAGCCTTCAAGAATGGGATTCATGCTCTTATAAAAGATGCCACCAAGCTCCCTAGCCCCTTCCACCATGTGAGGGCACCACAAGTCTGCAACTGGGAAGAGGGCCCTTTCTTGACCATACTGGGACCCTGAACTCACACTTACAGTCTCCAGACTGTGAAAAATAAATTTCTGTTGCTTATATGCCATCTAGTCTGTGATACTTTGCTGTAACGGCCCCAACTGAGTAAGTCTGCAGAACCAGCTTATCAGAGGCATCCACTTAATGCTCCTATCCCACATTTCAGGGTCTCCAGTATTTCTATGCAGCCTTGACTGAGCATTCAAATGTCTCTTGAGCTCTGTGACTTGATCAGGTTCTCAGTCTGCTGCTTAGCTTTGTTTGCTTTTGCAAAGAGGTCCTCATCTCTTTGTAAGCTACCAAAGAGGCCATCTGGCTCTCACACTTAACCTTTAACTGCTTGTTAAGTGCCCTCAATTTCTCGATATCCTTCTGCAGAGAGTCAATACAACCTAGCAGTAACCACACAATTCCACTTACTTGCAGGCAATGTTCCTCCTATATCTTCCTAAGAGCCAAAATCTTAGAACCTGCAAGTCTACTCCCACAGTGCATATTTTCCAGGTCAACATTAGTGAAATCGGTATCAAGCGGGCTGAAGCTTGAGCTAGAATCTACCTGTGCTCCACATGGCTCTGGATGCCACCCTATTTACTTGTCAGGTGGTATGTGAGCACATCCTATATACCTAGCTTCTATGTGCATTCTCAGACCACTCTCAGGACCACACGTATCATTTTGCATCCTCTTGGAGCAGACTCCAAGATAGAATTGATGTGCAAAAGATGTACTGGGGAGGATGTTTTTGGAGGATAATGAAGAAGGAAGCAGAAGAAGGACAGGAAGGAAGGGTATTACTTCAAAGGGTAATAACTATCTCTGAAAATCAAGAGGAGGAGGGAAAAAGAAGGAAGATTCAAGAGAAGAGCCTCACACTGAAGTACAGTTTCAAAAAAAGTTGGCCAAGCAGTGAGGCATTCTTGAGTCAAAATCACCCATTTGAGATATCCCATGTGTTGCTCTAATGGGCCCAGTTAGGTAGTCCCACCAGGATCAGTCCTTGGCTGGAAGGAGTCTGGATGTTGTGTGGCCTTTCTGAGATAGCAGTGTGGCTAAAAGAAGGAGTGCTGTGGCTATCGGTGGATTATGTGCTCCATGTCGGAAGAGCTGAGCTGTGTATTTCCAAGGCTGCCTCACTCTCATCATAAATGTCTTTTAAGAGCCATATTTCCCTTCATGATCCAATGTCATCAGGGGAGAGAACTCTGTGTAAAACACGGCATCCTTTCCTATGACCAAGGGTCACACAATTCCATCCTCATAAAATCAGCCCATGTAAACTCTTTGAATTCAATTTAACGTCTAGAACTGCAATTCTGGACATATTTCAAATGAGGGTGAGTGTAAGTCTTTCCCAATCCTTAGCAGAAATTCACAGTGTAGACCCAGGTCCATCAGAGAACAGAGACACATTCCTTTAGAACCATGTATTCTGGCATAATTTCTTTTAGACACACTTTCTAGAGAGAAATTCTGCAGGGAAGTATTTTTGATCGTTATTTCATATAGGTTATTTCAGAATATAAAAATTACACATGTTCACTGTATAAACTTGTAAAACTATAGAAAAATATTAGCCAGAAAACATTTTTTCACTCCATTAACCCATATACTTAGAAATAATTACTTTTTTTTTTAATTTTTTTTATTAACATATAATGTATTATTTACCCCAGGGTACAAGTCTGTGAATCATCAAGAAATAATTACTTTTAAGAGTTTATAATCTTTCTTTGCTTTGTTCTTCTTTTGTGATAGCATCCATTTAAAATTTTCTACACCCTGAGAATAAGCTGCCTGGATTGTTTTATTTCTTCCTTTAGAGGATTTTAAAATAACTTTGACTTACTTTTTTTGTCTTGATTATTAGGATGAAATGAAGCAAATTAGAAGAGAAAATTAGCTAGTAAATATTCTTTCTGCATATAATGTGCATATATATTAGTATATTTATCATAAATACACACATATATGTACATATATACACATAGTATACATAATATATACATATACACATTCATATATAAATATCATTATTGTATCTACTATCTCTCACACTTTCCCTCACTCTCTCTTCTCGGTCTTCATACACTTCTTGTTTTATATATATATGTATATATAATATATATTTATATATATATATATATATATAGTCATGGTCTTATGATCTGAAAAAGAAAGATGATTTTTACTTTGAAAATATACTGATACAATCATTATCATAGCACAAAGAGTTTCAGGTCCGCGGGGAAAATGACCTGTTCTGTTCAAGAGTATAACATGAGAGATGTTGAATGAGAATCCGGACAGTTTAAATGGATCAATGGCTGAATGGCAGAGTAGTGTGTTACCCAAACCTACCTAAGAGCAGCCAAGAGTAGTCGTGTTTTTAGACTGGGGTTATTCCTCCAAGGTTGTACTTTAAATGTACTCCTTAGAAACTTGGCACAAAGATGTTGCTGTAAACAAGACCTATTCAAGGGTCATCCCATGTGGATTCCCCTGTAAGGGTGCCCTGCAAATCACTTCCATCCCACAGAAGCATCTTATCAGTGCATCCACTCCCACATGCTTGAACAGTGTGCACAATCCAGATTTCAAAATAAGCAGAGTTAACATTCTTGACTCCTGGCCCAAATGTGGGTGCTTGTCATGAGCTCATGCCTTTCTTTAAGGGTTGGCATTTGTGGTGCTTATGTTATCACAGGCTAACTGGACCAGGAAAAAAACATTGAGAGACATGTGCTAGAGACCATGCCTGGGACTCCAAGACATAAAAATGCACACAGTGTATCCGAGTCTTTTTTTTTTTTTTTTTGGAGGGGGGGTTAGAAGCGTGGCAATAATTTTAGGGAAACAGGTTTAACTGACTTCATATCATGGTTCCAACGCTGTCTAGCTGAATGATGAAAGCAAGGTGGCCAACCATCTCTTTGCAAGATGGAGATAATAGCATCTAACTCCTAGGGCTTTTAGGTTTTTATCTAAATAGATAACGGACATAAAATATTTAGTAAATGGCAAACACAAAAATTCTGGACTTGCACATATACTACGAAAGAGTCTGTTTTATTTACCTTTATTTCTCCAGAGCCCCGCACAACACCAGGTCTACCACAGGCGTTTAATGAATGTTATTCTATTGAGCAAATGGGTTCAGGGCTTGAGGTAAGAGTTGGATCTACCACAGGCTACTTGCACTGATGGTTCTGTGATTGTGAGTTTGTCTAATTTGTCTGTGTCTTAGTTTCTTCATGCATATTAAATGGAGGGGATGAATCCACTTGTCATGGTCCTCACGTGGTGTTTGGGAGGCTCTGATGAGAGACTCTCTGTGAAAGTGTTTGGTAAAATTTAAAGCACTATACACAGTCTTGTTTTTTTTTTAAGTCATTCTGTTTGCTGGGACATTTTCTAAGTAAGTGATCTCTAAATTCCCTTTTAACTTTAAGTATAGCTAATTTTCAAAAATAAAAATTAACAAGTCTTTACAAATGTCCTTAGCCCTTCTTTTGGGATCTGTGCTGTATAGACAAAGGGTATGCTTCAGGAAACTACACACCAGAAAAGCATCCAGGGGTTTAAGAAATAGGTACCCCTGGCTGGCTGAGTGGGTTGAGCATCAGACTCTTGATTCCGGCTCAGATCATGATTTTAGGGTCCTGAGATCAAGCCCCGCAACAGGCTCCATGCTTCTCTCTCTCCCTCTCCCTCTGCCCATCCCCCACTGGCCCCATGCCTCATCCCCACCCCAGGTGAACACACTCACTATCTCAAAAAAAAGGAAAGGAGGAAGGGAGGGAGGAAATAAGGGAGGGAGGGAGGATGAGAGGGAAGGAAGGAAGCTGTAGTCTTAAGGATAAACAGATTGGGCCTTATTTTCTTGGCTCACACCCATAGCTTTTCCCGCCACAAATGATAGCCTGTATGACTTTCTGATGATCAGTACCAAACTATAAGACACAAATCTGGGAATGAATGTGTGTCTGACGGAGAGGTTCAGCCACAGCTGAGTCTCTTGGACTCAAACCACACAAAAGTAAATAAGAATGCTACATTATATTCTCTCCTACCTACACATATGTTTCATGAATTCTAGTAAACATATTCTTATCTTATCTGTATTAATCAGGCACCAAATACCCCAAACCCAAAGCCCATGTGACAAATTGGTCATCAGTAACTCAGAGACACAACTATACCATAGTCATCCTTTCATTTAGGAAGCTTAAGATGAAAGAAAGAAAAGAAAAGAAAAGAAAAAAGAAAAGAGAAGAGAAGAAAAGAAAAAAGAAAAGAAGAGAAAAAGAAAACAAGAGAAAAAGAAAGCAAAAGAAAAGAAAACAAAACAAAAGAAAGCAAAAGAAAAAAGAGAATTATTTTCAACTTTACTTCAGGTTGTTTGATTGCAGGGACTGACTCAAAGTGATCCCCTTCTACCCAGAGCCCCCGGTTCCCTGATGGGCACACAGAAGAAGCCCTTGAGGAATATCCATGTTAAATCTATGAATCAATTGTCAAATCAATGAGTGCCGTAGAGTCTTGAGAGAGAATTATACTGGAATTCACTAAAATTTCAGGCCTAATTATAACATCATCCACTGTCACTTATTTATAATAAACAAACAAATACATTAGATTTACAGACTAGAAGCCAAAGTTCAATTCATTTGGAAGACTCAGTATAGGTCCTTTTCCTCCCTTATTCTTTTTTTTTTGTTAAAGATTTTATTTATTTATTTGAGATAGAGACAATGAAAGAGAGCATGAGAGGGGAGAAGGTCAGAGGGAGAAGCAGACTCCCCATGGAGTTGGGAGCCCGATATGGGACTTGATCCCAGGACTCTGGGATCATGACCTGAGCCAAAGGCAGTTGCTTAACCAACTGAACTCCAGGGGCCCTCCTCCCTTGTTCTTTTAACAGATCTATTTTGTACCTAAAATGTGCTATGTATAACATGTCTAAGCTATTATCATGGATCAAAAATATGACATACAAGTTTGCCTTATATTAGCTTCTTACATGTTTACAGATAAATTCATGGCCCTTAAGCACAAGTGTAGAACTTCATGCACTATTTTGTGAACAAATACTGTCCTTTATTTTCTCCTACTTTTCTTACTCTTGGTGTTTATAGTAGTTATTGATTTCCTCATTTACCTATATGTTTTTAAAGTAAAAAATTTTTAAATTATGGTAAAAAATGCCTAACTCCAAATTTATCATCATAACAATTTAAGTGTAGTTCTGTAGTGTAGGATATATTCACATTGTTGTAGAATGAACCCCCTGAACTTTGTCATCTTGCAAAACTGAAACTCTATACTCATTCAACAACAACTTCCCATTTTATCCTACTTTTGGCCTCTGGTAATGCTGCATATGTATTCTTTAATCTTCTTATATGTATTTTATAAGGTACCTCAAATCATTCTGGAACAAAGTGATTTCATATAGATAGATACATTGATGGATCATATATAAATGTAGTCTGCAAGTTTACAGTCATAGAATCTTGGACTCTTAAATATATCACATATATAATCTTAATATCACATATACGGCCCCAATCTAAGGCTTGACAAGCACACTTGCTGCCACACATTCGTGTTCCTACAAACGCAAGTATAAGGGAAAATTCTACTGAATGCCACACCCTTCTTAAATGACCAGATAATATATGGTTCATTTATAATTATATGTGTTACATAATAGATAGGAGAGAACCTGGGTTTTGGTAAATACTAATGATATTGATTCCACTGCTTGTAATTTTACATGCTTGATAAAAAGAAGGAAAGTTTCCATAGGTTAGTTCCTGGCTCTGTGCATTCCAGACTCTGTTTCTCCACTACTATTCACACATTTCCCATGGCAGTTATTATACGCGATCTCCATAAGACCCCCAGCCCCAGGCTCAAGTGACACCAAGCCTACTGAGTCTACATGAGTAGAAGGAGTATTCTTGGAAGCCATTCCTACTACAAGATGAGTAGCAATCACTGAATGCTAAACAAAGATAACTACAAACCTCATAAATGTATCCCCCCAAAAAACACAAACTAGAAGAATCCCCTGTCTAACTTGTTCTTGACTGGGTCCTAAAACTCCCACTGCACCTCTACAACCATTCTGTGTGAGATGAAAGTTGATGAAGGGGAAATTGAAATAGAATGGTGCAGTAACATCAGAAGATTATGTTTCAAATATTTCACATTCATATATTTTACGGAAACACAACGGCAATACAAAAATATAGTTCCCAGGACTGTGCAGGTGAGAGGGCTTGACCTAATTTTTTTAGGTTTATAATAAATTGAATTTTGAGAGGAGCCTTGGGAAAAACCTTTTGGTGGGCTCAGAAACCTGAGTAATTCTTGAAATGATGTACTGAGATGACCGCAGTGACACCTTTGTGATGTTTCTACTGCAAGTACAGTACTAACTCTAATCATAAGGAAACATCAGTCAAACCTAAACCAAGGTATGTTCTACAAAATAATTGGCCTGCTTCCTTTCAAAAATAGCTATATCATGAGACATAAAGCCATGTGTGAGCCAGGATTTGAGATAATTGGAAAAATCTGAATAAGGTATATAGAGTTTATCAGTGTTGATCTCTACATTTCAGTTATTGAATTGTGGTTACATAGAAGATTTCCTTATTTTAGAAAATGCACACCAAGACATTCAGAGTAAGGTGCATCATATCTGCGACCGACAAATGGTTCAGGAAAAAATAATCTGGAAAGTGCCAAATAAGGACTTCCTGTGTCTCCTTATTTATCTCTCACTCACGTGGGCATTAAGCGAAGGAGGGGTAGGAGTGAGGAACAGCCCTCACACAGCTGTTCAGGGATGTCTGGAAAAGAAGCCCACCCACATTGCTTTTGGACACTGGGTGTGACTTCGAGGGTATCAGGTTTGTCTGTTAGGGAAACTGCCAACCTCCTCCCTCCCCATTTGGCCTCTGTGTTTCCTTGCATGCCCTCTGAATAAAGAGGTTTCCCTTTTCCCAGACAACCCCCTGAAGCATCTTCCTTCTTCTCCATAGATTTGGAGACATTACTTACCTATGCATTTTTTTATTCAATGAATTCTGGTGACCTGTAAAAGGTGGAGGTCAAATCAGAGGAGGCACATTGCTAAGCTTGCAATGCAACTGGTTTTTCATTGATTTTAAAAAAAGCATTTGGCCTTAATCCAGCACACTTAAGTTCTAGGTCCAGCTTTATTTAGCAAATATTAGATTTGTAGAGCACAAAGTTGGAAGGGTTAGTAGAATCCTCCCCAAAGCAGAACTTGGTTTCCACTAAACTAGAGATTGTGGGGTTAATCCAAAGTTATGTACTACACAGAACGTAGTAAGACTAAAAATCACCCCACTCCTCAGTCCCTTCAATGTGACCAACATTTGATGAGTTTACTCTCACTCTGTATGCTAAAGGGTTCTCTCCTGATTCCCATATTACAAAAGAGGCACCAGCCAGGATGACTTGGAGAGGACAGGACCTGAGAGTTTGTTACCCAAAAGAAAGACGTTTAGCTTCTCCAATCCCACAGCCACAAACAGAGCTCTAAGGAATGTGCAAGATCATCCCCTTTAAGCCCCTCATGAGGCATCTGTTTTCAATTGTCCTGTACCTATTGCCCTTTCTTTAGTAACGGAAACTCTATTTTTTTATGGAAATTCTCTTTGCCCCAGTCTTGGGGGGCTATTGATTAGTGTGTTCAGACTTCTCTGGGCCAAACATGGCATCTTCCTTCTAAGAATTTGAATCTTAAACTAAATGACTCAAGTTTAGAAAAACCTGTTGGGTCTGATTTATTCCTGCTGTGGCGTAATGAAGTGACTCTGTTCATTCCTATTACTTAGATCCCTGAAGCTATCCTGCTACTGACCCTTTCCTGAACCTCATTTTTCAACTTTCTCTTCCACTCTGTGAATTTTCATGTTTTTTTTAACATATTTTCATTTAGCCAGAGTGAGTTTCTATTGGTTATAACAAAATAATCTTCACTGATACATCCTTCCTCCTAAAGATCAAGAATCTAAGGCTCAATGTACGCTGCTTGCCTAAGGTCATGGGGTAAGTTGGCACCAGAGATCAGGTGAAATCCAGGTTAGCCAGTTTCTTTACATATCTGCTGTCTCCTCTAGAGATTTAGCAACTTTGGAAAAAAACGAGCTATTCCACATTGTGAACGTACCCAGTAGGACGTATGATTATCAAGCTCTTTAAAAGACCAATGGACTTCTGGCCATAATTGAGTATCAGAGACCAGAATTTGTTTTTAATAACAAAAAGAAAGGGGAAAAAAAGGGAAGAATCCACATGTTCAACAGCCATAAAAAAAGAATCATTTTTTTTGTTACTCATATGTAACAACATAGGTATATTTCAAAAACAGTGTGCCAAGGAAAAGAACCTAGACACAAAAGAATACCTACATACTATGTGTCTTTATTTATGTGATATTCTATATTTGCACTGTCCAACATGGTAGCCAGTAGCCATATGTGACTATTTAAGTTTAAGTTGATTAAAATTCAATAAAAACAAGAGCAAAGATCTATTTCCTCAATCATATTAGTCACATGTGACTAGTGGTTACCAGGTTGGACAGTGCAAATTAGAATATTTCCTTCATCAGAGAAAATTCTATTGGATAATGCTGTTCTAGAAAATATACATCTAGTATATGAAGGCAAAAAGCAAGAGAGTGATTGTCCAGAGAATTAACTTACAAAGGGGCATAAGGGGACTTTTGGGGTAATGGAATATTCTCTATTTTGGTTGTGGTAGAAGCTTCATGGTATATAATGTATCAAAAGTCCTCAAGCTGAACACTTACGTTTAATGAATTTCATTGTGTGTAAATTATACATCAGTAAATTTGATTCTAAAAATCAAGTGTTTTATTGAAGTTCTTTTTCAATCACTTGTAACACTTAACGATTAGATGATTTTTTCAATGACATAAACATGTTTATTCACCACTGAACTGTATTTTGCTAGTCCCTGGAGACACAGAAACAAATCAACTAGCAAACTTACCCTTAGCCTGTTCGCAGTCTAGTACAGAAGATGGGGCTTATGAAAAAATTGCTCATGTCCACAAAGGAAGTAGCAGGTACCCTTACACAAGTACAGATATGATTCAGGACATGGGGGAGGGGAGGAGCGGTTTCCTTTCACCTGGAGGGATGAGAAAGGCTTTCTGTTCTCTGAAGGATCTATTAGATGTGGATATATACAGATGGGGTTTGAAAAGATTCTGGAGGGGGCACAAAATATGATCCAGGGCAGGAGAGCAACCAGGAAAGTATGCAACCAGTGGATGGGATGCGTAAAGAAGAGCTGCAGTGAAGTAATTCACATGGATATAATTCACATGTATTTTAAATACCTGAGTTTGGCAGGGTGCACACTTTCAGCTGGTAGGAGCTGGGAAGGAGAAAGTATCCCTTTCTCTTCTGTTATGTTCAGAATTTCAGGTTATAAGTGCTGCTATTTCCCAAAGTCCTTAACTTTCTCTTTTCACGCATACCTAAAGTCATCACAAACAACATCTTTCAAATTCGTTGGTCTTACTCAGAAAAGCAATTGTCTTCTCCTAGGCTTCTGTGTCTTTGCTTAAGAGACCTAAGTTGCTGGAAAAGCATGTAACTTGCACACCAAAGAAATAACTTATGCATTTGTAACCTGAGACTCCGGGGGGGGGGGGGAGACAGATGTAATATTAATACAAGTGGCAATTATGGCAATTATAGTATAATTGTCACTTATTTTCCCAGGTTATAGATGGTTGTGTGCTGTTGGTGTGTTGTTGAATCTTAGAGAGTTTGCCTTTTTGCCCTTGGTCAGGATAGCTCTCTGCATTTATTTCTGCAATGCAATAGGACCCATTATTTTTCACAATTATTTATGTAAAATTTTTTCCCGTTTAATGTCTGTCCTTCTTAGCTAAGTAAATTTAGGATTTTTTTTACAACAGCTATTGATTTCAAGGCATGCATTTTAAATGTTCTGTTCTATAAAGTAGGCTATAAATCTTTGAAATTAAAAACATGCTAGAAATGCTTGCAAATTAATAACTTATTGGGAGGGTCTAGAGCCTCTTCTAGTACTTTAAAATATATAGACGAGTTCTGCTTATTTCCTAGAAGTAAATAAATATCAGGCCTGAAAAGAGCACCAGGTCTTCCTATTCCAAATGGGATGCAAGGACATGGGAGCTCAGAAATACAGAGTCTCACATAGCCATTAAAAAGAATAAACATATTAAAAAAAAAGAATAAACATAAAAAAAAAAGAAATACAGAGTCTCAGGCCTTGCCACAGACCTACTGAACCAGAAGACGTGTTAACAAGATTTCTAGATGACTCACAGATGCATTAACATTTGAGAAGCACTGCACTAGAGATCATTATTTCACCTTTCATTTTATAAGTGGGAAAAAACAAGGCCCTGTACGATGGAAGAACTTTAACCATGGTGAAAGGAAACTGAGTATTTTCAATTTACAAACTTTGTATATTCCGGGCACCTGTATTCCAATAGCAGGAATAAAGCCAAACACTCTAACTCCAATTAACACATCTATAATTAATTAGTAAAAAGATCTTTCCTTCACGTTTCGCATTTTGTAGAACAAGCTGTTTGATTGGACTGGGGCTCAGGCCAGCATGTTTGTGAATTTCACAATTCACAGATGTTAGACACCCTCAGTCTAAGTAAGGGAAGAGAATGTCAAGTTTTAAATAGCTTCTCCCTTCTATCCTGGCTGAAGCAACAAATGAAATATTTTATGAAACACATTTTGAAAATCAGAATTTCTTTTAAGGAAATGTCAAATTTCTCCAAAAAGGATTTCCAATTGTCGCACAATTTTGGCTACTGTTGGTGTTACCCGTTTATGGGTGATCTGTGATTAGGGGGTGAGTGGAGGATGTGAACTTGCCATGTTCGTGACACTTGGGCACACAAACTTTTTTTTTTCTGTTGGAGTCTATTTTAATTTAGCTTCTGAATCATATTTCATTTAATTTCCAAATCCACAAAACCAGGATAGGTTTACAGGCTGTGTTCAGAAAGAAAGTAAATGATTCTGTATGTAGACTTTTCTGATATTATACTCATTTTGGGATTTATGAAGAATTTAGTGATTTTAATCTGAAGTAGGTCGAGTCAAAGCAAAACCAAAACCAGCAAAAACAATAAACACAACTCGATAAAGGTTATTTTCTTTTCTTTGGGGAAGGAAAAACTTCTACGGGATGTGAATGGATACAACTTTGTCTTAGTTGAGACGAAGAGTGAGTTCTAGGTTAAATATAATCAAGGAATTTCCCTGTTTGCTATTTGAGATTGTGACCACAACAGGCGGTTGGCTGAAAGGGAGAAAGAAGGGGGGGCGGGGGGTTGCGGGGAGGTGGAGATGAAAAAAAAAAACAACAAAACAAAACCCTCCTCCAGAAGCAGTTACAGAAGTCCTCAAATCAAATCAGTATGCAGATACATTGTAACGTTAATTAGCTGGGGCAGGATGGACACTCATCAGCTCAGTTCTGTTACAGAAGTCCGGGCTGCTGAAATTAAACTCTGATGCCATTCACGCCAGCATCCAATCACCAGAGAGACCAGAAGTTCAGAGATGCCTCCAAGTTGCCAACAAGTGTGGCCACTATACCTAAAGGACTCTGAAGCCGTGGTAGAGGGGGAAGAACAATTTTAGAGAGGATGCCCAGCTGGTAAGAATCAACTGTTTTCTGATGTTTGAGTCACTTGACAAATCTCATTGGCTAAGATCAAGAAACGCTCCGCCTCTTTGCAAATGTGTGTGAAGGGGGAAGTGTCTAAACTTCTATGTCTGATAGCATTTGACCCTATTGCTTTTAGCCTCCTGGCTTTATTATCTATATATACACAGGTACATGTGTATATGTTCTATAATTGTTCTCCATTTGTTGATTATCAAAGAGAGTTGAAGGAAATGAATTGTGAAACTTCTCGGTGTGCTACCGTACAGTACTGTCCCGACCCATACATCCAGCGGTGAGTTGAAACGTGACGTAACTTCTATCAAAACTTAATTGGAGTGCCTTGTGTATTATGAGTGTTTCTGCTGTCTACAAAGAGCAACCCCTCCTTGTTTAGGAGCACAGTGATATTATTTTGGACTTGCTGTGAACGTAAAGTGGTCTGTGGGCATCTTTTCTAATTTTCTTTTATAGCTCATGTCTGGATCTACAAAGTGACAAAGTTGGAAGACAATCTTCCCATGGTTTCGTAACAAAAAAAATTATCACACCATTTGCAGATGTTTAAAATCTGTTATTTGCCTTGCTCAGTGCTCACCTACCCAAGAAGAAGAAATTTCATCGGTCAGGGATATAATAATCAATGGACTATCTTCAAGTCAAAATAAACACAGAGTAATTTTGATTTATACATTAAAAATAGATGAATAGCCATTGTTATGGCAACAGATTGTGGCTTGTCATTTTGGCTCAAAGAAATGTTTTCTTCTTGATTTGTTTCATAACAAACATCATCTTTTGACAAATCTAACTTTTAAAATTTATGATTGTACTGAATTTTATTTGTATTTATAGGAAGGAACATTTGCCTAGCACTAAAAGGGAATATTAGTGAGTGTGCATGATGTGTGTGTGTTTCAAATTAGAGTTTGCTATTTTTAAACTGGTAAATGAAATCTGAACAGTGTTTTTCCAGTCATAAAGTTATGGGAGATATTTAAGTCGTATGTAGCAGTGTGATGTTGTTAATTTAACAGCATGAGGTTTGCTGTCGGCATTTCATACTTTATTTTATAAGACTAATGAGAGAGGTCCTCCGAGTGTTGAAAATGGTGGGGTTCCAAAGGGGTTAACTTGTCATTCACCACCGAGGCTTATTGGAAGCTCATACCAGAAGTGGAGTGGGCTCTCTGGGCAGGGCTCAGTTACTGTCACATTGCCTAGGCAATTACGGAAGATGTGTGACCTTTTTTCATTAATATGACTTGTCACCATGTAGGACACTAATGTGGACAATGTAGACTTTGCTCCTCTTCCTGTGAGGTTTCTTGTGGACTGTCTGAGAAAGCAGAAGCAGAAACATAAGGCAGAAAGGTAAATGGAAAAAGAAAAGAGAGGGAGAAAAAGGAAAAAGAGAGAGAGAGAGAGCTAGAGGGAGCAAGTTGTGATCTTCCAGGTTGAAATGAGAAATGTGAATGGTGATCGGATTCCTGCCTTGCTATGTGCCACAAATCACAATGTTAGCAAAAATGAAGGACTCTGGAGTTTATGTTCTTGGACACCTTGCAAATTAGATTCCACTGGAGTTGGGGATTGGGTCAATAAAGAGCAAAACACCCAACATTTTCTATTTCTCAAAATTGTTTTCCAGACTCAAAATTTTCTGTTCTACTCAAAATCTTTTGAAGTGGTATTCTAACAGCATAGTTCTAATGAAATATTAGCTGTATAATGCTTCCCTTGAGGACATCTTTTTTAAAGTAGGTACTTGGATCTATCTCAGCTCTGGAGGAAACTTTCTTCTATTGACTAGCAACCCACATGTCAACCCGGTACACCCCTGTCTACAGGCGTTCCCAGTGATTGATGAGAGAAGCCTGGAAATATAAATAAATGAGAAAATTGCCTCTCATATCATCCCAACAACCTGTTAGTTCATGGAACAAAAATCATCTGTTTTTGGCATATTATAAAATTCAAAATACTAATAGTACATTAAAGTAGTTTAATAAATTGTGTTCAGGGAGATAGTGTACTCTCCATTGTAATGAAAACTTAACTTGCAAATAAAGAGCAGAGAAATGCTTGTTGCTGAGCATCTATTCTGTGCAAGGCACTGGAAATAGCCAAATGAGTAAGATATGGCTGTAATGTTCATTTATTTAACTCTATGGTACTTATATACTTAACAGGTATCTTTTCCTCAAATATTTTAACTGTTTTCCTGCCTATTTTAAAGACTGAATTATTGCTATTTTCCTGTCAACGCTGGTTAGTAAATAAGTGAATAAGTGGATTAGCACTGCAAGAAATCTACAGTACTGTGTACTGTCAATGTAAAAATAAGTAATATTCTCTTTAATGCCGAGTGAGTGAATGGGTTTGAGTTGCTTTTTCTTAGCAGACAAACCTTGTAGTTCTCAGTTTACAAAATCTATTTTAAGAAAGACCAAATTTAGTCATTCCATAATCATAGTCATCTACATAGTTAAATTTGTCTTTTTTTCCTGACCTTGTCTTTAGAAAGAAGTCATGAAAGGGAATTTTTGAAAAAGGAAAGAATAGGATATCTTGTTATTTTTAACTCTAAGTTACCTTAATGCATGGTTTCCTTTTATCACAGAATAGAATAAATGAGAGATGCTATTATCATTTATTACTGAATGTTAATGCCATTTCCAAAAAGCCCCTTTCAAAGTTCATTCTCTCAGTTAAAATTGAGATTTCACCCTCTGGGGTTTTTCCTTTGCACCTAAACATATTGATATACTATACATATTTAGTTGTTCTTCAGGGTTGATGCTAATTTAGTTTAGTCTTTGCAAAAACTTTTCTGATAATCAAAAGAGCATGGAAACTATAGAGCTAAGATTTCCCCTTTGATATTGACCCTTACAAAGAAGAAGAAAAGGTGGGGAAAAATCACAGAACGCATGGGCAGATTACCATTTCCTTAAAAATGAAAACTATAAACAATGAGTTCTGTTTATTTTTTATTAGGTGAAAACTCAAAATGAATCTAAAATCTAAATCTCTGTTAGAGATTTAGAATTTAGTTTTTAGAATTGCCATCTCATTTTTAAAATAGATCTTTAAACTGAGTAATTCTAAAAGACAGATTAAATTCTTTCAAAATATAATTTTGGAAATAAACCAGTTAAAGTGAGAAAGATGAATCAAGATCAAATTTTGAAATAATATGTTAGCTGAGGGCTAAAAATAAGAGAAAACACAACATATTACAATTCGGATCACTTGCAAGATGAGTTTGTATTTTTTTGTCAGTCACCCTCTATTCAAAAAAGCTCAAACTGCTAACGTGGTTTTTGGATGAGTAAGAAGCATTTCCTGTGTAAATTGCATATTGATTGTGAATTTTATGCTTTACCAGTTAAAAGGTCAACTTTATTAAGTAGGTTTCTAAATATATCCCAAAAGGAAGTGTGGTGACAGAAAACTTCTAGTGGAACATCATTTCGTTTACGAGGGACTATCACAGAAGGTCAGACGTAATTCTGTGTTGGGTGTCCTTCACCTGCCTCTCCACTTGCATCCTCCATTCTTCTCCTTCTTGTTCTATACTTCTGGAAGCTGACTTCTAAAGACTGCACTAACCCTTCCCAAACCCTTCCTTTCTCCTCTGGTTTCCTTGAGTTAGAAGCACATAAGGAGATGTGATGAGCACTGGGTGTTATATGCAACTAATGACTCATTGAACACTATAGCAAAAACTAATGATGTACTATATGTTGGCTAATTGAATTTAAATTAAAAAAAAAAGAAGTACATAAGGAGGGAAGTTAGGGTATATGTTTCCCTGGCGACTTCCCTGTTGGGTTTTCTACTAAAGGCTGCAGTTCCTGTCCTTTCACCTTGCCACAAGTCCAGGTGCCTACCCTCCCTTTAGAAGGGAGTAGGAAGTGGGACGCCTGGGTGGCTCAGTTGGTTAAGCAACTGCCTTTGGCTCAGGTCATGATCCCAGCGTGTTAGGATCAAGTCCCACATCGGGCTCCTTGCTCCACGGGGAGCCTGCTCCTCTCTCTGCCTCTGCCTGCCTCTCTGCCTGCTTGTGTTCTCTCTCTGTTAAATGAATAAATAAAAAAAAAAAATCTTTCAAAAAAAAAAAAAAAGAAGGGAGTAAGAAGTATTAAGTAGTATGTATTAGTACGAATAGTAACGATTCCCAGCCAGTACTAAGTCCAAAAACCCATATCCTCTCCCTTATGCCTTGGCAAATAGTCCTTTCATTAAACTCTCTATAGTCACTCTTTTTTCAAGTACTCTTATTCCTGTCAGGACCATGGCCAAGTACAAAAATAAAATATGTGCCCACGGTGTTGTCTATGCACATACAAAGTCTTTCAAAATTGATATAACATATAATGATACAACTTCTGCTGTGATATAAAGGATGTATCCACTCACTGAAATGAGCAAACCAGCTTTTAGTCAGGCTAATCCATTCATTCTGCCCATCTCTATAATTATTGTTCCTCTACCTATAATAAGCCAATATGCTACTGTCTGTGTATGTTGTTTCTATCAGTACTTGAGTTGAAGTAAGGCAGAAGGCAGGAAGAATTGGTTCATAAAGAAATATGACGGTATAATTTATCAACATGGACTAATGTATCCATCAGTTGTAACCAAGAAAAAACTGTTTAAAACTCTTACAATTTTCACAGGAATAAATTCTAAAAGACTTTTATGATCATTTGCGATTCGTCCCAAGTGTGATGTATTATAATTCTAGATGCTACCCCTGGGCTGTAAGTGCATTTAAATGGTAGGGAGGCAGGGAATTGTGTTCACTGAGTGCACATAGAACTTGTCAAAAGATCTGAACAATAGTCTTAACTCCACCACTAACTGATTATATGACCTTCATGAAATCATTTAAGCTATTTAAATAAAAGTTCCCTCATAAAGTATTTAGGGATTACAACCTCTGATCTACTCTTCACAGTTGGGTTGTGGAGAATTATGCAGGAACCCAACACAACTCTGAAATACATTGTCCTAGTGTATTCCTGATTTTCTATTGTGCCTGCAGCACACCAGCACTCTGGGTCTTCCTTTTCAGCAATAATGGCATCCTCATGTGGGCATACTTTAGTTCCATTTTGCTGGATATCATCTTTAAATTAAGAATGATTATGGGACTTGGTGTGTCTTGGCTTGTCTCTGTCAATGTTTATATTTCACAACCGAGGTTGAGAAATCTGAATCCCAGAGGAGTTAAGTGATTTTTCCCCAAATCACAGAACAATATGGTAACAGAACCAGATCTAGAATTTAAGTCTTGTGATCCAGTCCCATATTATTTCTACAACAGAACATATTATCGTTTTATTAGAACCTTATAGAACTTTACTGTTAACAAAGTATTTACTTATCTGATCCACCTGGGAGGTGGGCAGGTGTGGTAGGCAGAAGAATGGCCTCTAAAGATGACCAGGTCCTAGCCTCCAGAACCTGCGAATATGTTCTGTTACACAGCAAAGGGGAGTTAAGGTTTCAGATGGAATTAAGGCTGCTAATCGACTGATCTTAAAATAGGTAGGTTATTTTGGATTACCTACGTGGATTCAGTGTAATTGTGAGAGTCCTTAAAAATGGAAGTTAGAGGGAGAAAATGAGTCAGTGATGTGATGTGAGAAATGACTCAACAGATTTTGAAGTTTGAAGGGGGTCATGAGACAAGCCAGGCTGGCACCTCCAGACACTGGAAAAGGCAAATAGCAAATTTTCCTCTACCGCTTCCAGAATGAATGCAGCCTGCCAACACCTTGATTTCAGTCCAGTGAGACCTGCCTCAGGCTTCTGACCTATAGAACTCTAAGATGATGCATTTGTATTGGCTTAAGCTTGGGGTAACTTGTTATAGCAGCAGTAGGAAACTAACTCACCAGGTAAAGGATTTTTAGCCACAAATGGTAGACATGAGCACTAAAACTATGTTTTGTTTCGATTTAACTAAAGGACTCAAGGAATTTACTTATTTATTTATTTATTATATCTTGGTGCTGAGCAGGTACAGTAGATGTAAGATACAAATCTAGACTCAGGGAGTCCAAAGTAGAATTGCATATGTAAAAGTCATACAAGGAGATTTGAGGAAGGGTAGAGAGACACAAGCTTGCTGAGGACTGCAAGTGCAAAGCACTCACCTTGGAGGCACCAAGTTGGAAGAGTGATTTTTATTAGTTATATCTGTTAACATTCCTCAACATGCTTTACACAGAGGCATATTATTTTCTTTTTTTTAAAGATATTTTATCTATCTATCTATCTATCTATCTATCTACCTATCTATCTATTTATTTGACAGAGAGAGAGAGAGGGAGAACAAGCAGGGGACGCAGCAGAGGGAGTGGGAGAAGCAGGCTCTCTGCTGTGCAGGGAGCCCGATGCGGGGCTCAATCCTGGAAGGCTGGCATCATGACGTGAGCTGAAGGCAGATGCTTAACCAACTGAGCCACCCAGGTGCCCTGGAGATATATTTCTATTCAAATCGTAGATGGTAACTGATGCCCCAAATTGTAATGCCCAACTTCAGGTTCAAGAAAACACAATAACATACATTTTCACTTCTGATATTGTCAGGAATTCCAGGAGATGTTACATCCAAAGCTTGAGACTATGATTTGGCAAGTTTAGGTGGAGCCTTGAGATTGCATTGTAAACAAAAGCAAACCTTTTTGATTCCTGTAGTTCTCAGGCCACTACTGAAAAAACAGCCCTAGGCTTTCTGATGTTGTAAGTTTCCCAGTTAATTTTAGGTTAACAGTTACATTGATACCTTTCTCTGGGAAATGGAGGGTGAGGGGAAGGAATGCAAAACTAGCATTTTTTTTTTTTTTTTTTTTTTATCAAGCACCGCAGAGTTTTCCTTTGTTTACGCAGTCAATTTTGAGACCACTATACTAGGGCAAACTTGGACCCAGGGTCGCAATAGAAGTTTATAAAAAGGTACCCAATGATATGAACAGATACATGCCTTCCTAAAGGGAAACTTCATGTTCTCACCTTAAGTAAGAGCCAAATGGATTGCAAGATTAAAGTAGCAATTTTCAATCTGTTTAAAGTCAAGAGAGCCAAGTTTCTGATTAGCTGTTTTGCAGCTCAAATTTGTCCTGACAGAGTTCCTATCTCCTTTAAATAAAGCGCCAGGAACAGCCTTCAAGCAACAAGTGATGGATGGATAAAGCACTATAATTATGATCAAAGTCCAAAGACTTCGGTCTATGTAATTATGCACTTCCCAACCTCTGAAAGTCACTTTGTTCCATTTAAAATAGGATGAGAAATGGACATGAGGTGATGTGTACTTATTGGTTAGTCAGGGTTTTGGAAATGACAGTTATTAACATGTCGGTTTTACCTTAAGCCATAATATTTGGGGGATAATTTAAATGAAGAAAATTAATTGTCACTCTGTTCTTATTGTTTGCCTTCTATTCCCCCTTTATATCTGAGTCTTTATTATGAATTAGCCTCTAAGTTCAGAAATCATTACGGTAAAAGAAAAATGTTGTAAGGCTCAAAATCCCCTTGCCACTTTCAAATTTCTGTACCTTTTTCTCTTTTTCAAATGAGCAAGCTTAATTGGTCAGGTTAAACAGAAAACACCCTTTCTCACTTTCCATGACCTTGGTTAACTCTCATGTAATTGAGGGGGAAAACCAGAATCACAATAATGTTAAAACTGATAAAGCATTTTGACTCAAGAAGTACAAAATTGGATGATGTAATAATTTAATCAACCACATGGTCACCTAGGGTGGATTTTTAATGTAAGCTTTTTTACAAATGGTGGTGTAGATTGCAATAAATAATAGAAAACACACAAATTCTTGAGAGGGGTAACACTGCAACAGACTTTTCCTTGTAAGTTAAATATGTCATACCTTAAGATTATTGACTGCATTTAACCTGCTTACTCTATCATATCCTTACATTTCATCAAAGTGGTCAATTTTTAGAGCTTCCTTAAAAATTCCAAGCTTTGTGAGGGCACCTGGTTGGCATCAGACTCTTGGTTTCGGCTCAGGTCATGATCTCAGGGTCTTGAGATTGAGCCCTGCATTGAGCTCTGTGCTGGGCATGGAGCCTGCTTATGATTCTCCCTCTCCTTCTGCCTCTCCCTTCCTCCCTCCTAAAATATGTAAAGCGTGGTATTTTATTTTATTTTTTTATCTGAAATTCATCATTAGTTTTTCTTCTTTATTTTTTTCTGGTTCAACCAAACTTCCATTTTTATGCTTGAATTTAATAATGCCATTTACTTCTTAATCACATAAATTAAATATGTTTCTTAAAGCTTTCATTGAGAAAAATATCTTCCAACTTTTCCATAATATTGCAACCTCCTCCAAATAGAAAGTGCTAATAAGATGTGTTTCCACTCTATTTTTCTTTTTCACACTTTTGTTATCTCAGGGAATGAGCAAAAACTTTCTTCTAGACAAGGTTTTCAAACTAAATTATGAGCAATCTAAACCTTTCCAGTCAAAATGAATTTTTTTCAGCATCTTAATTGATACTTTCTGATGTGATAAATCTTGGCACCTGTGTCAGCAATTTTTTTCTTTTTAAGTATCCTGTAGAGGCTGATGTGGATCTAATTGAGATTTCTTCACTAAAACTTGGCATATTAATAAATGCCTTATCTTCGAGTTAGTGCTACTGAATGTAGGTCCATCCTAGGTGCTGTGTGTGCATTGACATGCTTGCTGCAGAATCTCATGCAGAATTGTCTTCTCACTGAGCACAAGCCTTCTGTGTTGTCCTCCCTGTGAATTCACTACCGGCCCTTCTATCTGGCGTTCCAGGTACCACCTTATCTACATATGTACAATTTATATACATTTTTTTAAGATTTTATTTATTTATTTGACAGAGAGAGAGTGAGAGCACAAGTAGGGAGACAGAGGCAGAAGCAGGCTTCTCGCTGAGCAGGGAGCTGGATGCATAACTCTATCCTAGGACCCCGGGATCATGACCTGAGCCAAAGGCAGACACTAAACCAACTGAGCCACCCAGGTGCCCTTACAATTTTATCCCTAATTATTGAATCTTTCAAAACAGTAAAGTAGAAAGCTTGTTATTTTTTTTCTCTCTCTGCTTTTCTTCTTCCCTTTTTTCTTTCACAGAAGCTCTGTATTTCTTTGCTTCTTGGGAAGACAGAATATATATGAAAAAGCTAAAAGTATCACAAAGCACATTTTTCTTTTAACCAATCCAAGCTTCTCTCTGCAACAGCGAAATTGGGGCATTTTGTAAACAAAACAATAAGAAATTATGACAATAACATATCGAAAATAAAAACATGTGAAACATATATGATTTGGGGTTTACAAGAAAATTTTTGTGGGTTTTTTTTAGTATTTAGTTTATTTGAGTTGCTAAGCACATTTTTAAAGGAGTTTTATAAATTAGCTAATATTAAAATAAGTTGATAAATATTGCTGGTGAAGGTGACTGGGATTAGAGAGAAAGGATAATGTTTTAAAGAGTTCAACATTGTAAACTACAATACTATTCAATAATGTTCAGTAAATATTTAATAAATCTTAGATTTTGGATATATGATAAGATTTAAAAATTCAGAGGTTTTTAGTACTGTTTTTACTGTAGCAATACTGGTTCCAGGATCATCTGAATTAGATAAGGAAAGGTGAGGTAAAGAAAGATCATTGAAGCTCAGGAGGAAACAAATGTTAGAACACTTTAGGTATTCTCAGATGAAACATTCAGATAAAGGTACATGTGACTTCATATTAATGTAATCAAAAATTATTTATTAGCCAAATAACATGTTCCCAACAATAATGGAAGCCAACAAGGGAAAAATCTAGTAAAACAGTTGTTTTTTGGTCTATAATTTTTATACATGGAAGTTATAAAAAAATAATCACTGTTTTATTCATTATATAAATTACATAATAACTTTAATTTGTCATGTATTTTTGCACTTAACATAAGTAACTGCATAAGGAGTTCATTATCACTGCAACTTAATATATTTATTTCCTTTATTGAGCATTTAGGTTAATTATAATTTTTATTAAAATTTTTAAAAATATATTTATTTATTTATTTTACAGAGAGTGAGTGAGAGAGAGAACACATGAGCATAAAGGGGAGTGACAGAGAAGGAGAGAGAATTCGTGAACATGGAGCACTACTCAGGGTCCTATCCTGTGACCCCAAAAACACTACCCAAGCCAAAACCAAAAGTCAGATGCTCAACCAACTGTGCCACACAGGCATCACTATAATTTTTAATAAAAATTTAAAATATTATATAATCACTTCTTTTGAGTTATTTCCTTGGGATCATTCCACAGAACAAATATTTAAGAAAAACAAATTAATACATGTTCGATCCATACAAAGTGCCACATAATTTACCTGCATTATTTCATAGAATACATTTTTTGAGGTGAGTAATATCCTAGTTTGCAGACAAGGAATAAATGCTCAGAGAGATAACTAATTTGACCAGTGTGACTTAATTAGTAAATGAAAGAACCTCTTTGTATTTTCATTCTCATCTGAGTCAGAATTTGAAACCAGGACGATCTGATCAGAAGTCTTTGGTTCTTCCACAATATGCTGCCCTCTAAGAAGTGAGAGGGTTGACACATAAAAGGCAATATACTTTTTCAAGTTTCTAGAAAACATTACTGTTTAAGAGGACATCTCAACGTGTTTTGCCAGAGTCCCAGCTTTGGCTATCACTATTTTTAAATTTTTCTAATTCAATGAGTATAAAATGCTGTAGTTTTAATGAGCAGTTATTTACTAAGTAGGGCAACAACAAAAACCACAATTATGAATTTTTAAAGATGTCAAATTTTGATATGTATTTTTAGAAAATGAGAATGAGCCGTAAGGCTGAGTATCTAATACTTATTGAATTCTTACTATATGCCAGAAACTATTCTAAGCATTTTGCATATTTAATTTTACACATTTAATCCTCAAACCACCTTAAGATTTTTACTAGTATTAACTGCTAACCAAGTAGTTATATAATGCTTAAGAGACTGGACTTTGGGGTTGTGTGCCTTGGTGCAGATTTTCTTTCTGCCAATTGTTAGATCTCCTAACTTAATCTCTGTGTCTTTTTGCTCCTGTATAGTAGCTTCTACCTGACTGGGGTTGCTTTGAGAATTAAATGAGTTATTTGCGTCAGTGGCTTAAAATAATATCTGGCCTGTAATAAGCAATCTATAGGTCATAGATCTTATTATTCAGATTCTGTGGATGAAGAAATTGAGGCATAGAGTAACTTGTCCGGGTTAAAATCAGCTAGATGCTAGTGGAGGTGGGTTAGGTCCTGATTTCTACAACTTTTTTTTTTCTTTTTTAATGGTCAGTGTCTTAGTTAACAGTCAATTTTATGGAGGACTGGTTTTTGTCTTAAGTTTTGTCTTTTTTATGCTTAGGGACCGTAAAACTAATCATTTAACATTCTAGAAAAACAGTCTTAATCTAAAGAGGACAGATGTTACCAAGTATTTTTGGTATGATAAATTCGACCCTAGAGTGCCCAATATGACCCTGGAGTGCCCAATTTGAGAACAAACTGTTCTACAAATGCATGGTACATAAATGAATGAATGAGTCAATGAAAATTTTGTTTACCACAAATGTGTTATGTTCCTTTCTGATAGACCATAGAACTTTATTTCTATCTAATGGTATTTGCTTAAATGACTAAGCTCTTAATTATTTCTGACTACCTTGAATCCTGTACATAGTAGGTATTCAATAATTACCTAACACCATTGAAATGTTTTTGTTCTTTATGTGTATACTTTTGTGCCTTCCCCTTCACTCCTCATCTGCCTTTCCCTCCCTCGATACACAGTTTTAGATCAAGTGAAGGACCAAATGGAAGATGTAGGCAGGTGGGAACCCAACCTATAGGAGCGTTCCTCCTTATAACAGAAATAAATCTTGGCCAAAAAGTTGAAAAAGTGAGAAAAGCAAGTGAATTGGGTTTGAGACTAGAGATGGTTGCTGGCCACACCCATAATTTACTCGCTGACAAAATGGTTTTAGTCTCATGTCAAACCATGTGAGAATGTGTATAGGGCAGACACTCCTGGAATCTGGAGGCATCTTGGGTCTGAAACAGGCTTCTCTAGTCACAAGGGAGTGCCATGATTTTCATTGCTCAAGAATTCTGCTCAGTCTCCACCAAGGAGAACCCTGCAATGAAAGCATCAGGCTGGGTAACTAATGCTACTCTTGGCAGCAGCAGCTTATGGATCCTTTTCATTGAACGGAGACAGACTATAAATAATAGTGTTTGTCTGGCACTTTGTCGCTTCTGAGAACTCCAGCAAAGTCCTAGCGAAGAGACACTGATGTTCCACCCCAGCTTACAAAGAAGAGAGTCACTATAAACACCAATCTAAATGCTGATATGGTTCTTCAATTTCAGATTCTAGGCTAAAAATGACTATTCTGTTATTTTGGACTTTTTCTTAATTAGTTATGCCTTAAAAATTAGGTCATTGCTGGGGCATAAGTTTTCTAAAAATGGGAGTATCGGTGCTAAGACCGTGGCTGGTTCATATGTCTATGATCTATGATGAGTAGTTGACCACAGGTACTAAATATAACCTATAATTTCAACAATCTCTCTCTTAGAGGGTCCAATTTAACAGGTCCTCCTCTGGCAGCTTCTTTAGTCACACAATAAATCCAGAGAGCTGATGGAGAGAAATGGTTCATTATGTTTACCTGGAAAGCCATTGCCAAGCCACACATGACTTGCTCTCAGGAAGCTGCCCTCCTCTTAACCATCATCCTCTTATAAAGTACAGCTACCTGGGCGGTGTGCATGCAGCCCCCCTAGGAAGGTAGAAACCCAATGAGGGGTCATTGCCTTAAAAAAAAAAAAGCCTCTGTCCTTCCTCCTCTCCCAAGAGTGGAAAAGTTAGCACTAAAAACCATGAATTCCCAAACAAGTGGACTAAAGAATACGCATGAGTCTTGAAGATATTGCTATTTATTTCATTTCCAATGAAAACATTGCTTCTTTTAATTTTTTATTTAAATTCCAGTTAATGAACATATAGCATAGTGTTTTAATTGTACAATATAATGATTCAACACTTCATACAGCACCCAGTGCTCATCACAACAAGTGTATTCCTTAATCCTCATTGCCTATTTAACCCATTCCCTGACCCCTCCCATCTGGTAACCATCAGTTTTTAGTTTGTTTTCTATCAATAAGTGTCCATTTCTTGGTTTGCCTTCTTCTCTCTTTTTTCCCCCTTGCTTATTTGTTTTGCTTCTTAAATTCCACTCCTGAGTGAAATCATGTGGTATTTGTTTTTCTCTGACTTATTTCACTTAGTATGATACTCTGGCTCCATCCATGTCATTGCAAATGGCAAGAGGCCAATTATTTTTTGTGGCCAAGTAATATTCCACATCTTCATGGCTTAAAACAACAACATAAGAAATGGCAGGTATTGGCGAGAATGCAGAGAAAGGGGAACCCTCTTGCACTGGTGGGAATGCAAAATGGTACAGCCACTCTAAGAAACAGTATGGAGATCCTTCAAAAAAGTTAAAAATAAAACTCCTTTGTGATCCAGCAATTGCACTAGTAGATATTTACCAAAAGCATACAAAAATACTAATTCAAAAGAATTTATGCACCCTGATGTTTGTAGCAGCATTATCTACAATAACCAGATTATGGAAACAGCCCAAGTGTCCATCAGCTGATGAATAAATATGAAATATCAGTTCTTTTAAAGAAGTCAATATTAAGAGACCCAATGAGATCACATACATTCATAATTAAGATGCTTACAGATTTCTGCATGCAAAAATTAAATGACTAATTTAAAAAAGTTATTTTATAATAATATTTCTTCAAAGGTGTGTTACTGTAGTATGCTACCCAGTGAGAATACATTATTCTATAATTTTAAGTAAAATATATTTATAGTATAGTTTCAATTTTTTTATGCACCCCTATGTTCATTGCAGCATCATTCACAATATCAAGTGTCAAAATTTTAAGGGGGTAAAGGGGGGGCAGGGAGGAGAGGAGGAGGAAAAAAATCTTTCAGTGACTGTGTGATCAAATGTCATGGACTCTTATATACTTGTAACCTGACTTCTTTCCCTTCATACATCCCTTTCAACTGAGTGTGTCCCCCATTCCTTACTATGCTATTTTGTCCATGTAACACCTCCTTTCAAAATACTATTTTATTTATTTGTTGTATGTATTGTGTGTTCACAGTAGAAGTTGAACTCTATAGAGGCAGGTTATTTGTCTCTTCTGTGCCCTGATTTATCCCAAACACCTAGAACAGGGCTTGGCACATGTGGGTATTCAGTAAATTACTGTTGGCTGATGAGTTATGGAGAAAGAACTAATAAAAATTCCTTAGTCACTATTACTTATATTGTTTTTCCTGGTGAGATATAATTTCTTTAAAATGAGTGGGAAAAAATCATACTGGAAAAATTTTCTCTTTCATAGGGAAATAAGACTTGAAAAGAACGGGAAATTGAGCCAATATCACAGAGCTGGTCAGTGGAGGAATCAGGACTTACAGTCACCATTCCTCACAATACAGTGTTCTTCTCACTAAATTTGGCCACCTATCCTGTTTGTAGATTTGGACATCTTATTTGTCCAAATCCCTCCTGGTTGTTCAGTGTTTTATTATGTAAAACCCTTTCACATATAGGATTTGGCCACAGATCTATTTTATAGATAAAGGACCTAAATATCGATTTTATCTTTATTATCTATATATATTATCTATAATATCTATTTTATAGATAAAGGACCTGAAGGTAGAGAGCTAGTAACTTGATGAACATCACACAGATGCCTAGTTTAAGGCAAAGGTAGGATTAGAATCCTGGAGTCTACTCAAATAGCCTTTTTGTTACTATATATTTTTCTCTTGCAACTGTTAATTTTAAAAAAATGTGCTGAATACTGTTTATGGGCCAAGCCCTATTCCACATAGTGGTGAGTAAAAACTTGTTGCTGTTATCTTGGAACGTGTATGTTTAGCCCATCAACACGTGATGTGTTGAGTGGTAACAATTCTCTGTATGAAAGTGAGGCAAGGTAAGGGATATATAGAAAGAATGACAGGTTTGGAAGGAATACTATATTAAATGGACGGACATCTTTAAGTCCTCTTAGATGAAGTGACCTTTGAGTGGAGATCTGAAAGGAATATGGAGGGAATCTGAGGGAGAAAGAGAATCCCGGGCACGGAGTGCGTGGAGATCAGAGTGACTGGAACAGAGTGAGCAAGAACAGAGTTAAGAGGCAAGACCAATTATCAGAGAGCAGGACTACAGAAGGTGGATGTTAAGAAGGATTGATATTTCTCTCATAAGGATTTTATTTTTTCTTATATTTTGAAAAATCACTTTGGCTGTAGGCTCTGTGGGGAAAAGTCTAGGGGCTTTTGTTCCAGAAGAGAGTTAAGGGTGCTTTGTACTAAGGTGATAAATAGTGGTAGTATCAAGGACATATTTCAAAAGATGACCGATAAAATTATTGAAGTTTATAGATGGGACCTATTTGGGGTTTGGGTGTCATCTATAAAAGGACATCTCATTTCCACAGCATGACATTACCTGAGTGAGTGTATGTCCATTCAAAGCTAGTTCTCAACTTTGAAAGCTTAGAAACCTGATGTTTCAGCACAAGATCAATTTCTTGGTTAACCAAATACTCTGAGATTGATATGTGAAGATGAGAAAGTCAGTGTGTTAACTATTATAACGAGACCATCTTATAATACGACTGTCTTGATTATGCTTCTGTTGACTGATAAGCATATCTTTTTCATGTAGACTTATTATAGGGGATAACAAATTAGATTCAGAATGTTGCTAGATGAATATGGCATAGCAGAAAAAACATGGAGGTAAATGGGTAATTTATTAACCTGATCAGTCCATCTCCACATAACTAACTCCATAAACATACACAGACTGAAAGGAACATATAAATACTCATATTCTTGGGCCCAACTATACAGGTATCAGAATAGAGCTGGAGACCCAGCAGAACTTACCTCTCTTCATATTCCTCAGACCAGACAAAGGACCAAGAAATTTTCTACTTCACTCTGACTAGCACATTCTTCTTTTAAATATGTTAATATGTTTGATCAGAGTTAACCTTAGTTTAGGCCTGAGATCATTTCTCTTGGTGACTTTGCCAACGAGATCCACTATATTTTTGCTTTACTCACAGGAGGCAATGAGTCTTATCTCAGTTTCTAAGTTGTCCCTACTATGCGTAACTATTATGAACTATCTTACATAGTTGTCCTAAAATTCTACTCAATAGTTATCTCCAAAATTTAGACTGATTGAATTAAAATAAGTACTATTTTCTTTTTGAACCATGGTACCTGCTGATCATATTGTTGCTGTTGTTACTTTTGTAATAATAGTGCTCAAATAACCTAATTTTCCAGATGTCTCAGTTGAGTCTACCTAAAACTAGACCTTTCTGGATGTATGGTAGGCAAGCTTTCATGAGCTGTAATTATTAAGCAAAAATTCCTTTAAGTGTTTAATTTTCTTAAGGCTTTGGCCCTAAACCACGTTTCAGTTATAATAAGATGCTTGTCTAGTTGTCTATAATATTTATATTTTTTAAGGGATTAAATCTAAACGGATTCTTAGTCTTTGTTATTTTAGCTCTGAAAGAGTGTGTTAGGGAGAAGCATCTCAAGTCTTTCATGTGGTCCTTTGTGCTTGGGGGAGAAATGGTTGAATTTCAGCCCACCCTCCACTAGGGCTGAAAAGATTAAAGAATCAAATGATGATTAGATCCTCTCTTTATGTGTGTTTATGTTATTCATAGTAAATGCTATATACCTAATCCCCCATTTATTTGTGAGACACTTATTAGCTAAAGCTGGGGAAGTATGAGACCTATTTGCCAGCAATGTGTTAAAGTACAGAACCAGTGGAAGTACCCCACGACACATATGAAATAAATAAATACTTAAGTAAAATAATGTTTTTTATTAAAAAAAATGCAGTCATGCTAAAGAAATAGATGACAAGTATCCATTTGTAACAAAATGAAATACAGATTATTAAAACAGAAATGTATGTGAAAGGAAGATAAGTTGGACTTTCTTCTACATGTTATATGGCAAGAAAATCAGTTTAATCTTAGAATCAATTCGTGATTATTTTGCTTACTGGCTTTGATATAAGATCTAAAAGTATCTGATGTAAATATTTAGGGAATTTACTAAGAGGTAAAAAGTGTACAAATTTTTTATGTACATATATTTTTTTTAATTTAAGAAGTATTTTTGGCTGATTTTTGTGTGTAGGGGGTCAGATATGATATTACTAATGTTTACCTTGCAAGAGACTGAAGTTCTCATGCCAATGTTATAATGCCTTCTTATAAAACAAATCTAAATATTAAAAAGTCCTAAAGAAATAACCAATAGAACAACCTGAGAAACCTAGAAATTACAAAGCCCTTCCATATTTGCAATAATGACGTAGTTATTCAGAAATCTCTCTTGTACTGTGAAACCTCACACTCAGATTTCAACATGAAATTTCTTGGCCCAACTCTTTCGTGCCATGTCCTCTTATTTTCCATTGTCACATGCCCTCAATGTAATTTTTGTTCAGCGTGATGAACTGGAAGGGATCTTAATTGGGTTGGTGGAGAAAAGCCAAAATCTAGCTTTTGCATTCCACTGAGAACACCTGAGTGGGAAGATCATGGGACAGCTCCTGAACTGTAGCTCCCTGAAATGAATTTCATAGTGATTTAAAGCCTTGATCATCAGTTAGGAAAGAAATGCCATAGCTTATCTATGGGACTCACAGAATTTGCAGAAGTGCAAGGGACACTAGTAATATTTTTAAGAGCTATTTTTAGTCATTGAAATGTAATTAAATGGAAACTGAGACATCTACTTACGTAAAATCTTTAAAAATTAAAGACTCTTGGTTTAACTCCGACATGTAAGGAGCTTAGAAGTTGTCACTCTTTCTTACGATAAAGCAGAACAAAGCAAGTATCAATTACTTTTCTCGGACCCATCAGTGAAGTGAAATTGCAGGACAAATGGTTACCATAAAACCTAAAAAGATAGGTCCATCCAGAGAGGCACAGTAGCGATCTGCTTCACTGCAGCTGAAGCCATAAGGTGGCAGAAACATTTAATTGGTAATATTGTTTAATTGCTGGAGGTTGTGTCAACTAGCTCAGCAGGGACAGACCCCTTGGAACTCTAGTCTTAGGGGAGACCCACACTTCCCTGGGCTTCTGTCAGGAACCCCCCCCCTTCTTAATATGGAGATTGAGTAAAATCTTTCCTTCAAGGGGAGGGAAAGAGGAACCATTGTGAAATAAATGTTTTTTTCCCCCGTAACACCACAAAAGGACTATTATCCAGAAGAAAAGACTTTGTTGGAGGCTCATCTGGTTGGGAATCTCTCACTAGGTCCCCATTCAGGCTTAATGTCTTAATAAGGAGAAAAAATAACATTGTTGACAGTGTCAGCGTTTCAAAGAAATAGACCAGGAATACTTCGGTCTGAAAGGGAGTAGTGGTTAGGTGGAATAAAGCCACTTCAGTGGAGAGACCCAAATAAAGCCTGCATGCCTGTGATATAAACACTCTAAAAGACTGAGATTTTTAAAAATATATATATATTTTTTTATTTAAGAGAGAGAGAGAGCACAAGTCGGAGGGGGGGCAGCAGAGGGAGAGGGAAAAGCAGTCTCTCCACTGAGCAGGGAGCTCACCAGATGTGAGGCTCATCCCAGGACCCTGAGGTCATGACCTGAGCTGAAGGCAGATGCTTAACAGACTGAGCCACCCAGGCATCCCTAAAAGGCTGAGATTTAATTGGAATATTATAGAGCCTTTTCCTCTACAACACTGCACCACTATAACTGCTGGACTGTAGTATAAGAGCAGCAGATTACAACTGAAAGGACTGCAAAGCACAGACTCTCATAGACGAAAACCCAAAATCAAAAAAAAGGAAATAAAAATAAGACCACTAGAGGAATTTGAAGCCTCTGACACCTATACCTATAACAAATTTTAATTTAGCCTGGCTTTTAGCAGTAAGACATAAATTATCCCACTAAAGGCAAAATTATTTGTTTCTATCATCTGTTACATGTCCAGTTTTCAACAAATTACCAAGCATTTAAAAGGGAAAGTCACAGTATTAAAAACAAAACAATCATCATGACCAGTGTCAGATATGATATAGGTGTTGATTATCCAATAGGAGATTAGTATGTTAAGGGCTCTAATAAAAAAATTCAAAACATGCAAGAAGCGATTAATTATATTAGAAGAGAAATGGAAAATTAAAGAATCAAAAGGAAATGATAGAATCGAAAACGCTATAACATATAGTTTGTCCCAGTTATGCAAGATTCAACATTCAAAAATCAACTAATCTATCACATCAGTCAGCTAAACAAGAAAATCACATGATCATAACAACAAATGCAGAGAAAGCATTTGACAGAATCTAACACCCATTCAGGATATGAACTCTCAGCAAACTAGGAAGGAATGATACTTTCTCGTATTGGTTTAACAAAAAAAAATCTACAAACAACTTATTGCTAACATAGTTAGTAATGAAAAACTGGAAGCTTGTCTGCTAAGATAAGAACAGGCAAGGATGTCCCCTCTCACCACTGCTTTCAATATTTTCTTTGAAGTCCTAACTATCACAGTGTAAGACAAGAAAAGGAAATTAAAGGTGTGCCTCTGGGAAGGAAGATATAAAACTCTTTTGTTTGCAGATAATATGATTGTCTATGTAGGAAATACAAAAGAATCAATAAAAAAACTTCTGGAACTAATAAGGAATTACAAGCAAGGTTGTAGGATAGAAGTTTAATGTATAAAAGTCAATTTCTTTCCTGTACACTGAGAGTAAACAAGTGGACTTTGAAATGAAAAACATTAACACAAAAAAATAACAAGTATAAATCTAACAAAATACGTACAAGATCTGTATGAAGACATGTATAAAACACTGATAAAACAAAGTACAACTAAATGGAGAGATATTCCATGTTTATGGATGGGAAGATTCAATATTGTCAAGATATTAGTTCCTCCCAACCTGACCTATACATTCAATACGATCCATATAAAAATATCAGGACATCATTTTGTTGATATTGAACGTAAGAGACAGAAGACCCAGCATAGTAAAAACATTATTGAAGGAGAAAAACAAAGTTGAAGGACTGATAGTACACAAGTTCAAGACTTAATATAAAGCTATGGTAGTCAGGACAGTATGATATTGGTGAAACAATAAGTAAATCAATGAAATCAGTGAATAGAGAGCCCAGAAACAGATCCACATAAATAGAGCCAACTGATCTTTTTTTTTTTTAATTGAAGTGTAGTTGACACACAATGTTACAGTAATATCCATGATTCAGCAAACCTAAATGTTATGCTATGCTGACCACAAGTGTGGCTACCTTGTCACCGTACAACACTACAATGCCATTGTATAGTCAACTGTTCTCTGACAAAGGAGAAAAGGTAATGCAATGGAGCAAAATAATCTTTTTAACAAATAGTGCTGGAACAAATGAACAACCACATGAAAAAACAAAAGCAAAAAAGCTCGACACAGACCTTACACCCTTATAAAAATTAACTTTAAGTACATGTATCATAGACCTAAATATAAAACTCAAAACTGTAAATCTCCTATAAGACAACAGGAGAAAATCTAGATGACCCTTGAATATGGCGATGACTTTTTAGATTAACACCAAAATCACAATCTATGAAAAAGCAATTGATAAGCAAGATTTCATTAGAATTATAACTCCTGCTCTATGCAAGACCCTGTCAAAAAATGAGAACACAAGCCACAGACTGGGAGAAAATATTTGCAAAAAACAGATCTGATAAAGGACTGTTATCCAAAATATACAATCTTAAGACTCAACAATAAGAAAATGAACAGCCGGATTGAAAAGTGGGCAAAAGACCTAAATAGACACCTCCCCAAGGAAGATATACATATGTCAAACATGTGAAAAGACACTCAACATATTATGGCATTGTGGAATTCCAAATTAAAATAATGTGATACCACTGCCCATCTATTAGAATGGCCAAAATCTAAAACACTAATAACACCAAATTCTGGCAAGGATGTGAAGCAGCATGAACCCTTATTCATTTCTGAATAGGAATGTAGAATGGCACAGCCACTTTGGAAGACAGTCTGGCAGTTTTTAGCAAAACTGAATATATTCTGATAACATGGTCCAGCAACAGTGCTCCTTCGTATTTTCTCAAATGAGTTGAAGACTCATGTTCATACAAAAACCTATATATGGATGTTAATAGCAGCCTTATTCATACTTTTCAAAAGCTTTAGGCAACTAAGATCTCCTTCAATAGGTCAGTTGATAAACTGATATGTCCAAACAACAAAATAGTAGTGTTAAAAAGAAATGAACTATCGAGACATAAAGAGACATGGAAGAATCTTAAATGATTATTACCGAGTAAAAGAAACAGATGAAGAAGCTGCATAATGTATGTTCACAACCATTTGATATTGTGGAAAAAACAAAAATAGAAAGTATAAAAGGATCAGTGTGATGGCCAGTGATTTTTGGGGAAGCAGGGGTGAATTGGTAGAGCACAGGATTTTTAGGATAGTAAAACTTTTCCATATGATACTATAATAGTAGATACAGGTCATTATGTATTTCCCCAAATGCATAGAATGTGCAACACCAAGAGTGAACCCTCATATAAACTACATATTTTGGGTGATAATGAAGTGTCACAAATGCGCCACTCTGGTTAACCGTGGTGGAAATTGTGCTTATGTTTGAGTAGGTGATATATGGGGAATAGCTATAGCTCTGCTCAGTTTTGAGGTGTACCTAACACTGCTGTAAAAAATAAAGCCTATTCAAAAAACAAAATACTGTGACAAGAATGAAAATGCCTTTTATGGGTTCATCAGTAGACTCATCAATAGTCCACAGCTGGGGAAAGTAGCAGTAAACTATAAGTCAGTAGATCTTCCCAAACTGAAATGCAAGGAGAAAAAAAGGATGAAGAAATAAACAGATCATCCAAGAACAGTATCAAGAAAGTATAATATCCTTGTAATTAAAAAGCTGGAAAAAGAGAGATGAGAGCAGAAGAAATATTTAGAGTAATAATGGCTGAGAACTTTCTCAAATTAATGAAACAAAGAACTACAGATCTCAGAATTTCAGACAACAAGAAGCAGCATAAACATGAACACCAAACACAAGCACACATGCACCCATCCTTTTAAGAATATCTTATTTGAACTATAGAAAACCAAAGACAGAGAAAATCTTTAAAGAAGCTAAGAGGAAAGGGAGGGAATCACCTTACCTAATGGGAAACAAGGGTAAGAATTACGGCAGACTTCTAAAAATTATTCAGGCAAACAAGAAAAAAAAACTAGAGTGAAATAATAGTAGTATTGTACAACAAATGTACAACTCTACATCTAGTGAAATTATCCTTCAAAAGTGAAAGAAAAAAGAAAAGACTTTTCAGACAAAAACCAGGGAAATTTATTGCCATCAGAACTGACTGCAATAAATCTTTATAAGTCTTTATGGCAGAAGGAAAATAATATAGGTAAGATGCTTGAATAAAAGTATCTTTGCTATATGAAAGGAGGAGGATTGGAGAAAGAATAAATGAAAATAAAATGAAATTCTTCTTCTTCTTCTTCTTCTTCTTCTTCTTCTTCTTCTTCTTCTTCATAGAAAGGGGTTGTGAGGGGAGAAGAGAGAGAGAATGAATCTTAAGCAGGCTCCACATCCATTGTGGAGCCCCCATTGAAGAGTCCGTCGCAGGGCTTGATCTCATGACCCTAAAATCATGACCTGAGCTGAAATCAAGAGTCAGATGCTTAACCAACTGAACCACCCAGGCACCCTAATTTTTTTATTCTTAATTTATCTAAAAGAAAACCATTAGAAAACAATAATAACAATGTATTAGATGATTAAAGCATATAGCTAAGTGAAATGAATGATAGCAGTGTCCTAAGAGATGAGAAAGAGGAATTGGAAGATTTTTGTTGTAAGGTACCTTACCTATACATGAAGGAATATAGTGTTATTTCAAGGCAGACTTATGTTAGTTAAAAATGCATATTGTGAACCATAGGGCAGATGTTTAGTTGTAACTGATACACAAAGAAAGGACATAAAATGGTATCATATAATATATGCAATTAAAACCAAAGCATGCATAAAAAGGGCTAATGGCGGTGGGATCAAATAACAAACCCAGTGAATAAAAAACAGTTACAAACATGGTCAATATTAACCCACCTAAGCCAATAATCACCTTAATGCAAGTGGTCCAGATAAACTAATTAAAAGACAGAGATTGCCTAAATATATGTTGTCTGCAAGAAACTTAGTTTAAATATAAAGACTCAGATAAGTTATACTCAGAATTATAGATTTTTTAAAAATGACAAACTTCAAAACTAGAGATCTTCAAGACTATCTGTATTGCCTTCCTATTTTCTAACAGAAAAATCATGCCCCATGATGCACTGCTCCTTGACCAGGACTGCACTGGAGCCAAGCTGAGGTACACTGACTCAGAATTTGAGACTTCTGGCTCTATCATGTATTCAAGACGCCATTTCTTAGTTTTCTTTTGATCAAATATCAGTAAAATGGGAGAAGACATTACTATTTAGACCTTTTCATTTAGTTTATAAAATAATATAATGTTCCCAACCTTTGCCCAATTTTCTGCCTTGGATATTAAATATAACAAGGCTATGTCTTCATTTATAATGAATGCGATAAAAATATGTTTTGTGTACCATGTTAACAAAAACCTTACCCTTTTATGCGTGCACATGGTATAAGGCTATAAGTTTAATAAAGACAGAAGGGAGATGGCTGGTGGGGGCCAGTGGTGTGCTGAAGCAGCTCATACTGAGCTCAGAACAGCTGGTCATTAAATTTTTAGGAATTCTGCAAACCAGTTGTTAAACACAGCCATTATTAAAAAATAAATTATATAAGCTTATAACTAAGTAAATAATGTTAAAGGTCCATGCAATAAACAACCAAAACTCATCACTTCTTAATTATTTACTACATTTTACAATTATCTATACTCCTCAGGGTTTACTCCAATTGCATTTGTATGGCAAAGCTACTCATTTTTGAAAACTACTCATTTGTGCTGCTACCTATGTCTTCACAACTCTACAATCAAAGATGTCATTTTCACAGCTTAAAATTGGCCACGATACGAGTACTTACACTATGGAAATTGACATGTGCAGAATTCGGGGATATCTTTTCCCCAGAATTCCAACTGTTCAACATGTACCAGCATATCACTGAGACTAGGGGAATATCACAAATATCGATGGACCCCTGCTAGTCACATAGTCAAGCCTGGTCTGATATTCTAATCTTGTATTTATACCTGTTAAACTGCTTTTGTACAGGATCAGGTCCCCAGTTTGGTTTGTTCTGTGGAAAAATTCCAAACACATAGGTGCCTAAGCAACTTGACAAACTTTACTTGAGCAAGTAAATGATACTTGTAGCCCTTGCAACTTGCTTGAAACCATGAGGGTGCCGGTGTGAGGGCATAAGCCAACACGTTGAGGATGGCAGAGCAGGGAGAAGAAAAAAACCCCAGTCCTTCATGATGCTCTTGAACCACTGAATTACTGAGATCACACTTCAGACATCTTGTTATATGAAAAATATATTACTTTGAAGTCACTTAAAAAAATTTTTTAAGATTTTATTTATTTATTTGACAGAGAGAGAGAGAGAGAGATCACAAGTAGGCAGAAAGAGTGGGGAAAGCAGACTCCCCACTGAGCAGAGAGCCCGACATGGGGCTTGGTCCCAGGACCCCGAGATCATGACCGGAGCCGAAGGCAGAGGCTTCAAGCCACTGAGCCACCCAGGAGCCCCTAAAGCCACTTTTAATTGGGATGTCTATTACTTGCAGCAGAAAGTTACCTACCTAATATACCAATTACCCTTTTTATAGATAAAAGTCAGCTAATCTCTACAGCCAAGACATGAAAGTTCACGTAAGGTCTTATTAGCACTTCTATTTTAAAAGCTTGTCTTTTTTATTTCTAATTTTAAGTTCAACATTGACTTAATAATAGCCTCCAGTATATGAAAGTGTTATTTGAACCTAGGTTCTTTATGTGAAACATAACCAGAAAGAAACTTCAAGTGTGAACACTCCAAATACATTTTCATATAAGGATGAGTACTAATGACTATGATGAATACCTGATATCTAACTTGAAATAAATACAGTTCTCCTTAGCAAAGGAAGTAACAACAGAGGTCCATTATTCAAATATTTACTAGACCTTTCTTATTTTTGGAGTTTGTTTATAGCCATAACATATTTATCAAATATATTATCAGTAAGCCTGCATCCAATTATAAACTGATGAGTATCATTTAACCAGACATCATTTGTCCAATTCCCTGAGAATTCTAATAATTATAAAAACACCTAGTGATCTGATTTTATGCTATTAAAGTTGTCACCCTTTAACAGAGAAACTCCATATGAGTTGAATAAGGAAGAAGTATACACTCTACTATAACTCAAAGACCCTAATGAGTGTTACACAGAAATAACAGGATGTAATTCCTTCTGTGTAATGGAAGGATAGAGAGTAGTGAGATAGATTTCTGTGGTAAGCATGATGTTGCATCCTCTACTGAAAACAATAAAAATGGGAGTGTTCAAAGTCACCCTACAGTCTGAATTTCAACATTCTAGAGAAATAGACAAGAGAGAGAGGAATATTAAAAATGATTCAGAATACGTAAATAGAATAAAATAGTAAGAGATTATACAGTATTGGTTAATCTGCTAGATTTGCCTTGTGGGGTATTAAGGATCTAGGGGCAGCCAGAGAAATTCTTTGCAGCTTCTAAGGAAGAGACTAGAATGATGCATTATCCTCAATTCAAGCTTATTCCATATGAGTAGTTCTCAGGTAACATATTTTATTATAATCCTATAATATATTTTACTATAATCCTATAACTGGCTCAGTGTATATTAACAAGTAAATGCTTTTATGTGTTTACTCAGTCATGTGCCTTTGCAAAAAAAAAGTGGATTTGGTATTTTAAAGTGACAACAAAAGAACTTATACTTGTGATCATATGCAAACTATAACATTAAACAAATATATAAGAAAAGTGTTTTAAGGCATTGAACAACAAATAGTGCAGCCTGAAATTCTTGAAAAAAAATCTCACCATGGGTGTTCCATGATTGTCCTGGGTCTCTGCCTGAGATCAATTTTCTAAACTGTGACAGCGAACCGTAGCCTGAGGAGAGCACAGACGTCCTATTGAAGTTAGAGCAGAGAGCAGGATTAAAATTTGCTGAAATAGCTGGAATCTTAGGACAGCACACCAGGAGGGGTAGAGTTGAGCTGAGTAGGATCCTAGAAGTTGCTTCTATCAACTCTCTGGCTGAGAACTGAGCTTCCCAAGTACAGGAAGAGACTATGAGAAACTTACAAGCAAGCATATGCTATAAGATGAGAACAGAACAGAGAGACTGAAGGGTGTGTGCTTTGGGGAGACATGAATGTTTCATACCCAGCCAGGGTGAGGAAATCTTGTTGATATCCTGAGCTGTCAGCTGAGACATCAGAAAGACCACGCATTAAGAATATGGATCCTGGGGGCACTGGCTCAGTTGGTAGAGCATGTACATCAAGACTCTTGATTTCGGGATAGTAAATTCAAGCCCACACTGGGTGTAGAGATTACTTGAAAATAAAATATTAAAAAAAAAAAAAAAAAGCAGGCATCAGGACACCTTTTCTGTAAAGGGCCACAGAGTAAATATTGTAGGGTCTCTGGTCTGTAAGCTCTCTGTTGCTTTCATGAGTGTAAAATATCTATACAAAACACATAAATGAATGAGTGTGTCCATGTTTCAGTAAAGCTTTATTTACAAAAGAGCCAAGTTCTGGGCCAGGCTTGACTCAGACAGAGAGTAGTTTCCTGACTCCTACCTTTAGATTAAGGCCCCCTCCATACCAAAGCCTAAAACTGAATTTTGGTAATATCCACAAAAGATGCAGGACTTAGATATTAAGTCTCACCAACTTAGAGGGGCTTGAGAAACATTTTAGACTTTACATAGATACATACCAGCAAGCATAAAACTAAGTGAATACAAGTTCAAGGTAAATAATAATTGAACTGATTTTCTAAAAAAAAAATCCACAAACTTTAGAGAAAAATAACAAAATCTAGTGTATTTAAAACATATCATCCAAACTGCCCAGTATAAAATAACATAATTACAAGAAAGGCAAAAAAAAAAAAAATTGAAGTCAATATAAAGAGACTGAGTTAGCTTAAGAGTTTGATTTAACAAATAAAAATTTTAAGGAAGTTGTTATGAATAATTTCAAGGGCTAAAAGGAGAAAATACCATCTTAATGATAGACAGATGAAGACTCTAAGTAGAGAAATGAAAAGATATAAAAGGAAATGAAGTAGCAAATCTGTAATTAAGATATATAATAACTGAATCTAAAATTTTTTAAAATCCACAACATGAGCTTCACAGAAGACTAGAAATGGGGGAAGAAAGTGTCAGTGGACTCGAAGGAAATAGAGATTATTCAATATGAGGGAAGAAAGAGGTTGAAGAAAAGTGAACAGCATCTTAAGGGCATATGGGACAATATGATAGGAAATTACAAATGTTTACTTGAAATGCTAGAAGAGAAATAAATTGAGAATTGATGGAGGATGTACTTAAGTAATGACTGAAATTCCCCAAATTTTATGAAAGACACAACTTACAAATCCTTAAGAAATGCAGAAAACACCAAGCAGAAACATAAAAAGAAAATCACATGTAGGCATACCATAAATACATTTCTAAAAGTCAAAAACAAAGAAAAGCCTTGAAAATCGACAGAGAAAGTGGAGAAACTATTCAGGGAACAAACAATACATATTATGGCTGGTTTCTTATTAGTAAAATGGAAGCCAAAAGATGATGGAATGGCATCTTTAGAATACCTAAAAAAAAAAAACTAAAAAAGAAAAAAAATCCTATTAAAGGAGGATTCTATATCCCATGAAAATATCTTTGAAAAACAATGGTGAAATGAAGACATTTAAAAAAAAAAAAGTGGGGAATTTTTGATAGCAAGCCTGAACTAACAACACAAAATATTAAAGGAAATTCTTTAAGCCAAAAAGATTATACCAGAGAGGAATTCAAATATAGTACATAAGAAATAATAAAGAATATCAGAAATGATAAATAGTAAAGCGAGGCAGTCAAAATAGTACAGAGGGAAATTTATATATTAAACATCTATATTAGGGGAAAAAAGGTTTAAAATAATGATGTAAATTCCTGCATTAAGATGATAGGAAAAAAAGAGCAAATTAAAGCCTAAGTAAAAGGAAAACAAAAAGACAAAGGAGAAATTAATATTAGAGAAATTAAACAAAGCCAACAATTGGTTCTTTGTATAGCATTAATAAAAATTATTAAACCTCTAGCTAGACTGATCAAGAAAAAAAGAAAGAAAAAAACTCACAAACCCCAATAGCAGGAATAAAAGAAGGAGTATCACAGCATATACTTAAGACAACAAAGGGTAATATGGGGATATTAGGAACACTTTTATGCTAATCAATTTAAGAACTTAATTGAAATTGACATATTCCTTAAAAAAATATAATTTACCAAAATTGACTCATTGAGATTAAGAGTATGAGTAGCTCTAAATTATTAAATAAGTAGAATTTGTTATCAAAGGCCTTCCCACAGAGAAAACTCTAGGCCCAGATAGTTTCAGTGGTGAATCCATTCAAACAGTTAAGCAAGAAATAATATCAGTCTTATATAAATTCTTTCAAAATATGGAGGAGGAGAGAACTCACCTAACTAAGTTAAGAAATCACCGTATTCTTGATGATAAAATGTGACGAAGACATTACAAAAAAGAGAAAATTTCACACCAATATCTCTTATGAACATAGATGCAAACATACTAACAAAAATATTAGCAAATCAAATCTAGCAGTAGATAAACTAATAGCATATAATGACTAAATTTTACCCTAGAAATGCAGGATTTGTTTAATAATTTTTTATCATTAAATTCACAGGTAGAGTTTAGTGATTCATCACATGTAACACCCAGTGCTCATTACATCACATGCCCTTCTTACTGCCTGTCACCCAGTTACCCTGTCTCCCCACCTACGTTCTCTCCAGCAACCCTCAGTTTGTTCCCTAGAGTTAGGAGTCTCTTAGGGTTTGTCTCCCTCTCCAATTTTGTCTTATTTTTCCCTCCACTCCCCTATATTCGTCTGTTTTGTTTCTTAAATTCCACATATGAATGAAGTCATATAATACTTGTCTTTGACTGGCTTATTTCACTTAGCATATTACCCTCTAGTTCCATCCACCCCAGGTTTTTCAAAATTTGAAAGTGAATTTAATACATCACATTATCAGAACAAAAGAAAAGGAAACACATAATTTAAATAGATGCAGAAAAAGTGTTTGACAGAATTTAACATCATTTTATAACTCCAGGAACTAGGAAGACATCATCCTCAATTTGATAAAGGACATCTACAAAAACAAAACAAAGAAAAAACACAAAAAACCTCCAGCTAACATTCTGTTGACTGATAAAACATTGAATCATTTTCAATTTAAGTGGAGGAAAAAAGAAGGTTTGTTCTTGTCGGTGAATAGAATTAGCAATTTTTCGGTATTATTCTGAAGGCACCAGTCAGCAAAAAATCTGAACAAATAAATAAATAAATAAATAAATAAATAAATAAATAAATAAATAATAAAGATTGGAAACCTATAAAGTACATCAAAGGAATCCCTAAGGAATTTACAAAAACAACTTATTAGACTTAATAGTTTAGCAAGGTCGCTTGGTATAAATAGAAAACATATCCATTTTATTTCTGTGCATCAATATTAAAACGTTGGAAAACAAAAAATATTATTTATAATAGTGTAAAAATAAAACCACAGAATGCTTAAGAATAAATTTAACAAAAGATAGACAAGACATCTATGTTGAAACACGGATGAGAGAAATTTAATCGTGTGTTTTAGTATTGACATTTCCCGGGGTAAAAGCAACAAAAACACAATTCCATCATCCACAGTTGTTCCCCTCCCACAGTTTCCTGAACTTAGCTTAAACTCTCCTCCATTACTAAGATTTACTTTGTAGGTGGGTTGTTAATGGAATTAGAAATATAATATGTGAAATAATTGGCATAGAGCCTGGATCTGACGTCAGTTCAGCAAATGGAAATGATTTTGTTCTTGTGATTATTATGAGTAATAAGATACAAACTGAGAAGCTTGCATTTATTACTTTAGTAATAAATAAATCATAGGCAAGTTTTTGGGGCGCCTGGATGGCTCAGTGGGTTAAAGCCTCTGCCTTCCGCCCAGGTCATGATCTCAGGGTCCTGGGATTGAGCCCCGGATTGGGCTCTCTGCTCAGCGGGGAGTCTGTTTCCTCCTCTCTCTGCCTACTTGTGATCTTTCTTCTCTCTGTCAAATAAATAAAATCTTAAAAAAAAAAAAAGAAAAGAAATCATAGGCAAGTTTTTGAATAAAGCCAACAAATGTAATTGATATCATGACTGAAGATTAATTTTGCTAATGATGAGAAAATGAAGTCTCTTTAGCCTGTATTATTAATAAATTCTGAAGACTGGAAACTGGAGAAAAGTATATGGATGGTGCATACACTAGTATACCTATTTTATTCCAGGTCTCTATAGAAGTAGTGAGTGACACAAGACTATGTCAATATGAGGGATTATTTTCCTAAGAAAATGAGATAGCATGTTCCAGGACTTCTAACCCAGACCCACTGGATCCTAGAGCATACCACTGAAAATCTGTGTATCTCCAAAAATCACAATTGCAGTTACATTTTGGAATGATGATCTCAAGTGTCATAATTCAGGTTCTTTCAAATGCAGAAACTGAAACAAGGACTTGAGTGCTGATAGTTTATTTGGGTGCTGATCCCAAGGAACAAGGATGAAGTTGCAGAGGAAATGAGATAGGGAAAGAGTCAATATAAAAGGATTTATCAAAGTTACTACTGTGAGCACTGTTAAACATCCAGAATGCCTCCCAGAACTTTCTGCTAACAGAATAGAAGACTAGACTATTAATCTGCAGCCTCCCTTAGTGGAAGATTATTTGGGGGGTATTAGTCTCTGACACTCTCTCATTTATCCAGGCTACTCTTGCCCTGAGTAGGCTGAGCAGATTTTTGCAGCATCAGAGGACGCCTTGAAGCAGAATGCAAATAAAGTCGTGAAATGAGTTTGAGATGACACTTCATTAATGCGTGGTGGATCTGAGCTGGCGTGGAAGTGCCCTCTGTCTTGGGGGCTGGAATCAGAGATGAGCTGAGGAGGTAATGATCTCCAAGTCGAAGCCCTGTTTTATGAAACCAAGCTTGAAAACACAGTATAGGTGTTGTTCACTCAACTAGGGCTGGAATGTGGATCATATATTTTGGAGAATTTCATCAAAGGACGGTTGTTAAATTGGAATATCTAATCGTTATGCTATATAGAAAAGATTGTTATGCCTATAGATTATTTTTCAATAGTTTGTAAAAATATAGGGAACTCAAAGTTAGATATATAATCTAACCTCATATTCTGCCGAAGTTGAGATTGCCAAGGCCATGTGACTGAGGTTATGTAGCTAGTTTGGAGCTCAGAAACGTTCCCCATATTGTCAACCCATAGATTTTTCTGCTCTTCAGTACTAGGCTGCATCCACATCACCTACCTGTATGTCTGAATCAATTTTGACTGGCAAACAGGTTAAATGGAAGAATTCCTCGGCAAGGCTATGTCTCCCCTACACCCATCCTGCCCCCTCACTATGGAGTTAGGTAGGTTGAGTCAAAGGAAATGAAACCAACTGTAGCCCTGAGATACAATGTTGTTTAAATCTATCTTCTGATCTAAGTGAGACCCTATTTAAAACCCTCAAGACAGAGGTTTAATTCTTATGGGAAAATTCCTCTGATTTGTTATTAGTTCTTTTTTTTTTTTAAAGATTTTTTATTTATTTATTAGAGAGAGAGAGACTGAGAATGAGAGGTGAGAAAGTCAGAGGGAGAAGCAGACTTCCCGCAGAGCCGGGAGTCCGATACGGGACTCGATCCCAGGACTCCGGGATCATAACCCGAGCCGAAGGCAGTCGCTCAACCAACTGAGCCACCCAGGCCTGCCTGTTATTAGTTCTTCTAACGAGCAGAATAGGTATGTCTTCCCACACCTCCGTTTCTGCGATGGAACCAGAAACCTTCCTATGGCCATTGACACACTTACCAAAACAAAAACAAAAAAAAACCTCTCTACAACCCTTGAAAATCATTAGTATCAATTTTAAAGTTTGTAATTAGCTAAGAAATAGTAATTAGTATTACTAATTAGTAAAGAAATAATTACTAATTTTTAGAATTTGTAAAAATTGAAGACTAATTTTTAGAATATTAGAATTAAAAGAAAGAAATAAGAAATAATACTTAACTATTTACATATTAACAGCTTTCTCATATACCGACAAAATCATGTTTAAATTTTAATGGGAAATATCTGATTTAGGACAATAACAAAGGCATCAATTATTTGGAGATGGCTTAACAAGAAGAATGCCAGATGTTTATGAAGAACACGAGACTTCAATGAGAAATAGAGAAGACCTGAATAAGTATAGAAAGATCAGAATCTTGATGGAAATACTTGATAATATAAAGATGTCAATTCTCCCCCAAATAAGGTACACATGAGACGGAATTCCAATCACAGTTCTCACTAACTTTTATTGTGTTCTTAGAAATTGACAAAGCTATCTGGGGAAGTAAATGGCCAAGAAGCAATTGAAAAAAATCAATTTTTGTTACAAGTTATTAAAACACATTACAGCATTCTAATAATAAAATTGTATGGTAAATAGGGTGCAAGAGTAGACAAGCAAGTCAATCAAATACTTGGATCAAATAGAGATCCAAGGAGTGGCTCCTGTTCATTGGAGTTAAAAATCAGAGCTCATGCTGGTGAAAGAAATAGGAAGGCTTAACAGTTAAGTACCAAAACAACAAAAATGAGTCCCCAAAATTATATGTTTATTAGAATTTGAAGACAGCCTCTCTAAGTATAAAAGCAAAGGTAAGAACCATAAAGGAAAAGATGAACTGCTTTTGTTATAAAAATTCTAATTATTATATTGAAATAATACTATCATATATAAATTGAAAATGCAAATCAGGAAAAATATTTCAATACATGGCACTGTGTTAATATTCTTAATGTGTATGTTCACGTGTTGATGCAAAATAAAAGATCCAAAAGAAAATTAAAAAGAAAGACTGCAAATGGCCAATGTATATATGAAAAATGCTCAACTTTGCTAGAAACTAAAGAAAGGCAAATTAAGAATGAGCTTCCATTTTTTGCTGAATGAGTTGGCATTTTTCTTTTCCTTTTTACATTTAATACCCAGTGTTGTAAAGGTTTCTAGGGACTGGTACCTTCCTAGATTGCTTAAAATCATTACATCATCCTGGTGGAGAAGAGGATGATATTTTGCAAAAGCCTTAAGAATATTTACCATTTTATTTACCCTAAAGATACAAATGTAGTGATCCGAAGGGTCACATGCACCCGAATGTTTATAGCAGCAATGTCCACAATAGCCAAACTCTGGAAAGAACCTAGATGTCCATCAACAGATGAATGGATAAAGAAGATGTGGTATATATATACATATATATATATGTATATATATATATAATGGAATACTATGCAGCCATCAAGAGAAATGAAATCATGCCATTTGCAATGACGTGGATGGAACTAGAGGGTATTATGCTAAGTGAAATAAGTCAGTCAGAGAAAGACAATTATCACATGATCGCTCTGATATGAAGAATTTGAGAGGCAGAGCTGGGGGTTATGGGGGTGGGTGGGGAAGAGAAATGAAACAAGATGGGATGGGGAAGGAGACAAACCATAAGAGACTCCTAAACTCACGAAACAAACTAAGGGTTTCCGGGAGGTGGGGGGCGGGTAGAGTTATGGACATTGGGGAGGGTATATGCTATGGCAAATGCCGTGAAATGTGTAAGCCTGATGATTCACAGACGTTTACCCTGGGGCAAATAATACTTTATATGTTAATAAAAAATAAAAAAAAAAAAGAATATGTACCATTTGACTTGGCAGCTTCATCCCTGGAAATTGACCCTAAGGAAAAAAATTAGGTATAGACTATGTACAAAGCTGTTCATTGAACATTATTTATAATAGCAAAAACAAACCAAAGAAAATCAATGCTGATTCAGTCTTCTGTGACTCTAAGTTCATTGATTTTGCCTAGAAAGATTTTCACCCTTTGTTCTGCACTAAGAATTTATACACAGAAGATGAGGGGCACCTGGATGGTTCAGGTGGTTAAGCATCTGCCTTGGGCTCAGATCATGATTCCAGGGTCCTAGGATCGAGCCCCACAGGAGCTTCCTGCTCCATGGGGAGTCTACTTCTCCCTCACCCTCTGCTGCTCCCCCTGCTTGTGTGCTCTCTCTTTCTCTCTGTCAAATAAATACATAAATTCTTAAAAAAAAAAGAAGTCAGATGAGCATCATTCCTGCCTCTGTGACCTTGTGGTTTTCTGTATATACTGCCAGGGTTCTCCTTCCCGCACCACACCAAACCATCCTTCCACTTCCACATTAGCTGGGATTCTTAAAGACAACGAATCTTTAACTCCCTGGAGCCTCAGTTCCCAAATGACACACAGAGAGTATTATAAATGGTACTAATGAGCACTCCAATATGCTAGGAATCATGCTATGCACATTGCACATGCTATTTCTTTTAATCTTCACAAAAATCTTATGCTTTAATTTTGTCATTTCCATCTCACAGATGAGAAAACTCAGGATGAGCAGTTATGAACTTGTCATATCCACGCAGCTATTAAGGGGTAAAGCTGAGATACAAGCCCAGGGTTATCTTACTCTATGACTCAAATCCTTAACGACTATGAAGACATTACCTAAAAGAATAATAATATCTAACTGGTAGGTAACCATGTGCTAAGCATTGTATTAAATCCTTATATCTATATATTCATTTAGGCTTAAAAGCAACCCCATGAGATAGATACTATTATTATCCCCATTTTACAGATTAAAAAATAGGCACAGAACAATTATATAGATCATCCAAAGCCTTTTGGCTAGGGAGTAGCAATGCTAGAATGAAGCCACATCCATTATGCTTTGCTGCCTGTGAAGCCCCTACCATCTATGCTCTGCTTTGGTAACAATTTATAACATATGCTCAGCCCCTTTACCTCCTTTAGAGACAAATCGTTCTTTGAAAACTCAGTTGCTGACATACAAGATGTCAGAGCTGCAGGAGAAATGCCATTTCTAAGACAGGAAGGGCTACATTTCTTTGTTAGTATCTGGGGAATCAGTTCCATCCCCTATCCCATTTAGCATATTGAATGTCCCACCATATAGTTGGACAACTTCAGTTCCCGGACACAGCCAAGGTGATGACTTCATCCTGTGTTCCTTCATCGGGAACGTGGTCTCCTCTTTATACTTGAACATGAAGTCATTGCAGTAGCCTGCCAGTCGTAGCCCCTGCTCACTGCTTCTGAATTTACAGAATCTCGGTCTCGCATGACCTGGAATAACAACAGCTCAGCACCTGCTCGCAAAGTGTTAAAGCGCCCAGTGTTCTCACCAGAAGGAAATCTGCAGAATTTAGACATGTCACCTTAGATGAAATATAGGTTCAGTAAGGTTTCGTATTCAAAGTTTTGGGGACTAATGAGATTTGATTACATCCGGGACATCTGCAGTTTCAACAACTGTAGGAGATCAGTTGGTGAAATACTATTATGACTAAATTGGGGTGTGAGTTGGTGAACGAGAGCACACAGCAGAAGGTGATCTTCTTGTAGGATTGCAACAATTTCGCATGATGCCAGGGCCATATGGCCCCAAAGAAATGCTTTTCTTTCATTCTTTATTCTTCCCGTCAGTAATTCAACACTGATTTGGTGTCTACCGTGTGCCAGGTACTTTGTTAGGTGCCAGTAATAGAAAGCTGAGAATGACCCATTCTTTGTCTTCAAAAACTAACATCTTGTAAGAAAGAGAAAGCTAATCAAACAATCGCCATATGCATTATAAATGCTGTGGAGGACAAATGGACAGAGAGTTCTGAAGGTAATGTAAACAGAGTAACTCCAATTTAGGAAGTGGAAAAAAAAACAGTGAGAAAGGGAATTTCAGAAAGTGAAAACTGCATATGTGTGTTCCATGGAAGAAAGAGGGAAGGGTAGAAAAGACAAAAAAGAAGAAAGAAGGTTCTTTCTATCTCAGCTGGTTTTTCTACAGAAGTCGTAATTTGATAATAGTATTTATTTAATGCATTTGTCTCTTCCAAATGGTCTTACCTTTAGAGGGTTAAAGGGTGAAACAGAGGTCAGACATTGTTCCTTCAAAAATAACTCTGAGGCAATATGCCGCCCCCCATAAAGAAGAAGGAAAGAAAGAAAGAAAGAGAGTGGAAGGAAGGAAGGAAGGAAGGAAGGAAGGAAGGAAAAAACTAGATAAATAAACAAATGGACTTGGAGAAAGAGCATGGAGCTATGAGGCAAGCACTGCTTGGGGAACTGGAAACCCTATATTCTAGACTTGACCTTGCACCATATGGTCCTGCAGCCTTGATTGTTGCACTTCACATTTCTGAGTCACAGTGTCTCCCCTGTAAAATGACCTTGGCTAGAGGGTGTTTAAATTATTTGATTTTGTAATAGAAGGAAAAGACGAGAGGGGCAAATCTGTGGGTGGTCATTCCAGGAGAGAAAAGGAAGTCAGGTAGGAATGCTCTGAATGTCCAGGTCTAGGTCCATCCTAGGCACTGATTTCTGACTTTGTCCTCTGATATATTTTAGAACCAGTCTTTGCAGTTTCTTCTCCTCGATATTGAGGATAAGAATGAAAGAAGGTGAATAAGAAGAGATCTAAACAGAACTCTCTCCCAGGCAGAGAGTAATGCCATATAGAGAACTTGAGATATAGCAGGAGAATGTCCTCAGTTATCTGGGACCATAGATCCTCATAGCCTAAATTTCAGAGAATAAATGGCAGGTGGCCTTGCCTATGGCTTTCTTGGAAATAGAGATTCATGAACTGATACAGCTAGATAGGATCTTAGAGTCAACCTACTTAAAAAAAAGAGTAAATCATACAACTTCCAAGAGCTATAAAATAATTACAAATTTTAGTAACTTGTCAGGTAAGGGAAAACACTACCAGTGAAAAAATTCACTGAGAAGTTTATTGAAGGGAAAGTCAGAGTTTTTATGTACTAGAAAGAGGAGGTCCATGGTGGCTGGACTAATGAGGGACTAAAATATTGCACTCTTGGTAAGAGAAAAGCAGCAAAAGAAGTCCCATCATTCACTGGTCAGAAAAGAATCTTTGATTATGTTCAATATAGAATAGAGAACTAGGATCCCTGAAGCCCATGGTCCTTTTGTTGATTCACTTGATTCAAATCAATTGTGGAGAATCAGAACTGTCTTGGTATTTTCTAGGCTCGTGTTCATGGAAATGCAAAGCTTTTCTTTTACACAATCCAACCCCATCATTCCAGAGATGGGAAAACCAGCAAACACACACACACACACACACACACACACACACACACACACACACACACACACGGGAAAGCACTTGCCTGGTTTGAGTGAGCCCCTGTCTTTGTCAGAAATCAGTTGGTATTTTACCCTTGATGCCAGGATTATACATGACCTTGATGCCCCCTCCCAGCTTCTCCTTTATATCTTTACATTCTTTGTAAAATGGGAACCAGTTTTGTGCTCGTCTTACATAATTTCAGAGGAATATGGAATTAGAAATGAAAATGAAGTGGACTGACCCAAGAAAGAGTGAGATACCTGATTATCTGAGTTGCCAAGACTAGCAAGACAACCACATGGGGGTGGGGGGGCCACTGTAAAGAAACGTCAAACTTCAAATAGGTCGTTGCACTAGAAGCCCTTCAAAGGACCTTCAAATTCTAAAACTATGGTAGAGGACCTGTGAGCACTGTGTTATTGTAACTTCTCTACCATGTAACTTCTCAGTAACTTCTCTACCATGAGTATATCCAAAGCTGAAACAGTGTCTTACTCATTATGTTTTAGAACTGAGCAAGTGTTCAGAAGATGCTTGCTAAAATACTGAGTGAACACAAAATAACTGAGTGAAAGCCAACAATTGTAGATCTCTTTGGAAGGTTACAGTGTGTTGTTGCTCTTTACTTCCTTTTCATTTCAAAGAAACCCTCAACTCAGTGTGTTCTGAAAGGTTGCAACTTGCTTTATCTGTTATAGTTCTGCAATTTTATTAGAGGCAAAGTGAAGCAATGGTTATATCAAAAAGTCCAGAAATAAGATTCAATGTCTGGTTTCTTAAAAAGAATTAGGGATTGGGGGATTAAATTTAAAGAAATATTTTGGTTTTGAGAAAAATACGTTAAAAATCTTCAAATGATAAAATGCCTTAGATGGGGGGGTCTTCTCTAACCCTCTCCTCACTCCCCAACCTTGCCCCCCAACAATTGCAAAGTTGAGTAACTTGAGACCTAGCAAAGGGATATAATTTAACTCAAGTCTCCAGATCTCAAAAATTCAGAAATGTTATCAGTGAATGCTGGTATAGGGTGTAATCTTCCCAAAGATAAGAAAGATTTATAGGGATCCTTTTGTGCTTGAGGAAAGCTCTTTGATTTCAAACAGATACTTGATTGCTTGAGAGGATACAGTTTACACACTTCTGACACTGAGGGTATTGGCTACAACGCCCCTCTGTCCAAGAAACAGCTGTTTAGTTTCCTCTAATTGTGAAGTTACTTCCTGACTCATTCTCTCCCCAAACCCAATGAGTCCTTATCAACTGTGCTCTATAGCAAGTGAAGATGCGGCTGCTGATAGGGTTCCATCCTCCAGGGGTTTATGGTCACAAAGGTTGGCAAGGGAGCTGATCAAAAAAACTGATATCCTTGGCTGCAGCATCCCTACTCACCTGTCACACCCTAGGACCTAGCCGGGAGCAAGTGTGATGTCTTTATATGAATGGTGGCTTGAGAGATCCAGTAGTGCTTCTGGTATAAGCAGGTGACTGGCTTTAAATGTTCATTAAGCAGATATAGCTGTTTCCTGAGCCACATTATTCTTCCTTGAATTAGGCGTCTCAAACCATTAGAGCTGAAAGGTACTTTACAGGTCATCTTTTACTAACTCCTCACTTTACAACTGCAGAGGGGAAATGGACCTCCTTGAATCATACGTCTGTGATGGCAGATGGGGTTTTCTGATTTCTGGAGTACCTTCCCCCGGGCTCGGCTGCTTCCATCAGCATCACAGAATGACAAATCTAGAGTGCAAATCTACCTGATTAAATTGGAGAAACTGAGACACTGAGGTTCATTTAATTTGTTCAGAGCCATACATCTATTTGGTGGTGAAGCTTGTTCTAAAACAAAAATTCTTCCCCTAAAGATTTTGAGGTCCACTGATTGGCTTCTGGGATTTCCATGAATTGTTTATGGATGAAAGTGTGTCAGAACTGTGTGCATATGTGTGTATTTTTTTCTGATAGTATTGATAACTCTCATTAAATTGGCAAAAGGGTCATGACCTTCTTGTATATCCTAGATTACCTGCTCCTTTCAGCAGTTGTGATTTTTTTTTTTAAGGTCTTATGGTCATACACAAGAAAAGTTTCTATCTTAGATTATTGGAAAAATCTTTCCAGTAGTTCATCTCCTTGTTACAGTACTATTTATACAGTATGAGACAGGGAATTGAGGAAATAGAGGAACATGGATATTGAAAATAGAGGAGGCAGGTTTATTTTCCAATTCTGTACATATTGTATCTTCATGTTTTTATCAAAAGTCCTTTTCCTTTTCATCTTCCAGATGATGGTAAACCTTGCCTCTTTTCCTCTACCTTGTTATTTTCCCTGGCACACTGAGTAACCCAAACAGTTCAGTATTTTGAACTTGGAGTGAGGTGACATTGGTTTAAATCCAGGGTCTGCCACTTGTTAGCCTTGTGACCTTGGAAAAGTTGCTTTTTCTTTTCAGACTTCCAATCTCCTAGAAAATCTTTTCAGTAGAATGAAATATAGTGCTTCCCACTATGTGTGTAAAACCAACCACATATACGGAACCCAATGAAGTTTGTACAGAGTAGGTGGAGTACATATTTACTTAATCTGCACATCTACCAACTGCTGAATGGGGGAGCCAGGCTATTCTGGAGAATAGGATTCTGGCTCTGACATTAACTTTTTGTTTGTCATTGGACCAGTTGCTCTCCTCCATCTTCCATCTCAGGACCTCAGTTTTCTTGACTGAACGTTGACTAAAATAACCTATCTCTTACTTCTAGCTCTAACATTCTGTGGTCTCTTTAGCTGCCATTGCCGTGTTATGTGGATCTGTGGATATTATTGTCATTCTATGGGTCCCCCAGTGCTGCACCTTGTAGAACTTCCTACAGACACATTTCTTATTGATGCTGGGTGATACCTTCAGAGCCCAACAATTAAATTCCTCAGGAAGGAATCCAGTCCTGGCTGGAATTAGGGGAAATGAGGAATGATGGCTTAGTCCTGTTATTGGCATGCTTAGCTGTTCTGTTGTATTCTTTTTTCTCTTTTCTCTAGACCAACGCAATGTAGGTATTATACTCTTTTGTAGAATTCCTCTATTATTAATGCAGTTGCTGATAACTAACAGAACTATTTTTAGAGGCATATTTAATTCTTCTACATGATACTTTATATTTTCAACTAGAGTTGAATATGTTTCCAAATGTTTGAAATGTTTCATGATGATGTTTGTTTGACCAGACTCTTGAATCCAGTGCATTGTTTAATGGAAAGTTAACTGGAGTTGGCACTATCAAGAATTTTTAGTCTTTGCTCCATCATGGCTAGCAAAATGCAATGATTTCAATGATGCACAGTATATTTAGTAATATAGCCTTCCTTACTCTTAGACACATACAAAGCTAACTAGCTTACCTTGTACAGCAACTCAAGGCTTCTTACCCTCCACATTATTGATGTGTTGGGCTGGATTGTTCTTTCTTGGGGGAGGGGAAAGCTTACCTGCGCATTGTAGAATGTTTAGCAGGATCTCTGGCCCCTTTCCACTAGATGCCAATAGTTTGCTTATTCTTCAAGCACCCTAACAACCAAAAATGTCTCCAAGCATTTCCAGATATTCCCTGAGGGACAAGAATCACCTCTAATCAAGAACCATGGCTGTAAGTGATTCATTGCCCTCTTTAAACTTCAGGGTTCTCATCTGTAAAAGGAAAGCAACCTTCTCATTTAGAGCCTTGAGTCTATATTACTGTCCTCTGTTGCCTACAGTACCAGATGTTCTTTTGTTTTTTTGCTATTGCCCTTTGGTTGTCTATTACTATAAACAGGCCAGTTATTATTTTTTTTTCAGTTGAGTGACTAATAGAAATGTAGAACACCAGAGCTAGAAGCATTCAAGTAGATCATCATCCTCAAGACAAGCTCTTTACCACTATGAAAATTCTCTTACCTTTAGAAAATTCTCTCACCTAAAGATACATTTAGCACAAGTTCAAAATAATTGTCCCCACTCAAATTTTATTCAGTGACTCTTTGTGTGTGTGTGTGTGTGTGGCATACATGGTATTCCGTTCTTTATAATGTGTTGGTTACTAAGGCAAAACCATATTTACATTTAGGTATTATTCCTCAAATAAACATTCATGTTTCAGGTATTTTGTTAAGCTTAATTCATACAAAAAAAAAAACAAAAGAAAAACATGACAAAACAAAAACTGTTACACCTTATTATCGTCTTCCTTGGTTTTAATTAGTGAATATTTCCAAGAAAAGCATTTCCTCGGATATCCACTCCTCAAAATTCAAAATTTTTCTGAAGAATGTAAGTGTGTGAAACAGTAACAAATCTGTAATGGATTATTTCAAGTAATTTGAAGAATTAGTAGAATAATAAAATATATATGTTTTTTTTTTTTTAAAGATTTTATTTATTTATTTGACAGAGAGAAGGGGTCACAAGTAGGCAGAGAGAAGGGCAGAGAGAGAGGGGGAAGCAGGCTCCCTGCTGAGCAGAGAGCCTGATATGGGGCTTGATCCCAGGACCCTGAGATCATGACCTGAGCCGAAGGCAGAGGCTTTAACCCACTGAGCCACCCAGGCGCCCTAAAATATATATGTTTTATAGAGCACTATATTTGTTTCTATTTTTGGCCTTTATTAACTTCTCACATCAGAAAAGAGGTCATCTTGGGTATTTCTGTTACTTTATCAATGAAGCCATGCAGTGGATGTCCGAGATGGTGCTGCGAGTCAGAGATTGTAGGTAATGATACCCATTACCTGTGACATGACTGAAAAGTAATGATTTTTTTTCCTTCCTTGTTTGTTTTGAAGAGGAGGGGAAATTTGGATATTTTCTTTTCTGTAATTTTTTGAAACTCTTGGAACTCCATCTCTAGAGCACCACTCTTTGTACTGATCTCAAGACCATATTAAATAGGTTCTAATACAATTGCTAAAGGCTGATGTGCCAGTAATCTAATCCATGCTACGTTGGCCTGGAGGAGTTGGAGATGATGAGTTTGACGTAGCAAGTCAGCCACTCATAATTCTTAGTAGATTCTGCCCCTAACCCCTCAGTGTCTTTGCCCCATGCAAATCTAGATGTTTTATTCTGAGTCAGTGACTCTGTGGTAGTCATATTTTTTTCTTCCATTGTTTTGTTTCCCACAGAGTCTCTTTTCCCTCTCAAATTCAGAAAGAAGATGCAAGTATATATCATTTATATACTTTCCTGACCTTCATTTTAGAACAGCATAGAATTTATTTTCCTGTACGGAATGAGGAAGGGCTCCATTTTTCACCAAGACCATTGCCTATCTGTAGTCTATTCTTTGTAAATATGTCACATTCCTTTTGGAATGTGGTGTAACCTACACTGAAAAGTGAAAGTGTGGAGAGGAAGAGGAAGGAATGAAAAAAGACAAGATGTAAATAAAAGAAAATGCAAAGACAGGCAAAGGAAATAAAGAAGAAAAGAAAGGAACTGCAAATATTTCTCTCCTTTTTGGTGCTCGTATAAATTGTTTTTTAATTTCTAATTGTTCATTTCTGATAAATAGAAAAACAACTTTTATACAGTAACCTTGTATTTTGTGACTTTGCTACATTAACTTATTAGTTCAGGAGATTTCTGTAAACTCCTGGGAATTTTATAAGTAAACAACTATGTCACCAGTAAACGAAGGAAGTTTAATTTTTTTCTTCCCTAACTGTATACATTTTATATGCTTTTCTTGTCTTATTCTACCAGTACAATTTTGAAAAGAACTGGTGAGAAAGAACATTCTTGTCTCATTGCCAATCTTAGGAAGCATCTAGTTTCTTGCCATTACCTATGTTGTTAGCTGTATTTTTTTTTCTTAGAAACTTTTTTTCAAGTAGACTTCATGCTGGGTGTGGAATCAAACATGGTGCTTAAACTTACAACCCTGAGATCAAGACCTGGGCTGAGATCAAAAGTTGGATGCTTAGCTGACTGAGCTAACCAGGTGCTCCTTTCTGGTAGATATTCTTGATTGAGCGGAGGAAGTTCCCATCTATTCCTAGTTTCTTTTATGAACATTGGATATTGTCAAATGCTTTCTCTTTATCAGTTGTAATGATTATATGGTTTTTCTTCCTTAGCCTGTTTGTACAGTCAAATAATTTTTAAAAGTTTATATCAAAATATCTTTGAGCTTCAATAATCAGTTCTTCCCTCCTTTCTTCCTTATATTTTACTTTTCTTAATTTTGTTTCAGTAGAAGTGGCAGCCATTCCTTCATTTAGGATGGGGACTCTGAGTTACACCTCATAGAAGAGGCGTAGAAAGTAGGTGTAGAAATTAGTTCTCCTGAACTAATAAGTTAATGTAGCAAAGTCACAAAATACAAGGTTACTGTATAAAAGTTGTTTTTCTATTTATCAAAAATGAACAATTAGAAATTAAAAAACAATTTATACTAGCACCAAAGCCAGAGTACCTGAGTTCACAGTCCAACTTTACTTCTTAATTAGCCAAGAAACCATATGTAGATTACTCCTTCACTTTCCCTATCTGTAAAAATAGGCTAATAATAGGATCTGTCATACTTTGAAGATTAAATATACTGACACATGTAAAGTTCTTAGAACAGAACTATCTGCGTAGAGTAGATTATACAAATATTTTTTATTATTACATCTCTACCACTCATATGTTCAGCCCATTGTAAGCAAAGATCTATCGATTTTTTTTTAAAGATTTTATTTTATTTATTTTAACAGAGAGAGAATACAAGCAGGCAGAAAGGCAGGCAGAGGCAGAGAGAGGAGCAGGCTCCCTGCCGAGCAAGGAGCCCGATGCGGGACTCGATCCCAGGACGCCGGGATCATGACCTGAGCCGAAGGCAGTCGCCCAACCAACTGAGCCACCCAGGCGTCCCAAAGATCTATCGATTTTACTTAAACAAAATGACATTTAAATTGCTGCTTGTGATAATTTTTTAAACAATATTGAATACTTGATATCGTGTTCTATTATAGATACAGGACTACAGTATTGTGGAAATGATGGTGGATAATAGGAAGAACAGTATCTACTGTACTCGTCTTGACAAATGAAAAAGAATAAAAAGAATAACAGACATTAATACAGATTCAGTGTAACCATTATTGGATTATTCAACTTAACTGTTATTGAACCAAATTTGGACTATGGTTAAGTCCTAAGTATACAATGATGAAATGGCCAACAAGGTTCCTGCCTTCACAGAACTTATAGTCTAAAAGGAAAGATGATTTTCCCTGTTTGTTTGTTTTTTAACTCATCAATTCTTTCTTTCAGAAAAAAACCAGTTAACTCCTCCTTCGTCCCAAGAGTTCCACCCTCGCTACCTCATTTTAACTCATAGCAACCCTCTCAAGTTGCTCTTAATATCCTTACCTTCATGGTGAAGAAACTAAGGCACAGAGCCATGAAGATCTGCCTTGGGTCTCAAGACCAATAAGTGGCTGGAACTCGCTCATTTCTCTTGACTCAAAGTCGTTGCTCTTTTTGTGCAAGTCCCCATGTGCGAGCTGCTACTTTGGTATTTGGAAAATAATTTCTTTTTATTAACTTTATGCGTGTGACATTTGAATAATAAAAAAACTAAATTCAAAGTTATGACATAGCCTTATTTTGTGTTGGAGTAGGAAAGGAAGAAGGAGACTACATTTCAATGATTCTAAAACACTGAGTTTGAATTCAGTTAATCAATTGATCAATTAATTTGATCAACCATCAATTAATCATCCAGTTGTTCATTGTTTTGTCCACAGAAATGATGTAAAAAATCCAGAATAACTAAATGATAGGAAAATAAGGACTTAGTTATAATTCATCAGCATAGATTTGATATCTCTGAGTAAAAAAAAAAAAATGGAGGGCACCTGGGTGGCTCAGTGCGTTAAAGCCTCTGCCTTCAGCTCAGGTGATGATCTCAGGGTCCTGGGATGGAGCCCCACATCGGGCTCTCTGCTCAGCGGGGAGTCTGCTTCCTCCTCTCTCTTTGCCTGCCTTTCTGCAGATTTGTGATCTCTCTCTCTGTCAAATAAATAAATAAATAAAATCTTTTAAAAAAAATTTTTTAATATATGTTAAAAAATTCTATAGTTTGCAAAACTATAAATCTGTACTCTGACATAGCTTTGTGCATACCAGCATTGGTTTGTTGAAAGCCATCTCTGTTATTATATAGAGAATTTTAATTATTTTGACCTGAAATAAAAGGGAGAAAAATGAATCCTCATATTTAAAACTTTAGAGTTAAGTAATTAACCTTGAGTTGTAATACTTTATACAAATTTTTACCAACTAGCTACTAAAGGAATTAATATTTAAGTCATCCCTATCTTGTTCTAGAAAGAGAAGTTTTGTGTGCTGATGCTCTTTTGTGGCTAGGAACCACTTGTCTGACTACAGTACCAAGTGCATAAATCCCCTTGTACCTTTTAGAAGCCTTAGTAGCTTAATCTGCATGGACACGTGAAATGTCTGGAGTGAGCCTTGATAAAAGGTGGATCAACAGGTTGTGCAATAATTTGGGGTTAAATGCTTGCCCAGAGGCTCCTTTTGGTTGAGGATCCTTTTGGTTTTTCTAATTGAGCTTGTTAAACAGCAGCAATCAAGACAAAACTGTGGTGATCAGAAACACAAGCAGCAACAGTTTTCTGACTTAGGTAATATGGCCTTTATAAAAAAAAGTGGTGCCATCATTCACAGATTCTATTTCAATAAGCATTTACCACACCTTACTCTGGCTCAGGCACGGTGTATGGTGCTCCCTGTACTGTTTCATTTGGCTATCATTACATCACTGCTATTCAGGCATTATTATTATCCCCAAATTACAGATGAGAAATGGAATCCCATGGTGAAGACCAATAAATAGCATGACGATTTCCTCATTACAAATGCAGGAGCTCCAGTATAGGGTAGGTAGATAGGTATCATGGCTTGAGTGTGGTATCCCCATTCAGGTTCAGATATTCATGAGAATTATTGACTGGGCAGCCAGTACAGTAGCTGTGACAATGACATGTTTTATGCCCCTGATGTGGTCAAGATGAACCTTCCATTTTCATCTTAACACTGATATACTTTAATGAAAAGTCTGGACACACAGAGAGCTTAGAAACAGGGCCATCTAGCAGCATTGACTTCTCCACTTCTTGAAGTTAAGATATTGAGCTCTCTTACCCCCTTTAAATATTCCACGGATGATTTTAGGAATGATTACGGTATGGTAATAATCACAATATATCATTACAGGAACATAAAAAGCCTTGGGTCATATTAATATATTCCAAATCTTTTTGACAGTTAATACAGCACGGAACTAATAAACTGTGGTTAAGCAGATTATCCAAGTCCACTCAAACCAAATAATCTGTGATTTGTTTTGTTTTGTTTTTTTTTTAAAGATTTTATTTATTTATTTGACACAAAGAGAGATCACAAGTAGGCAGAGAGGCAGGCAGAGATAGGGGGAAGCAGGCTCCCTGCTGAGCAGAGAGCCAGATGCGGGGCTCGATCCCAGGACCCCGAGATCATGACCTGAACCGAAGGCATTGGCTTTTTTTTTT
>CM052799.1:126392999-126622586 GCA_028533885.1 Nasua narica
CCTCCCCTCCAAAACCCTCAGTTTGTTGCTCAGAGTCCACAGTCTCTCCTGGTTCAACACCCCCTCCGATTTCCCCCCATTTGCCCTTCCCTTCCTTCTCACGATGCTCTCCATGATTTTCTTTATACTCCACACGTAAGTGAGACCATAAGATAATTCGAAGGCATTGGCTTTAACCCACTGAGCCACCCAGGTGCCCCTGTGATTTGTGATTTCATAAAGGATAGTTAAAATTGGTATCCAGTTTTCTAAAAAGAGAATGAGACTTTGAAATGAGAGATGGACCTGTGTTTTTACATATAATGGCAAAATAAAGTTTGAGGCTATTATCTTTCCATGGTTTATAATAAAAGAGATTGAAAAACAAAGGCTCTCGAGATTACTTTAAAACTACTTGTTCTCTTCTGCTGCCAGTTTATCAGCTGCTTGGACTCAGTTTTTACACATCTCCAGGACTCAGTTTCCTCAACTGAAAAAAGGACAAAATAAATTTTACCTGTCTCATATGATTAGTGTGAAGATTAAATGAGCAAATGTATATAAAAAGTATTTATAGAGTCTAGCACAGAGTTGTCTCAGTAAGTGTTATTGTTATTATTATCGTTGTGCATATTATTGTTTTGGCCTTCCAAAAAGCCTTTGGTTTTTTTTATTGTTTGTTTTGTTTCGTTTTTAAGATTTTATTTATTTATTTGGGAAAGAGAGAAAGAGAGGGTAAAAGCAGGGGAAGGGCAGAGGGAGAAGAGACCCCCAGCTGAGCAGGGAGCCAGCTGAGGGGCTAGATTCCAGAACCCCAGGATCATGACCTGAACCGAGGGCAGAGGCTTAAGTGACTGAGCCACCCATGTCCCCCTCAAGAAACCCTTTGTAGCAGGCGCCTGGGTGGCTCGGTGGGTTAAAGCCTCTGCCTTCTGCTCAGGTCATGATCTCAGGGTCCTGGGATCAAGCCCTGCATCAGGTGCTCTGCTCAGCAGGGAGCCTGCTTCCTCCTCTCCCTCTGCCTGCCTCTCTGCCTACTTGTGATCTCTCGCTTTGTCAAATAAATAAATAAAATCTTTAAAAAAAGGAAAGAAAGGAAGAAAGAAAAAGAAAGCAAGCTAGCCTTTATATAGCAGGGCGACAACTCCAATAATTGATCCTAAAGAGTTACATGTGACAAAAGGGAATTAAGAACGTGTCTGTTTCTGTGAGATTGTGAAGACTATGAAAACTTCTCTCCTGGTATTTCTAAAACTCACAGTTAAAGAAAGAGATAAAACAGAAATTTAAGTGAGGCATACCTACTATGAATGAGAGATTGTGCGGAAGTCCAACTGATTATGGGAAACTATCTTTCAGGAAACCATATAAAAGTGGATAAGAATTGACTTATAGTAAATGAGGATTTATATAATGTTGAAGCTGGGCAGGGAATGTGGGAAGAATGCAAAACAGTATATTTTTGGATAATATTTACTTCTATAGAGAATAAAAGTGGAAAATAAAAACCACAAGTTCACAAAGCCCAATGGAAAGAAGCCTAGACTTGAACTTGCCAATATGAGACCAATCCTCTTTCTGTCATTTTCTGGTTAAGTGACCTTGGATGGTTTGCTCATTGTCCCTATATATATATTTTTTTCAGTTTTGCAAACTAAGGGTGATAATGCCTGACACACAGTCATGTTTAGTAATGTTAGTTGAATGCAGTTTTTGAATCTGACCTCTCTTTTTATTTGACACGAGGCTTTTTTTCATTTTCCTTTTTTAATTTTCCATGCAGATCAACATAAATGCACCATGTACTCTTCATAAGTTGGATAAGTGGGGAGCTTTTCTGCAGGTTTGAAATTCCTGAGTGTGAGCACATTATTTTATGAGCCCTTAGAAATCATTAATAGTGTAAGGTTGTCCAAAGAACTTTCCTCAAATTAGCACTGATGGACCCATGCTTGTAGGTTAGGCAGACCTGCTGAATTGGCTTTGGGGGCTCCCTGGTTCTGGAGCTGCCAAATGGGTTGATTACTAAGCTTCCAGAGGGCCTCTTGTTGTTTTAGTAGTTTCCCTGGGGGAATTAAAGGTTTTAACTGGATGTGAAACATCAGACAGAAACTGTAGGGACGATTTATTGACAATGAATCTCAACTTTCCGAAAGTTCATTTTGAAACTAACTTCCTTCTCAGCCAAAATGATTCAGATTTGAAACCCTCCAGGGGCCTCTTTGGGACTTTAGAGCATTAGGGAGCTTTTTCCTTGCTGTCATAGATTATCTCTCCATTGTTTCTTGACTTGTTGAAGGGGAGATGTGATTGGTAAGTCGCCTCTTCCCTAGGGCATCAAATTCTTTACTCATTCAGAAGATAAGTAGGACTCCACAATGCATTCCACAAAGCTTTCTCCCCTGCCTGGTCCCAAGGCAACCAGCATAAGCCTGCCAAGGGTATAATGAGCAGGGTATAATGCCACAGGGAAAGAGCCAAAAGAGAAGGCTGAGGTTGAGCCTTGCTGAGAGTTTCCATGACTGCTACTCTGTTTTTAACTGGGTAAAGAATCAGGATCGAGTGGAGCGAAAAGCACAAACTTGAAATTGAGTCTTAGCTGTGTTCGTTGAAATGTGATCTTGGGAAACTTAATAAACTTAACTCCCATTCCTTTTTCTCTTCTGTAAAGTGTGCACTGAATAATTTCTGTCTCAAAGTGTTATTGAAAGTACTAGAAATAATGTATGCATAAAGAATAGTAGGAAATTAATAAATCACATTGTTAACAATAGGTATTGAGACTAACTTGGGCAGTATGTGCCAGACATTACCCTCTGTACCCCAAATGTATTTTCACATCCATCCTCTTGAAATCTACACATAGATCCCTTGTCACCTCTATTTTGCAGATGAGTAACCCTACATGATTGAGGTTAAGTAACTCCCTCCCAGCCAGTTGGTGACTGGTGCAGCCAGAACTGGAACCAGGGCTGACTCCAAATCCTACCTTATATCCAAAAGCAACTTTCATTGTTGTCGTTTCCGGGGGGCCCAATCCAAAAGTCTGCCTATATGAACAGGGAAAGAATAGGCAGGTGGCCACTAGTCTGAAGAGTTTATATATGATGGGATTGAAAGGAAAGGTAGAAGGGATGTTTCGGGCTTTAAATAAAAGTGGTTTTCAGGACCCAGCTCCTTAAATGCTAACGCAGAGAAGAGACAGGAAGTGTACCAGTGCTCCATATTTTGGCACACAGTCGTCAATCATCCACAAGAGAACTTAGAGAAATACTGTCACTTGTATTTTGTTTTTTCCTCAAAACGGAAGGAAACAGAGGCTCAGAAAGTGGTCATGATTTATGCAGAGTTTCACAAGTAAGTTGTTAGAAGTACTAAGGCCGGAACACAAGTTTCCAGCACACTTTGTGCAACCTCATCTCGGCCTCTAATGGGGGCACCACAATTAATGAAATAGCCTCAAAATCTCTAACAAAACTTTCCTTACTGGAAAGAATCTGATAGCAGCCACTTACACTTCAGTGTGAATTAAAGATTCTTTGTTGTTACCTATCCTGGAGAACATTTCTCTGGTTTCCTATTTGGACAGTGAAAGCAACCACATCTTCTGTCCACTATCCAACCAGATTTTTACTCAGACATTAGGCAAGTCTTGTGCAATAGACTGAAAGGAAGCAGAGCCTTGGTGGTGGCAAAGTGGTCAGTATGCTGGAGCGTGTATGTGTGGTTACGTGTGTGCATGCATGTGTGGGCATTTCTGTCTTGGTCTAACTTTGGAGGTTAAGGAGTGAGGTCATTTTTGGCTCATGCTATTTTTCTTTCCACAGCGCTCTTTTTCTGGTTCTCTACATGGCAATATTGAATTAACTTTTCAAGCCTCAGTTCCCATCACTTCCCTTGTGAAGCCATTCACAGCTTATTAAGTAGTTTCTTCAGCTCTCTAGACAGCCCAGTACTTAGATAACATCTACCCACCGTTCAGATCTCAGTCTAATTGTCACTCTCAGGGAAACACCTTGACATCAAGCTCGGGCCCCTCTAATGCATGCTTTCACTGTGCCCTGTCTTCTTTTTTTCATGCACTTGTCAGAGTTCTAGGAGAGCAATTACTGTGTCTCCCTGTTGTCTATCTCCCTCACTGGGCTCTAAGTTGAAGGAGAGACAGGTCTCTTTTGTCCAGAGCTCCATTTCCTCAGGACCTAGTATAGTACTTACCGTAGAAGAATCACTCAATAAATATGTCTTGATTGAATGAGTAACATGTGTCACTATACCTAATTTTTTGCCCTTCTTTCACCATTATTGTATTTTGTTTCCTTAGAGTTTAGTATAATGTTGGCACTTAGCACATGCTTTAAAAAATTACACAATATTGTTTTTTAAATTTAAATTCTAGTTAGTTAACATACAGTGTAATATCAGTGTCAGGTGTATGATTTAGTGATTCAGCATTTCCATACAACACCTAGTGCTCATCACAAGTGCCCCTCCTTAATCCCCATCACCTGTTTAACCCATTACCCTACGCACCTCCCCTTCAGTTGTTAGGAGAACTAAGGCTGGAACCATCAGTTTGTTCTCTATAGATGACTCTGTTTTTTGGTTTGGTCTTCCTTTCTCCCCACCATGCTCATTTGCTTTGTTTGTGTATATATACAGACACACATACATACCGTGTCTTCTTTATATATTCAAGAATTGATGGACATTTGGGCTCTTCCCATCATTTGGTTATTGTAGATAATGCTGCTATAAACATTGAGGTACATGTATCCCTTTGAATTAGTATTTTCGTATTCTCTGGGTAAATAACTAGTAGTACAATTGTTGGATCATAGGGTAGTTTTATTTTTAACTTTTTGAGAAACCTCCATACTGCTTTCCACAGTGGCTGCATCAGTTTGCATTCCCACTAACAGTGCAGGAGGGTTCCCCTTTCTTCACATCCTCTATAAATTTGTTGTTTCTTGTATTGTTGATTTTAGCCATTCTCACAGGTATGAGGTGACATCTCATTATAGTTTTGATTTGTATTTCCCTGATGATGAGTGATGTTGAGCATCTTTTCATGTGTCTGTTGGCCATCTGTGTGTCTTCTTTGGAAAAATGTCTATTCATGTCTTCTGCCCATTTTGTAATTGGATTGTTTTGGGGGTGTTGAGTGTTATAACTTCTTTATATATTTTGGATTCTAAACCTTTATCAGATCTTTGACTTGTAAGTATCTTCTCCCATCTTGTAGGTTGACTTTTTTGACTTGTAGGACTTTGAGACAAAAGAGAGAGGGCCAGGAAATCAAACAGATATAAGTCACCTATCTCAGGAAGGGTTACAGATATGAGTTCTCATTAGTATGCAACATATATGTCTTTGAATAAGCAATATTACATCAAATAATAAATCATTCCATAAAATGATTCCATGTGGTGACATCCTAACTTGTAACAGGAATATCAATACCACAAGAGTGGTATCATCATTGCTGACAGTTGGGTGGGTGAATGTCTATTTTTTTTGAAGAGGAGGAGTAATGCTGCTGGGGAGTAGGAAAAACTCTATGCCCTGGAAACAATGAAACAAAAGATTAGCTCTTATCTAGAACATGGCATCCTTGAACAAGGTAGGATCCTTTCCCTGGGGTCTTAGGTCCTTATTGATGGAGAGTTGGTTAGTTGGTCTAGGGTTTTTATCTTACTTAGAACTTCTTTTCTTTTTTTTTTTTTTTCAAATAAAATTTTACTGGGAAACAGAGACAACTTCAATGAATACAAGTTGATCGCCTTTTCTTTATGGAAGTGGAGAAATAAACATGGAGGGACAAGCATTGAACAAGATTATCTTTAGGACTCTTTCCCTCTAACATTCTGCAGTCTGTTAACCTGGGAGGAGCCAATCCCAGATATACCTTAGAATTGCCTGGAGAGTTTGTGAAAAATCCTGATATCATTACTTAACCCCTCCAGATTCTGATTTAATAAATCTGGAAATTATGTACCAGACATATAATATCTATGTATCTATGTATGTATGTACCTATCTATTATTTAGATAGATATTTTACAGCTTTTCAGATCATCAGATCATTTTAATATGCGTCCAGGGAGTTAAACAAATGTATTAATTCTCAGGCCCCTTCTGCACAACCTCTCCATATATATTTAAGTGCCTGGCATACTTCAGTGAAATGAATGGAAACATTTCAATGTTTATATATTTTTGAAAGGCATTCTTATAGAACAAGTGATTGCAAATCTCATAGAAACTTTTGCCATATATATAAATATATTTCAGGATTCTTTATTCTTAGTTTATATTTGGTGTTGCCTAACATATGTCATTACTATACCTGAAGCTGCACCTTAGCACAAAAATGCTGCCTTTCTCACCTGGAGAGGTCATGCCTCCCTCCTACCCTGGAGTTAAATCAAAACCTCTAGTGGGCTAGAGAGTGTATAGAGTTCATTAAAAAAAAAAAAAAAAAAAGATTTAATGTAAGACATAATTTTAAATCATGAAAATTGATAAGGAACCAATTGTTTTCAAGACTGTCCGTAAAGGAAAATCCTTTTAGTGGTACAGTAGATTCTCCAGGTGTGTGAAATAACTTTTTTTACATGCCAAAACATAAAGAGGAACACCCGTATAGACCTGAAAGGAGATCATCTGCCACTTTAGATTGTTTACACAAGGGGGGAAATACCAGTTTGGTGTGGTACTCAGTGCCACAGTCCTTTAACAGTAGTTGTGGAACTTCAGAACCTAGAACATCTGAAAAAAAGGCCAACATTAACCTGGTTTGCAAAACTAAAGAAGAATTTATTGAGCCACCTAGGTGGCTCAGTCGGTGAAGCATCTGACTCTTGATTTCAGCTCAGGTCATGACCTCAGTGTTGTGAGACTGAGCCCTGCATCGGGCTTTATTCTCTCTCTCCCTCTGCCTCCCTCCCCCCCAAAAAAGAAATCAAAACTGAGGAAGAATGTATTAATTCCATGTTGCCTAAACATGTCTACCAAGGCATGGACTTCTCTCACCTTGCGCTCAAATGTACGTTTTAAACATGGGGAGACTCTCTATAGAACACTGTAATATATCCTGCTCACTGCCTAGTTTCAGCATTGTCACCCGCCCCCATCCAAACAATTTGGCACATAGGATGATAATTACAGCAAGCATTATTTTGGCAGGAGAACAGATCAGCTTGCCACTGTGACCTTAGTCCTTATTTCTAGTTTTTGCCCTAGAGACTCTTCCTATCTTCTGCCTGTGGGCTCTCGGCATCTTGTGACACATCAAGCTATACATCTGATGCTGGTGTACTTCTCCATCTAACACCGATAAATCAGACCCAGAATTACCTAGATCCTACTATCAGCCGGGCAAAAGGTCAATCTCTCAAAGACCAAGGAACACAGGTTATCAGCAGCTGTGTTTAATAGATAAGGTAGGTCCAAAGAAAGGGCTTGAAATATTGCCAAAAGTGGAGCAGTGCTGACTCCAGAACCCTGCTACCTCATGGAAAACCCAAACAGGCCCCCCAAACCCAGGAGGAACAACGTTTCACAGCTTGTGGAAGGTCACACACACGAGAAGATCCCCAACTGTGTCTAATAGGTCTTGCCTCATTTTGCTTCATTAGGTTACCTTGAAAACACTCTTACTAGCTCACTTTCGTAAGATTTTAACAACATGTCAAAAATTTGAGCTTTGCTGATAATTGTTGTCAACCTTGGTTATAGTTTAGAACCATACTAAGTTATGATAACTTTTTTCAAAGATTTATTTATTTTAGAGGGGGAGAGAGAGAGAGCATGAGCAAGAGGAGCAGAGGCAGAGGGAGAGGGAGAGAGAATCCCAAGCTGACTCTTGCTAACACTGAGCCCAACACAGGGCTTGATTCCATGACCCTGAGATCACCACCCAAGTCAAAACCAGAGTCAGAAACTCAACTGAACATGCCACCCAAGCACCTCAGGGTATGATAATTATTAATAGGTAACATTGGCTAAAAACAGAATTTTTAAAAAATCTCCTAGCTTATGACTCCGGCAATTTAAACATTTCTATTTTTCTGTTTTCCCAATATTTAGTTTTGATGCTTGCATAATATTTGAATAGCTATAATTACAGCACAAAGTTGTATTAATTAAATGTATCATATACACACTTCTCTGAATTTGCCAGAGTGATCCTTTTAATGATTGCATATAATACTGTAATATGTAGATTTGCTGGTAGATAATAAAAAATAGTCTTTCATGTTGAATTTTAATTGAGTTATATATTTTTGTTATAATTAATAATAGTCATAATCTGCATACATTCATATATTTTCTTTGTCTCAAAATTTTTCCTTTGGAAATAACTCCAGGCATAGGTTTGCTGTCTCAGAAGGTATGGATGTTTTTATGATTACAGTATATTAAAATTTTTGCTCTTTTAGGTATTTCATAGTGAAACCTTATTATGCAGAATGCCACTAATTTAAAATTTAGATCATTTTCTTGAAAAATGATTACTTTAAAAATAACATTATCATAAATATTAATACATTATAAGCATTTTAACTTAAAATCAGAAATGCAAATAAAAACAATGCCACATCCCCTTATAGCTATTAGAATGGCTGTGATCAAAGAAACAAGAAATAACAAGTATTTTTGAGGATGTGGAGAAAAGGGAACACCTGTGCACTGTTGGTGGCAATGTAATTGGTGCAGCCCGTATGGGAAACAGTATGGAGTTTCCTCAAAAAACTAAAAATAGAACTAGAATAGAATCTAGGAGTTCACTTCTGGGTATTTACCTGAACAACATGAAAACATTAACTTGAAAAGATTTATGCACTCCTATGTTCATTGCAGCATTATTTATAATAGCCAAGATATGGAGACTACTGTATTTATCAATGCATGAATGGATAAAGAAGATGTGGTATAAATATATACAATTGAATATTATTCAGCCATTAAAAAAGAATGACATCTTGACTTTCAGGACAACATGGCTGGGCTTTGAGGGCATTTTGTTAAGTGAAAAAGTCAGAGAAAGAGAAATACTGTATGATTTCACTTCTGTAGGAATGTTTTTAAAAAGGAAGAAAATAAGAATAATAGGGCTCATAGATACAGAGAATAGATCTGTGGTTACCAATGGTAGGTGGGAGAAGGTAAGCAAAATGGGTGAAAAGAGGCAAAAGTACAAACTACTAGTTATAAAATAAATGTGTCATGGAGATACATTGTATAGCATGGTGATTATAGTTAACAGTACTGTATTTCATATATGAAATGTGCTAAGGGAATAAATATTAAAAGTTCTCATCAAGGGAAAAATTCAGTAAGTATGTATGGTGATGAATGTAAAGGAGACCTTTTGTGGTGATCATTTTACAATCTACACAAGTATCAAATCATTATGTTGTACACCTGAATTTAGTATATTTTTTATATAAATTACATCTCATTAAAAGAAAAACTAAAGTAAATAAAACAAATTTATAGCCCATTATATACTTAAAAAATTTTTGCTATACATATGTAAGTAGAAACTTAGGGCTAATTAAAAACAGATCTTAAAAACAGGGGCACTTGGCTGGCTTAGTCTGTAGAGCATGTGACTCTTGATCTTGGAGTTGTAAGTTCAAGCCCCGTGTTGGGTGTTGAGATTATTTAAAAAATAGCATCTTAAAGAAAAGAAAGAAAAAAAAAAGAAAATTTAAAAATGTATCTGAACTATTCTGTAGAGTGGTCTTTCAATATTTTTGGTCACTAGTCATAATAAAAGTATGCCGTTTATGTAGCATATGTGTACTGTGCACACACATACATACGTAGACATGTAATCATGTATAAGTTGAACCACAAAATTTCATAAAATTATACATACCTATACTATGTGCAAGGGAATCTGATATATTCCAATTATTCCTTTGTGATTTATCCCATTCCAAAGTAATCTCTTGTACTTACATAATTGCTCACTCTCTCCCTCTCTTTTTTTAAGTTAGCGTTAGCCCTCTAAACGGACTTCATGATCTTGATCAGTAGATTAATAGTCTTTGAAAGCAGCTTTGAAAATAGGTACAACATAAGAGAATGATTTACTAACATTGAACTCCAATAGCTATGTACTATTTTTAACTATTTAACCAGTTTTGGCAAATAATTTCTCGGTGAGTGTTAGTAGTTAGAAGAAATAAATTCGTTACGGATACAAACATCAACTTGTTGTTTTGTGAACGAAAGTCAAAAAGAAACCACAATCTATCTTTTGGTTTCCTCTTTTGCTCATTAGCCAGAATCTGTCCTTCAGTTCTGTCACTTGTAAATCTGATGCCAAAATCCATGCTCTGACCAACAGCATATAAAAAAGGTTTGGTTTGGTTGCTTAATTTCTTCTCTGGCCTGAATATCTAACCTCTGAGGAAAAACTCAAATGGCATATGCTTGCTGAGATACGGTATGCCAAAGTGGCTGGGAGTGCCTGACATAGAGCAGATCCTTAGAGCGTGTCTGCTGATCACAGATAAACAGATTACAAAAGGGAGCACATGCGGGAGTGTGGGGAATAAACAGGCCAAGGGCCTTTATAACAAACTGTGATGTTTTCCAACTTCTAATCTAAATGGCCTTTTTTCCCCACAAAAGAGTTGAATCTATGAGTTAGTGATAGCTTTACTTCACAAGCCTCTGGCTAATATGAAGATTATGTTTCTGTCTAACCCTTTCATTGTTCCTTTGTCATATTTTTTTTCTATTATGGTTATAAAATTCTAAAGCTGAAAAGTATAATTTTAAGATTAATTTGTCTTTTTTAAATTCGTCCTGACTTAATAGTGCTTTATGTTATTTAGTCTTAATGAAACGTGTAGTGAATAGAACATTGGTTTGTTTGTTTTCTTTATTTAAGAATTACAGTTGCTTTTTTTTTTAATTTATGATGTGTTTAGTAAGCATTTCTTGAATTATCAGTCTTATCTTTGATTTAAAACTCCAAGGAGGACTCTTTGAGGTAGTATGGGGAAAGCTACAAGGAGGGATGATAGAAGTCAAGGATTATAGTTCTCCTTTAAAGATTTGGGTCATATAACTTAACCCTTGTTCCCATTTTCTCTATCCATAGGATGGATACTTGTGACCTTATACTTTATAGAAATGCTTTGGAAATGAATAAATATATGTATTGATAAGTGCTTCGAATTATTGAAATAAAGACATCATATCATTTACTTAGCAAGATATCTCAGATATCAAGTACTTACTTGAATCTCTTATGTCTTAAAAGAAGTCTATTTTTCACTGGGCTTACACACTACTATTAAGTCATGGAGGTGGACGGAACTGTTGGGGGAATGGGGTGAGGGAGGAAAGGTAAAGAGAAAACACACTCAGTGTCCCTAGGTGTCAGACCTTGTAAATATACTTTCTCAGGTTAACCCTCCTAACATCCCCAGAGGATATATCCTATTATCTCCATGTCATGGAGGAGGAAAACATAGCTCAAAGAGGCCACATTAACTTGTCCGTTTCTCACAATATGTAAGTTACTGAGCTGGGATTTGAACCCACCTACAAAACTCAGCTGCACGGACACTACAAGTTTTCTCAACTTTCAAATTGCTGCTTTGGAAACTTCTGTTTGCAGCAAAAATAGGAAAGGGCAGGGCTAATTTAATTAAAAGAAATAATTTATAATATTATCCAAAGAGATTTCTTTTTTAGCTTCCCTCAATGTTTCCATTACAATTTTAGCTGAAGATCTGGATCATTTCTTATTTTATCTTGCAGTTTTGGCCACTCTAGGTCCTGGACTTATAAAAATATACTTGCTGGAGTTGAGTTAAAGGGCAAGACTTATACTGCAATTTTTCTGCTTGGTTATTTGTGTGATTAAAATGGTCGTTTTGGAGAGTGACTGGAGGTTGAGCTGGAGGAGGGCAAAGGAAGGAGGGGCGGCTTGACTGAGTTAGGGAAATTCCAGATGACATGATTGCCAGATTTCCTGCTGACCCTTCATTGCCAAACCCCGCCTCCTGCTCTTCTTGCACAGCTGTGTGCTTCATTAAATAGTGATGTCTACAAATCACAGTAGTGTTAAAATGCAAAGCAGGGGGAATTCCTGTGCACTGGTTGCTGCCAAGTTCCTAGAGTTTTAACAGCGCACTCACCAAATGGCCTCTCTCCCCTCCAAAAACTATAAATAAGTTCAATATCAAGAGTGTATTCATCAATTAGAGTGTCTCTCTATTCTCTTGGAGAGCGTGAAGTATTGTGAAAACACATCAATAATGGTGGCCAAGTCTAAGGCAACTAACTCTGTGTGGGTCTTATGTTGTCAGAGGAAAGGCTTTTGACCTTGATGTTGCTACCAGTCTTCTAGTTGAGACAAGGACCATCACCTCATCATCTGAAACATAGATTTTCCTATCCATCGTTTGGGTGTTGTGCTTTTCAGAAACCTGCCTTACTGAATTTAAAGTCAAGAATCCAGTTGCTACTGTTGAGGAGAAGGATGACACAAGGGTCAGGGTTTAATTCAATGGTATATACAGGATATATATGTGTGTCCGGCACAGTGCTGAGGGAGGTGGAGAATGGCAACTAAGAAAGAGCTAACGTATGCTAATAGGACTGGTGTGGGGTGTCGCTCTGACAAATGGCAGACAAGTGCTGTTAGGAAGGTATCATGAGAAGGATGGTAAGGAAAAAAAAACAATTGTAAATTCTACCTGGAGGGATTGGAGAAGATTCAAGGGAGGAAGTAACATTAGCTCCATGTCTTCAAGGATAGAAAAAGGCAGAGGTACTTCAGGTGGAGAAAAAAAGAATTGCAAAGGTATAGAGAGTAGAGTTTGGTGAGGAAGGGTGTGTTGCCTTGTGTTAAGGTAATAGCATTATGACTGTATTATAACATACACAATATTAATTATCTGGCAATTAGAAAAATAATAACCTACTTGCCTTTATGTGGACATATTATCTTCAGTTGGGTCCATCTTTTCTTATTTTATACCAGATGGATTCTTGCATTGATGTTATATGTCTTGTGCTTATGGGCATTTGAATTTGTGACCCCTGGGCTTGGATAAAAAGTATGAGGGAAAGAGGTGGGTTGATGGAACCTCTGTAATAAGAGACCGTTGATCTGGTGGATGACAGAGAAAGAACAAGAGTATGAAGGATCAAAGTAGAGAGGGTCTGGAGGCCCATGGAAAAAAAAGTAGTAGCTAGCTGATAGGTAGAACTTGAGTTTCTTTTGGAGAGTTTTAGGACAAGGAAAATAGAGAGCAATTCAAATTAATGTACATTTACTGAAGTCATACCTTGCACCAACATTACTCGCAGGTATGGTGGTGGATATTGAGATATAGTACTACATTGTCCTTGTTCTCAGTTATAAGGAATGGAGACAGACATGTTAGCAACCATTGCACAGAAGGTAGTAAGAGCTAGCAGTTTGCCATGGAAGTATGGAAGACAGATTTATTTTGATTGGAGAGGGGTAAAAAACATTTCTGAAGAATTGTATTGGAGGCGAGATATAAAGATTAGCTAGGTCACTGATTTGTAAACAACTATGATTGAAAGAAAGCAAAGTCAGCAAAGGAGGCCATAAAATGCAAGAACTATTTCAGAAATTAAGACTAGGTTATGAATTCTATTTTATTATAAGATTAGATCATCAAGCATCTTTAAAGCTGTGCCATTGAATTAGGACTTCAAACTTGATAGGGAGCCATTGAAGATATCTACCCTAATCGGGTTCATTTATAAACTCAAGGGTGCCAGGGTGCTCCATTATTGCCATATCTTAGAGGTCCAAGAAAGAGCTAGGTTTGTGTAGAATTCTCCCAGACCACCATATCATAGGATGATTAAGTCAGGATTGGAATTCCTTATTATTTGACTTAAAGATTAGATATGTATTGAGATTCATAAACCTAGCTCCTTAATATGGGTTTGATGACCTCTCCATCTCCACCCCTACCTTTGGGCTCTTATAGCATTTGATTTATTCTCTGTGTTTCTGGCACTTAACACGCTGCTTGGCAAGTAATCGGTACTCAGTAAATGTTTGCTGAATGAATGGACAAACTACTAACTTGTTTTAACAAGTAGGGAAGAGTCTGGTTATCAGTGCTTGAGTAAACAATCTGCACATGAGCATCTGGTTTTGAGCGGGACGGAAAGCTAGCCTTTGATATTTCTCTTTGGTCTTGAGTTCTGGGACAAATAGCTGATTTTCCTGAGGTGAGTCGCCTTCATTTGAAACAAATTTATCTTATCCCAAACCACTAGGAAGCAGTCTCAAATGTGCTCCACAAGCCCCAGGGGACTGATTCAGTTGCAACTTCACGAAGTCGAGCTTCCCATCTCCCTGACTTACTTCCTCTTTAAAATTTGAAAGGAGCAGAGATTGAAGGCTGCCATAAAATAACAAAATATATTTCACATCTTTCCCTTATAAATACTAAAGATGAACAATTAAATTACATATGAACTACAATTTCATATGCAGAGTTAATTAAGCCATTTTAAATTTCTAATATTATACCAGATACCTATTTCCTGGAACATTTTTATATCCCTTTTTATAATTGCAACTGGTACTCTCATAATCTTGACAATTGCATATACTAATAAACATGCCAATAAGTACAAATCAGTTTTTAAGTTTTTAAAGAGATTTTACAAATCACTACTTGGGAAATTTGTCATCAAGTGAAAAGATTTTGTCCGCTGTGGAAAGAGTGGTTAAAGCTTTGTCTTACATTCTCTCCAAAGTATACTTTTAAAGGTTCCATTTTTGCATGACACATATGAAATCTAAAAGCAATTTGGATAGAGTTGGTTTCTAGCTCTCCAGTTCATAAGAGATACTCATGGATATTCAGTGGTATGCTGTTGTTACCTGTAGTTAAATTAAAGATACCATGTGCATGGAATTGTGTGCATGTGTATGTTTGTGTAGGTGTGTGTGTATGTGTCATCTAGGATAACAGTATTCTCACAAGTTGGAATGTGGAAAAGGAACTATTTCTAAGTGTATTCTTTTCAAGTTCTGGGCTCATCTTCCTTGCCATGACATTTGAAAAGCTGCTGATGTTCCCAGTGTTCTTTCCTAACCCTCGTGCTCTGCTTGTCCTGAAAGCCTACAGAGACATATGCAAAGAGATTGGTCTCAGCTTTGGTCCCAGGAGTTATCCCTTCACATAGTGCAGGCTCATTGGAGGGATATCAACATTTAAAGCATAAATATAGGGTGCCTGGGTAGCTCAAGTTAAGAATCTACCTTTGGCTGATCCTGGGGTCCTGGGATTGAGCCTTACCCTCGATTCAGGCTCCCTGCTCAGCAGAGAATCTCCTTCTCCCTTTCCCCGTACCCCTGTTCTTTCTCCCTCTCCCTCTCACTCTCTTTCAAATAAAGAAATAAAATATTTAAAAAAATACAAGTTCAGGAAAACAAACAAGAAAGAAATCTTGGCTTTGGTGGAGTTTTGTTAAGGTATATGTTTGTGAGCCAGGAGCTCAGAAATCTTTAGAAGTTTCCTTCAGTGTTGTTTGAGGGACTCCTTGTGTCTTCAAGATCTCTTTCAAGATTTTCTCTCATTGGTCTACAGTCTTTGATAGATTTCCCTTGGTTAGAGATCATCTTTACATCTTTCCAAAATTCTCTCAAAAATGAGAGGCCTCTAGGTTCTTAAGAGGGAGTATGAATAAAAGGGGTAAATAAACGTCAAAGATTTCACTCAGCATGCATCTCAGAACTGAGTCAACTTTACACACACAGACACGAAAGTAATCTTTTTAAAAAAGTGTGATATGAAACCCAAAACCAAAGTCAGAAAGAAGGAAAGAAGGAAAGAAAGAAAGGAGGAAGGGAGGGAGGGAGGAAGGAAAGAAAAGAGAAAGAAAGAAAGAAAGAAAGAAAGAAAAAAAGAAAGAAAGAAAGAAAGAAAGAAAGAAAAAGAAAGAAAGAAATTTGTTGATGTGTGCTTACCAAACTGTTTTATTTTCCATAAATGACTATATTTTCCATCTTCCCCTAAAGTTAAACATGGCTATGTGACTTGGTTCTAACCAATGCAATATGGACAGGAGTTCTGCTTGCTACTCTCTGACTTCTCAAGATTACCATAAGATCCTCCCTTTGCCTTCTCCCTTCCTCTCTTCTCTCCTCTACTCTCCTCCCTTTTCCTCTTCTTCCCTCTTCTCTGTACTTACAGACTGGATAAAGAGGACCCAGAGGAAGTTTGTGAGGCCCTAGAGAATAGCCTTGCCTGGGTGGAAGGATTCTGGATCTCTGAGTCACTGCTTATAGAAAAGCTGCATAGGAGAGATAACTGGAAGGAAATGTCCTCCTAATACTTTGAGTGAGAAGTCAAATTTGACTGTGACATTGGTTTTGAGATTATGGCATTTATTTTCCACTGTGGCTAGCTTTTACTCTAAAATGAAGATCACGTAGGATATTTTCTGGTAAGCGAGGGAGGATACATTTGGTCTCTCTATGAACGCACTGCTTTTGTTTCAGGTAATGTGCCTTGATCAGCACGAAGACCTAGTAGGTATATATCTGTCAGCCAAAGATTATTGCAATTACATGCTGACACTGACGTCCAGTGACTCTGGACCCTTAATAAGGTCACCATCCCTGTGGTGGTTTTGGGCCCAACCGTCATGGTATATAAATCTGATGGTAAAAATCAAAGCAGCTAGCCATGTGAAGAGTTTGGGTACCGTACATATACCGCAATGAATCAGCGTGAAATTGTAAAGATTTATCACTGTATAAATTTCTGTGCAGTGGTATGGGTTCTTTTTCTTTTGTTTAAAAAAAAATCAAAAGACTATAAAATCGTCTGAGAAATAAGTGTGAGTCTCCATGGAACTGAAACATTCTCCTCATTTTAACTGCTGTGACTCATATTCTCAGGGGATGGGAATCAGACCATAGTTTAGAAGAGTGATAACTGTTATCTAGCTTTTGTTGAGTACCTGTCAGAATCTGGACCAGACACTTTACTCTTACTGCAACATACAGCGTTAGGTATTTGTATCCTTGTTCTCCAGATGAGAAACTGAGGTTTAGGAAGCTTGTATATAACTTACTCAAGGTCAAACATCTGTCATGGAAAAATCGGGATTCCAAAGTTCATGTTCCCAATTGGTTCACAATGCTCCCATCATGGACCTTTAGAATCTTTATCTTTAATTCTATTAGATACTTCCTTTTCATGTATAATTCTCCCTGTCATAAAATATATGTTTCTTCTCTCTTTTCTTGAGTGAGGTCAAAACCCAAGGGATAGCATATTTGTTCAAGATAATCGTATTGTAATGAATTTACATCATAAGATTTTCTTAGATTCTCCATCACTGGACTTCTTTTTTATTAAAGATTTTTATTTATTTATTTGACAAAGAGAGAGAAAGAGAGAGATAACACAAGCAGGGGGAGCAGCAGAGGGAGAGGGAGAAGCAGGGAGCCCGATGCAGGGCTCGATCCCAGGACCCCAGGATCATGATCTGAGCCAAAGGCAGATGCTTAACTGACTGAGCCACCAAGGCACCCCAGTCACAGGACTTTAAATATATTGTTGAAACAATATGATAAATGATATATTTTATGTCATCTTTCACTTACTTTGAGTTCCAAAATATCACAGAACTGTTACTCCATGATCACTTCTCTATTAAAGATATAGAAATTACCACAATTTTTCCCTCCTAATTCTGTACCAACAGTGGATTGGTTTCATTAGAAAAAGAACTTTTCAGCTTTCACCTCACTCAACACACTAGTGAAGCAAGAAATGTATAACTCTTACAGTGACAGATCTAACAGATTTTATGGCAGCCTAAATTTTATAGCCAAATCTTTGAAAATCACTCAAAATAAAAAGTTATCTTATTGGGGCACCTGGATGGCTCAGTCAATTAGGCAGCCGATTCTTGGTTTTGGCTTAGATCATGATCTCAAGATAGAGCGTCCCAAGAGTCTCCATGCTCAGTGTGGAGTCGGCTTGGGATTCTCTCCTTCTCTCCCTTTCTCTCCCTCCCCTTCTGCTTCTCCTCACTCTCTCTCTCACTCTCACTCTCAGGTAAATAAATTAAATCTTAAAAAAAAAAGTTATCTTACTCACATTTCTTTCCCATTATGACACTAATCTATTCCAAAATTTCTCTTCAGTACATCCACCTATCATAGACCTTGTCGCCTTTAAGAGTGAATTATCAGAATCTCCAAGAATCTTTACACCTAATTCACAACCATTTATTACAATTACTTATTAAAACATAAATGTACACATGTACAAAATAAACACATATGGATAGACACATGCATGTACATGCACGCACACACACGCACAGTGTGCTCTGCCCTTAAACTGCTCCCGGGTTTAGGCATCCCTGAAACTAAGTAAGTTGTTGCTACTACCATTTAATAATCTAGACCCACGAATAATAATCTAGATTTAATCATCTAGACCCACAAACGCATGCCCTTGTCTGGACCAATCCCAGATCATCTCATAATAGATAACATACTAAATATCATCTTCCCCGTGGATCCAGTCATTTATTTACTTGAGAGAAGGTATCACACCGTACTTGCAACACACTTAACAACTTTGAAAAATAAAGAAATGAATGAAGTTGTTTTGATAACTAAGATGTAGGAAACATAGCTCCAGATAACAGCTGACTGCTCCTAAGAGAAGGTGGGTAGAATGGCGAGTGAGAAGTTTCGTTCTTATAAACAGCTGCACCTATATCTTTTTTTCACACAAATAGGCTAAATTTGAATTTTTCTACACTCAGTGTAGTCATAAGATGACCTCACAAGCCTACAGGTCACAGAGACTATCTGAAATCGGTGTTACAAATATCCTATGTTGGGGCACTTGGGTGACTCAGATGGTTGGGCATCTGCCTTTGGCTCAGGTCATGATCTCAGGGTCCTGGGATCAAGCCTCCTGTTGGGCTCCCAACTAGCCAGGAAGTCTGCTTCTCCCTCTCCCCCTGCTTTTGCTCTCTCTTCTTTCTCTTTCCCAAATGAATGAATAAAATCTCTCTAAATACATACATACATACATACATAAATGTCCTATGTAAATTAGGTCAGTCTCATTAATCAAAAGTCATACTGCTTGTCCGATTCCTAAATTGTTTATTGCTTCTGTAAAATCTGGGAGTTAGTCCTTAGGAGATCTGTCCTGCATGGGATAAGTCCTATGCCTTAGAGCAGGTTTCTCCATTTCCTCTTTCCTTTTAGCATGAGATTGGATCCACCCTCATGTGGAGCTTAGAGAGGGAAGATAGAATTAGTAGTAATGAGGACTATATATGTTAAAAGATAGAATTGAGAAATACTTTATGTGGGAAAAGGAGAAAGCGTGCTCTATGATCTGCTGTTTCCCTCTGGCTCTGAGAAGTTAAAATTAAAAATTGATAAAGACAGATAACAACATTAAGAGGATGCTCTGATGGACAGAGGCAGCTTATTAGGAAACAGTGCTTATCTGAAACAGAATCAGCCACAAGGATGTCTCCCAAGCATCAACGAGGGGTGAAGTTTAACATCACTGATTACCAAAGGTCTGGAGGGAAATCCCAGGATTCCCACGACCTTGCAGTTACCAGAGAACCATGCTGCTCCCTGTAACCATACTTCCTTTCATCCTTGCTCATAGGCCATCTGGTTTAGAAGCAGTCTGTGGCATTACCTGGCATAGCTCAGCTCCTTCTGAGACATGAGCTTCAGAGATTGTTCCCACAGTAGCCATCACGCCCTGTTTGTCTCCCTGATGCTGTACCCATACTTTACAGTATGGTGTTCTTTTGCCACCTAATTTGTTAGAAATCTTTTTATATGATGAGCATTGGGTGTTATACACAACTGACGAATTATCGAACACTACCTCTGAAACTAATGATGTACCAAATGTTGGCTAATTAAGCTAAAATAAAAAAACAAATAAGTAAAAATAAAAACAAAAAGAAAGAAAGAAAAAGAGAAAAATGTTTTTCTATTCCGAACCATATTTATAAACATTCCACCTAAAAAAATAAATAAATAAATAATAAACATTCCACCTGACCCACTGACAAATTCACTCTGGACCTCCTTTGTCATTTGAAATATTCATGATTACACAGTTAAACTTTTATTTTTGGGGTCATGGTCAACAAACTTGTTTATAAAAGGTCAAATTGGGCGAGCCTGGTGGTGGATATTGAGGAGGGCACGTATTGCATGGAGCACTGGGTTTGGTGCATGATTAATCTTGTAATACTGAAAAAATAAAATAAACATATTTGGGGAAAAAATAAAAGGTCAAATAGTATGTATTTCTAGCTTGATAGGCCACGCAGTGTTTGTTGCAACCGTTCGACTCTGCCCCTGTGATGTGAGAGCTGCCGTAGACTGGCCTGAACGAACGCACAAGACTGCTCCGAAGCGCTTTCCAGAAACAGACAAGAGTAGTTTCCAGAAACAGACACAGTGGTTTAGGGGCTGGTAGTTAGTAAACCTTTGTATCACCTGAGAGTCTTGCACTTTTCTTCAGCCAGCTTTCCTCTGAAGTCTCTCTCTCTCTCTATGGAATTATGCCTCTCTTGTTCTCTGTGAACAATTTTGAAATCTCCTTTTTTGAAATGTAGATAAATGTCTTTAATGTCATCATGCTTCCTATACCTTTGAGCCTATGGCCAGTCTTGGTTGGCTCTCTAACTGGTATGGATTATAAGAAACACAGAGCAAGCAAATGCAACTTAAAAGAATTTTCATTTTTTACATTTGTTGAATTCTATTCTTTTAAATTTCTTTTCTTTTCTTTTTCTTTTTTGGCCTTTGGAGGGATGTTAAAGAAGAGCCAGTTCATAGCCTCGAGGTACACATTTGTTCCTTTCTTCTTTACTTTTCTCTCTGGTTTTCACAGGTTACTCTATTAATCTCTTTTCCACCAAACCCTGTCCCAAACCCATCCACTCCAGCAAACTCAATCCAGAAATATTTCACCACCCCAGTCAACTTCTGACTCAAAGCCCTGTATTTTGCAGCTTGACTAAAATGCCCTAGCTTTTTTTTTTTTTTTTCCTTTTTTCCTTTTCTCCTTTCTCCATTCCCAGATTCAAAAGTCAAGGAGCTAGGGCAAAGAGGGAGAGAATAGGGCCACTGGAGGGCAGATCAAAACCCACAAACATACCTCATTTTAATTTTTCATCTTGTCAAATATTAATTTTAGTATTTTTATTATCATTATTACTTGAGGTATGTTCCAATTACTTGTGAAAAACAAAAACAAAAACAATAAACCCTCATGCTTGTACACAGTACCTAGACAAAAGATCAGTGTAAGTGGCATCAGGGGCCATCGTCTCCAACACGTTTAGATGGTGTATCTCCCAACTGAAAGCTGGTAGGCTGGGAAACAGAGAGACTCTGGCTACCGCATCTCTGCCACACATTCGTCAGCCAGCACCTCCTCACAGACTCAGCACCTTCCACTGAGACAAAGTAAGTAAACAGAAGAAGGCATCCAGGGCCACAGTGCAGTCAGCCTGTAACCCGCTCCTGGGTCTCCCTAGGCCGCCTTCCTGCAGGAGGCGGGAAGCCCAGAAATGTGGAGCGGGACCAATGTCGGACAGGGTCACTGTTAGAGGACACTGACAGGGAGGACCTCTATGATGACCCAGAGGCCTGAACTAAGCCTGGGGCAGTAGTCGTTCTCGGTATGGTGAGAAAGCTTAAAAAAGCCTTTGCGGCCCTGGTTTTGGTTTGAGGTGGGCCGTCTTCCCCAGGGTCTGGGAATAGGTTTGCCTGATGTCGTCGTCTGGCGTCTGCTGAATGTAGAAAGAACTAAGGCTGGTCTCGTAAGAGTTGAGGAACAGTAGATTTGGGGCCTTAAAATAGAAGAGTAATAAAATAGGAAGGAAGCTGAGTGATTATCTAGTAATCCAATTCCCTTCTTTTACACATAGCGGAAAATGAGGCTTTGACGGGAAAAGGGAATCGCACAAGTTCCCTAGCCAGTGAGGCCAGAGTTCTGCATTACTCTTCATGATTAGAAATAATAACTTGGTGCACGATGCAGTGAGAAGCCACAAGTGAGTGAGAGGAAGGTGCGGTGTCCATCTTGCTTTTAGAGGTTGAGCTAGAACTTGGTATTATCAAGGGGCTTCTCCAAACCACCTGGAAGGTGGCTCCTTGTTTGCCTCACATGCCCAGACTTCCCTCCCTGGAGGTAAGGAGGAGCCAGCTGCTCAGGTGATTCCAAGTTGCTTATCCCCCCACTAGAGAATCACCAGCTCTAGAACCAGTGATGCTCACAATGCCACACATTAGAATCTCCTGTGGGACTTCTAAATTTTTCCATAATGCTCCTTCCCAGATTCCGTTCTTCAAAATTCTGATTTAATTGGTTTGGGGTCGCACCCAGGCCTCTGTATTTTAGCCCCCCAGGTATTCCAGTGTGTAGCCAGATTTGAGAAATATGAGGCTAAAAGAAGCCTGAGAGCTGAAGCGTGGAAGGGGTGGCAACACAGAAGTAGAGGCGTAAGGAGGACAGTCCGAGGAGATGTGACTGAGGACAAACTACGTCTGAAGAGAACTGTTGCTTGAGGGGATAAGAAAACAGGGACGAGAAGCTGGTGGGCCTCTTTGGGAGAGTAATGAGGTTCAAACAGGCTCAGGCGGAAGCAGTTTGGAAGCCTGATTAAACAAAGACAGGACGCAGAAAGGAGTCTGTGGAGACAGATCTCCCTACCGGCTCTAGACTGAAGTGCCTTTGGTTTCCTCACCAAGAAGAAAGGACAAAGGACAAGCGACTCAGAGGAAAGTTTGCTGATCTGGCAGGTAAAGAAACAATTATAATGGGGCAGTTCTAGAAGAGAGAATGTGTCTTACTGTCAGTAATTCTAGAGCCTTCGACCTTCAGATAACAAGGTCAAAAATCTCCTGTAAAATGAATGATAGGATCTTCGGACCAGAGGGCCTGAGAGATCACCAGGGGCAGCCCCCTCACTTCCTTGAGGGGGAACTTGAATCCCAGACAGGAACAGGGACTTGACTAAGATCACCTGAAAGCCAGGGTTCTGACCTCCGCCTGTCCCTGGGAGAGTCAGCACAGTGTGAGAGTTAGGAACACACTCCGGAAACAGCCTGCTGAGTTTGCTGCTCTCATGTACTGAGTGTATATTTTGGGGTAGTTACTTACGTTCTCTGTGCCTCAGTTGCCTGATCTATAAAATGAGGATTAAGAGAGTCATACTTAATCACGGGTGGTTGGATGGATTAAATGAGTTAATATCCATAAAGCATTAAGAATAATGCCTAGCATGGGGGCGCCTGGGTGGCTCAGTTGGTTGAGCGACTACCTTCGGCTCAGGTCATGATCCTGGAGTTCTGGGATCGAGTCCCACAGCAGGCTCCCAGCTCCATGGGGAGTCCGCTTCTCACTCTGACCCTCTCTCCTCTCATGCTCTCTCTCACTCTCTTTCCTAATAAATAAATAAAATCTAAAAAAAAAAAAAGAAAGAATAATGCCTAGCATGAAGGATGTGTTAAAAATATTAACTGTAATTATTACACCATGCTATTTTATTTAGCTGATAAAAACACATTTCAGTGAACAAGACTGTGATAATACCTTGCCTGTGTGAGGATGGATATTTGGAGAAAATGTAGATATATCAAGGTGCTCTATTTTTTGATAAAAACTTCAAAGTGATTAGAATGTAGGTGAATCCCCAAGCCATATATCTTCTCACATGCAGTTTCTTTAAAGTGCAGATTCTTTTTTTTTAAAGATTTTTTTATTTATTTATTAGAGACAGAGACTGAGAATGAGGGGGAGAAGGTCAGAGGGAGAAGCAGACCTCCCGCAGAGCCAGGAGTCCGATATGGGACTCGATCCTGGGACTCCAGGATCATGACCTGAGCCAAAGGCAGTCGCTTAACCAACTGAGCCACCCAGGCGCCCCTAAAGTGCAGATTCTTGAGCCTCATTCCAGATCATCTGAAAAGGAATCTTTGGGAGGTAGGGACAGGGAATTTGTATTTTCCGATTGTGGGTCAAGTAGTTCTGCTGAACTTTCAAGCATGACACCTACTGCCCCTTTCTGAGGAAGTGGAGTAACTTTCCATGGTAAGACTCCAAGGCTTCCCCTCTTGCCTGAGATAGGTCCTATCCCTTTTTTCACCCTTACAGATATGGAAATTGAGGTTTAGAGAGGTAGAATAACTTGTCCACAGTCATTAACTTTGTAATTAACATACTGGAGACTCTGAAACCAAATCCTTTAGACTCCAGACCCACCATCCTCCCAGTTACCAGGTGCTCTGGAGGAAATAAATTGCCAGTTGGCTTTAGTTTTCTTAACTGTAAAATGGGATAATGTTGGTAGTTACAACATGAGATGTTGTGAAAATTAATACGTGTCAGACATATTGCAGAGAACCTTGCCCGTAGAAGCAATTGTATGTTCACTGTTGTTTCTGCTCTAGATACTGGCTTTGTTATGTGTGCTCTACTTTCCAAATATTTCCTTCTACAAGCATTTATTTGACACCCACTTGGTGCCTGCTACTGTGTCAGACTACTGAAATAAATAAATGGTAATGTGAACTTTGTCTCCAAGAGCCAACTACTCCATTAGAAACTATAAATAAGAAACTGTGCTATAAGACCAGATGTGATCAGAAAGAACAAAGAGCCATCCTGTCTTAGTGAAAACAAAACTTATCTACCAGGAGCCCTTAAGAAATATGTCATTCTGGGCAGTTCCATTTTCTAGATAAACATGTACTCTTTAAATAGCATTTTTTTTAAAAATATTGGAAGGTTGATATTTCTGAGAATAAGGCATGCTTCTCTGTCTTTTTAAATCAAGAACAGTATGCTCCATGTGAACTCATCTGAAAGATTCAGAATCACCATTGGGAACATTTTTTATTGGGTTATCATCACAGGAAAGTCCTCAGGAGCTTCTGAGGTGTACCTGCCTCTTTATTCTTGTGCTTGGTTTTGGTTTTGGTTTTAATTTTTCTCTTTCATTGTTGCAAAAAACCATTTCCCCACAGAAGTCACTGTGACCCATCAGAAAGAATGAAGACTTAGGAAACAATTTGATCTGTATTTGTACACTAATTCTCTGCTAGTCTGTACAAACAGAGGCTGTTCATTCATTCATTCAACAAATGTTTATGAATGTCCCATTATTATGTCAGGAAGTCTTTTTTTGGGGGGATATGAATATATCTTTGCATATCTTACATATACGTAAGTTTTTATCTTCAGGAGGCTGTAATGTGGAATTTTCTTAACTATTCATAACATAATTTCCCCACATCTTTAAAGTGAAACGAAGGCAATGACTAACATTGCAGTGTTAGGAACTTGACGTGAGGTGTATTTGGAGAGGGAAACAAAAAAACACAGATGGGAATCCAATCCAGGAAATCTCTTATGCTCTCATTCTGTATTAACAAGCATTGTGGAGCACTTCCAGGCACTGTTCTAGACCTTGGCGATGAAGCAGTGAACAAGGCCATCTGCTCCCATTGAGTTAACGTTCTTGTGGGGGGAAACTGAAAATGTACAAGTAAATATATAATACAATTTTAGATAAGTGATCTGAAAATATATGTGGAAGTCCATACCAGATGAACCGGAGATAAGAGGGTCTCTCTCTTTTTCCTCCTGGTTCTTCTCATAACAGTGTCCATAAATGTGTTGCTTAAGACATAAATCCTCATGATCTATTAATTAAATATCAGACATTTACTGCTAGATATTAGCCTTTAACATGTATCATATCTCATTTAAGAAAAAAAATCCCTCAAATTCAAGGTTTCTTATTATATAAAATTTATTTCCTCCCTTTAGCCAATTTGTATTTTTAATTTACTTAGAATAAAATTTACCAGGAAAATTATTGAAATAAGCATGGCATAAACAACTATTATGTTAAATGTGAAGGGATTAAATAAACCTGGTAATGTGACCTCTATACACAAGGTAGAACCTGTAAAACTCTTTTGTAAAACGAGGAAAGCGAGGTCCAAAGGAAGTAAAATGAAGATAACAGAGAAAATGAAGGGACTTGTGAGGATGAGGAATAACAAAATAATTGATATTTAGTGTTTAAAAACTTCTATTTTTTATACCACCAAAATCTTTTCATTTGTTGTGATAAAGTAAAATACATCTGAAAATTTTTAAGTTAAGCTCTTTCAGTACTAAGACTTGGAACAAATGGAGCCAAAGCAGGTGAAAATATATGATGCCCTTATTTTGAAGGGAGCCAGTAAGCTAATTTAGCAAATTGTTGGGGGTGGGGTACTCCAAAGATTTTGTTCTTGAGTTCTCAACTTCCTGCGATAGTCCTTTTTTTAAATTTTATTTTACTACCTCAGCCCATCACATATACAGCCAATAAACACGTAAAATTGTTTTGCTATAAATTGTAGATAATATTTAGTATAAAATGTATAGATTAAGCAAATTTATGTTAAAAAAACCCCAAATCTCTTATTACTCAATCCAAATGTCATTCACTATTACTTTCTTAATGGGTCGATCATCTAATCACTCCTAAAGAACTGAATGTGCCACTGACTCTTGGAATACATGATATTGGCATGTCTTTTAATCAGCTATTCAACCTGCAGAATATTGGTAATAATACACACTCTATGAATTTGAGCCATATGCACCTGCTATATCTCACCATTTTTGACCTCCAAAATAATGATTTCATATGGTTCAGACAATACACAGTTCAGAATATGACTATCACATAAGACATATGTGGAAGTAATTTCATACTGAAGTATAACAAATGTGAATCACTATGTAGCAATAAAATATTGACTACTATGTGTGTGAGATATGCTCTATGAATTGGGTCACCATGCCATATTTAAAATGATAACATATTAAGGGAGATAATTAGGCAAGTACATGAATAATTATAAAACAAAGTATGCACTGAAGCAAGAAAAGAGAAACTTTGGATCTGATGATAATTTATCATCTTCTAGTGTTTGACTATAATAAGTGATCAGATTGTAGTCTGTAAGCATTTAGTGTGAGAAGCATATCCTTTGGTCTTCTGTTGCTTGTTTGGTTTTTTTGTTGTTGTTTTTTACAATTGGTCCAAGATTCTTGTTTTTAGGTCCACCTCTGATTTTCAAGTTGCTTGCCACTCTGTGAATTCGATGCTGAGGAAAATGTTATTCTCCTCCTATTTTATACTCCCCAGTATAATTGGCTATGAGGAAGTTTTTCCAACTTCACACAATATTCATCAATTTAAACTATAATTTGTCTTAAAATCTCAGAAGATCTTTCGTATAGGTTTGAGTTTGGCAAACTTTTTTTTGTAAAGGGCCAGACAATAAATATATTAGGCTTTGTTGGCCATTTGGTTGCTATTGCAGTTCTTTCAGGTCTGCTCTTATTGTTCAAAAGCAGCCATATATAATACGTAAACAAATAAATTTTGCTGTGTCCGAATTTTTTTTCCCCCAAAACAGGCAGTGGGCCAGATTTTGTCCATAGGTGTTGATTGTCCATAGCTAGTCTAGATGAAGGATCACACTGCAAATTCTTAACTTGGCTTCCAGCTATGGGACTTGGGTTGGAAATGTGGAAGAGATTTATAAAATCTTTGAAAATCAAATATAATCATTTATGTATATGTCAGTATGTACATTTCTTTTGTCTTTTTCTTTGCATTTATTGTATGAGGCTATTGCTATGATCAGATTCCCAAAATAGGTCTATAAGAAGAGACTGAAGGCCACTACAAGTAGAATATTTTCTGAATGAATCTGATGAATTTCTGCAGGTTTTAAGGAAGTGAACTTTTCTTCAATTTTAAAAACAGCCCAACTTGGAGTTTTCTGACAAAGAATAAAGAACCCCATGTGACATCCTCCTTAGTGACACCATCCTCAGAAGATGGTGGAGTGACATTGCAAGATCACTCTCACTGATACAGAGACCTCTGTCTTTTTCATGGTCTCTATTATCTAGGTGGACTATGTGACCATGAAGGTCCTCCAACCCTGAGATCTTCTGGTCTTCTATTTGTCTCCAAAAATGCCTGCTTTTATTTTTCCCCATTTTCTTAATTTTTTTTTGACTAAATTCACTTTAGCACATTCCTTAATCCTAAGAAAATTCCTCTGTGGATGTGTATTTCTCCATAGTCCTTCCAGAACTCTATGTTTACACATCTGAGTCATGGATGCTACAGAAACTTCCTATCAGGTCCTCACATTGCTGCAAAACCCTACCATATCCAAACCCTGATGTCATGGTGATTACAGCTATTCAGATGTCTCCTAAATTCTAATTTGGGGGCAGGTTATAGATAAGTTTCCTGTGTGTAAGCTTGCATATGTCTGTATTTGCATGCTGTGATGTTAACAATGGCATTAATGTAAGATGGACTCAAGTCTCTCCTATTATTATCTTCTGCCTGATGCCAAATTCTAAATTGAAATGGATCAGACTATTCACTGATCAACTGATTATAGGAGAGAGATTATTTTTTAAAGACTTTTATTTATTTATTTGACACAGAGAGAGAGATCACAAGTAGACCGAGAGGCAGGCAGAGAGAGAGGGGGAAGCAGGCTCCCCGCTGAGCAGAGAGCCTGATATGGGGCTCCATCCCAGGACCCTGAGATCATGACCTGAGCCAAAGGCAGAGGCTTTAACCCATTGAGCCACCCAGGTACCCCAGGAGGGAGATGTTGAATGATAACTTTTTTTTTTATGTTCATGGATTTAGAGAAACTGCTCAGTTTACAAAAAAGGTTTTTTTGTTTTTGTTTTTAGGATTTTATTTATTTATTTAGAGAGAGAGAACAGAAGGAGGAGCAAAGAGAGAGGGAGAGAGAGAATCCCCAGACTCTGTGTGGGGGCTTGATCTCATGACTCTGGGATCCTGACCTGAGCCGAAATCAAGAGTCCGACACTTAACTCTCTGAGCCACCAAAGTGCCCCACAAAAAGTTTTAATCGTCCACTTTCTTCAGAGCATTTCAAGGGATCCAGGATGCCCTGGGTTTAGTACTAGAATTCTGTGGGCTTCCTATGGAACTGTGAATAAAATCACTGGGAGTCCTCATTTGTAGAAAGTATAGGGGATGAAAAATAAAACCCTTTCACATTTTTTTCTATAACTCTGTGCTGTAAAGAACCAGGAAAGTAGTAATATGGCTTTGACTCCCACTTCCTCGTTTATTAGAGGACCTGTGTAGACAAAATGAAAACGTCATTTCAACATGTGTAGATTACAATAGCATGAATGAAGGACAAGAATGCTTAAAACATGCCAAATGAGGAAATAAACAAACAATAAACAAAAAATAGTCTGGATATCTTATTCCATTCAGGCTGCTATATTGAATACCATAGATTGGATGAGTTATAAACAACATAAATTTATTTTTCATAATTCTGAAGTCTGGGAAGTCCAAGATCAAGGCGCTGGCAGATTTGGTTCTTGTGAGGTTCTGTTTTCTAGTTCCTAGATGGCAGTCTTCACTCTCTGTAACCTCACATGGTGAAGGGGGGGAAGAGCTCTCTGGGGGCCCTTTTATAAGGGCATGAATCCTATTCATGGGGGCTCTACCATCATGACCTAATCATCTCCCAAAGGCCCCACCTCCAAATACTATCACATTGGGGATTAAATTTCCATCTATGAATTTTGGAAGGATCACAAACATTTAGCGTATTGTGGTACCCTTTCTAGGGGAGCTGAGCTTTGTACTGAATGGTAGCAAAAGTAAAGATTATGACCTGGGAGAAGATGGTGGAGTACAGTAGGTCATAATTTGAAAAGACTCATGGCTAAAGAGAAACAACCTGTAGGATACAGCTGGCTGAATAATTTGGAAAAGGGCATCTGTCCAAAGGAATAAAAAAGATGAGGAATGAGATCTGATTAGATTTTGTCCAGGGCACAAAGATGACTAATTGTAAATTCGGAGTCAAGGAAGGAGTAGCCTGATAAAAATCCTGTTGAGGAAATACTGATGATAACACATCAGTTGGGAGAGACTGTTGACAAATGAAGTGAGGGCAGGAGGAAGCTTCAGTGGGCTGAGGGTATAAGAGATGGGGGCTACAGTCAGGGAGATCATTACTTTTAAGGGAGCAATTGGTTAGGATGGAGAATGGGACACAAAATATGGGACTTAGAGGATTTTGTACTTGAAAGAAGAAAAGATCTCAGAGTTAAGAACTGGTGAGTTGACACTAGGTATATAGACTTTGATGGCAGAATTGGGAGTTTGGCATACACAATAAAGGATTATGGCAGAAGCAAGCTGTGGGCAATCAGATCTTCAGACAGGTAGTAGTGGGAAGAGAAAAGTCTGAATATGAAAGGGAAGTAAACTAATTATGGCAGAATGGAGGACAAACAGATATTGAAAGATACAAAAGAGACTTTCTTAAGAATTTAGTTTATTAGTTCAGTAATAAAATATAAAACAGAATTTCTTGGTTATGACATTTCGTTGTTCAAATTGTGGCAAATCAATATTTCAAGGCATAAGATATATTCTGTAATGCTTTCTTCCCATGTAACTTTTCTTTGCCAGGAGTGAAGCTGGCATATGGGTTTGATGATGGGATGAATACAGAGATAAGGAACAGACAGGTCATTTTTCAACATGAAGTTGAAAAGGATAGAATTCCATGTAATGAAGAAAAGATGTTAATGAACCTGGTTTAGATTATATAAGTAGCTTTCTGGAGGTGGACGTATTTCAGGCATATGAATAAATCTACTCCTCCAGGGCTCTTGGGCATTGTTGCATGCAATGATGAGGCAATTTATTAAAGGGTATCAAGATGCTCTTTGGCATCCCTAAAACTAAGTATGATAATTAATCATCATAATGGTTATCATAATAGCAGAGTAACCTGAAAATATAGGAGTGTTTCCAAATTAAAAATAAAAATGGAGTTGTGTGATTTGGAATGCTGCTGAGGCTAACTGGAAGACTTGTTCTGAAGAAGACCCAGAGAGGTTGGTAATAAAGGCTTTGGCAATAATTTGATGGATTGATAGATTAGATGAATAGACAGAAGGATATACAGAAGAAGTCAGGTTCAGAATTTTAAATCACTTCTATCTGAGAATTGAGGACACTCCCAATGTGTCCTCAATACACTCAATGTATTTGAGTGCTCAAGTCCCCTTGGAAAACAATAGAGACCTTGGCTGTCTTTTGACATCTTGGCTGGGTTTGAGAGTCAACCCCTATCAATACTGAGAATCTGCAGAAAAAACAGATATTCTGTCAATATCATTACGCATCAATACTTGTTTTTTTACACCATTTCCTGTTCATTCGAAGGAAAAAGGGTAGCTCTTGTGATGAGACAGAATTAGTAGGAAATTTTGTTCTTTTACAGAAAAAACATCCTCCTAACTATGAAAAACACTTCATATTGCTCAAATTTTGAGATGAATGAAAATTAGAACCATGTGTATATAATATATGTAATTTAATAAAGCAAGAGCTTTGAAGTCCCACAATCTTAAGTTTAAAGCCCAGCTCTATCATAAATAAATAAATAGTCAGCCAGCCAGCCAGCCCAGGTCTATCATTTACTCGCTGAGTGACCTTGAACAATTTCCTTATCCTCTCTGAGCTTAAAATTGTCATGTGGAAAACTGGAAAAGCAGGCCCAGTGAAGTGAAATACTGTCATAATCAATGGCAATCCTTTCCTGCCAATCACCAGGCAGATAGTACACGAACCAAAATGAATGGCCCACGCAGGTTTTTCTGCCCTTTAGAAGGTCACAGTCCAGTGGGAAATTAGGTGCACAGAAGCTCATGACAAAGGGTAAAAATTAGACAAATGTTCTATTGAAAATGTTCTATTTCTGACACCAAACTATGAAAAACCTTGAAAGGAGCAAGATACATGTCTCATTCATCACTAAATCCCCCCATAGCCTTTCACATAATACTCAATATTTATATTGTTGAGTCCTTTGCACATAAGCTTTGGACTAAAATACATTATTAGATGAGTGTAGCAATAAATTCACAGAGGATTTTTTTAAAAGATTTTATTTATTTATTAGAGAGAGAGATCACAAGTAGGCAGAGGCAGGCAGAGAGAGAAGGGGAAGCAGGCTCCCCGCTGAGCAGCAAGCCAGATGCGGGGCTCGATCCCAGGACCCTGAGATCATGACCTGAGCCAAAGGCTGAGGCTTTAACCCACTGAGCCACCCATGCGCCCCCACAGAGAATTTTTTTTAATCTGAGCAATTTCACTACATTATTTTTTTAAATGGCTTTCAAGAACACAGATAATAGTAAAATAATTAGGAATTGTGTACATTTTGAGTATTTATTATCTTTGCTTTTAACATAATTTAATTTTAATACTTCATAATAAATTATAATAATGACTATGTTTAACAACTGGCTTGGAAAATTCCAGAATATTGATCAATCTGCCTTCATTAACCAGTGTTCTAGCATGGTAATGGATCTAGGCTAAATTTTTCAGGTCTAAGCCTTGGTTACCTTGTGAAATAAGGCAGCAAGACTAGATGTCTTTAAGGGCACAACTGACTTTAACATTCTATGTGGTCTTCAAAAGTTTAGATTCATGTGTAACTCCATCTTTCCAAGTGTAGGCACAGTTACTGAAGGGGCCCTCCGGGTCTGCTTTCCTGGAGTTCCCCATACCTCATTCCCTCTCTTCCAGAAGGAATGACTTCCTGTCAAAAGAGCCTCTGAGTCAGGAAGTCTAGGAGCAGCCAATGAGTTTCAGCTCTGCATCACTATTAAATGCTGCTTTATTATGTTACCCAGGGAATTAGAGGATAATCAAATGTACTTCTACTCTCATAGTATTAAGTTTGGATATTCTAAAGGGGAGTAAAGAGGCTTTTAATATTCAGAAAATGTTAAGTATGGGAACTGTTACAAGAGGCCAACAAGGGTTGGGTAATTCGTGTCTGAGGCATCAGTTTATCCTTCCTGGACTGTGGAGTTAAGATCTGCGTTGAATACAATATAGCTGGGGTGATCTGGTTCTTTTTAGATTTTAGCTTTTCCATCTATTAAATAAGAAAAAATAGGCTAGATGGTCTCAGAGACCTATTAATTCTAAAATCCATCTATAAAATTAAGTTTGTGTTGAATTCTGAAATAGTAGGTTTGGAGATTTTTGGGGAGTGCTGAAAGAAACTTAATGCAAGAGATTCGAGTGGTGACTTCTAGGGCAGAACAGGAAGAGCAGGAGGGAAGGCAGACTATTAACATAACTTTTGGGGTTTTCAGGTCACATTCTACAGAGTAAGTTCTTGTTTTTTTTCTGAATTAATGGAAAGAGTGTGGGTCATCCACAAAAAATAAGCCGGGGGGAAAAAAGTGACGCCTTCCTATCTTTGGGTGTGACTGATTTGACAAAACCATTTGAACAGAGTGTTCCATGAGTAAATTGATACTAAGATTCACCCAAAGGCAAAGCCTCTAAAGCTAGATAGGCTTTACCTCACTCTTCCTGCCCTATGGCACTGGCTGATCTCCTTCCTTCCTTTCTCTCAATAATGTTTTCCATCTCTATTCAAAAACTAAGAATCAATTCTCAGTTTGCACAGGAGACACCTTGAAGATCCTCTAACTGAGACCGTTAATTTTTAAATTGTTAACAGAACCTCTTCTTCAGATGAAATCTTGCTTAGAACACTAATGTACTTAAGGCAGGCAGAAGTCAAACTTGCCAGCGTTAAGGCGTGTCTGGAGTCCTACCTGTGGGGACATTTCTTTACATCTGGTGAGCCCACGGAGGCACCAGAAACCCTAGAGTTTCATGAAACCACTTTGAAAACCACTAATCTATTCCAAACCCCACTCCCTTCTTTTGTAATCAAGTCCCCTTAAAGCATTAGGCCATGGAGTGAGGGGTTAGAGGTGTGGAGAAGCCGTTGCCCAATTCCATGTAGCAAACCCGAGGTAAAGGTGATCAAGGAGAAAATGAGAGGAAATGGGAGCACTGTTTGTGCCAGGGACACAGAAAGAGAAAGAACAGTTTGAACTGCAGAGAGATGCAAGATAATTCAGGTTTAATATAATTACTTTTGTGTGACATTTTTACAGCTTTAAGAGGCCTTTCAAATATGCTATTATTTGAATATGCTATTATTAATATGTTACTTCAATTCACATATTATTGATATGTTAGTTCAATTCAGCGAGTATTTCCTGGATACAGATTATGTACTTGATCTAATCCAACCAATGTATTGACTACCAGGCATTGTATGGAAAATGTGCAGCACATTATTTCAAGCAAGCCTTTCAACCACCCTGTGAGGGAAGCATAGCTGAAGAAAATAAGGTACAAAGAGGTTAAATAACTTGACCATGACTTTACACAGTATGTCAGTAGTAGAGCTAAAATTTGAACCCAAGTCTGTCTCGCTTCAAAACCCATGTTCCTTCCACTCTAACCTCACGGAAATATGAAACTAAGAAATTCAAGGAGATACAGGCTTTGCCTTCAAGTTACTTAAAATCCTCTACACTCGATTAATTGTTGTACAGGTAAAATAGGATAATTAGCATTGATGAGTCACAACAAAAGGCCAGGAGAGTTTGGAGAAGAAAGATTGTGTTTCAAGTAAGGGACCAGGAAATGCTTTGTGGGGAGAAAATCACTGAGGACTGCGTAGGCACCTGTGAGGCAACGAAGCAGACATGACTCCCCATGTCACAATCAAGGAAGCTGAAGTTCAGGGAGTGGAAAGGCTCTTCTACAGTTTTGCAGCTGGTTAGTGGTGACATCAGAAATTCAGGGACAGTCTTTTAGGAGTCAGAAAGAAACTCGAGAGAAAATGTGAGCATAACATCAACAATGTCTGATTTAACCTTTTTGCTGATAATTGAATTTGTCTGCATTTTCTCCATCCCTACTTCTGCTAGCATCCAATTGTCTTCCCTGCACTGGGGTAACACTTTGCTCATAAACTGATATGCTTATAAACCTTTCCTCCACACAGCTTCCAGATTTATCAATATGCGAGGTATTCTGTCAGTCTTGTCGTTTAAATCCTTTAATACTGTGGTGATGGATAAGCCAACCTACATGTGTGATCCAAAACTTGTGTAAAACTAAAAACGTACACAACACATACGTGTGTCTGTGTGTGTGTGTGTGTGTGCGTGCGTGCAAATGAGTACAAGTATAACTGAAAATTTCTGAATAAGATCAGTGAATTGTAGGAGTATCAATATCCTGGTTATAATATTTTTAAGGTTTTGTAAGTTGTGATTTACCATTGGGGGAACTATATAAAGGATGCATGAACTCTGTGTAATTCATTACAACTGCATATAAATCTATATTGATCTCAAAATACAAAGTTCATTTAAAATTTTCAATTAAAATGTTTTTTGCAAAAACTAGAAGTATTGAAATATTTAAGCTTCTTTGAACATAGCATATAATTATCTTCTTCTCTCCCCAGCTCTATTTTTCTAGCATTCTCTGCTTAGATCTTAAACTGTGCTAACAGAGTTGCTTGCGATTTTCTCACATACACTAAATTATTTTCCATTTTAGTATTTTATTTATTGCTGTTGCCATAGACTGCTCACTCATATCATTGATCCTTACCTGGCATAGCTAATTTCTTCAGATTGTTTAAGGCTCTTTCTTTGATCCCTCGGATGAGATGATATATTTTATCTTTGTACTTTCATAGTGTTATACAGATTCTTACTATATTTATTAGAGTTTTGGTTTCTTGTCTTACCTTGTGTATCTTACCTTCTGTAGAGAGTGAGCCAGTCTTATTTGCTTTTTATTTATAGTGGCCTTTATTCTTGCTAGTATATAAGAGATTCTGTCTATGTGTTTAACTTAGTAAATGAATGTGCTTCTTCATATAGTTTGGAAATTATCAACAATAAATCCAATGCTATTATTTTCTATTCTGTAACTAGACCAGAGTATTCATTTGCAAATTTAAGATGATTGACTATCTTACTACACTATTAACACTTTATGATATTAACAGTAATGATTAAGAGCTTAGCTAATTTCATCCTGGGGTAAAATTAGTCTACTGATAATCACAATGAATCATAGACTGAGATGATTTGTGTAGATAATATGCAGACTTGGAGACAGCACCACCTAAAAAAGCTGGTATTTTCCTTCACATATATAGGGATCGAGTTTTTGTTTTGTTTTGTTTTGTTTTGTTTTGTTTGTTTTTTAAGTGAAGGCAAACTTGGGTATAGCAACAAAATTGACCAAACAGAAATAGTATTCATTTGCAACATATTCAGATGTTTACTTATCCTTTAGTCCAACATAGAATTTTACACTCCAATTAAAAACCACCCCCATACACATCAAAGTAAATTAACCAGGGATTCAAAAAAAAAAAATCTAGGTTCAGAGGTTTGCATTTATTGTCCCTGGGCACAATGCTAAGATAGGAGTTATGAGAGAGGTGATTTTACTGTGGATGAAGTTTAAATTTTCTGAACTCCTTTCTGTTTTCAGATTCTACTTTTTACCAGCTGGAGGCAGAATGGGCAGATAATCGCTTGAGACATTTATCAAACAGGTTTAATAATAGGTCACCCTAGCTGTCAGATTTAATGAGGGAATGTTTATTTTCTTTTTGAAATCTTCAGAACATAGATGCTGGGTAGTGGAAGTGTAAAGTGTAACAGCATTATTAGTTACAAAAGAATTTGATAGAGCATTTGATTATCTGACTTTATGGCCCAGTGGGATCCATGACACTGCCCAACGAAATACCAATCATGCAACTTTCTGAAATTTGCTTTATGTGCCTGCATGGTTCTGAAAATTTACCTGAGATTTCTTGATTGAGTATGCTTTAGTTTTAATATTCAATATCCTAAATACAGAAACTGTAATTCTAGTTTCCTTTTTGTCCCCTTAAGGTTCGTAGAAACCCCAGCTCATTTCTCTTGGAAAGAAAGTTATTACCGATCCACTATGTCCCAGAGCACACAGACAAGTGAATTCCTCAGTCCAGAGGTCTTCCAGCATATCTGGGATTTTCTGGAACAGTGAGTATCAAAGAAGCAAATACATGCTGTACTTAAATTGCTATAAATAGTTAAATGGAGATTATAAAAATATTGCTTTCTAGGGAATGTTTCTAAAATTGATAAAAACCAGTCACTATTGTTGGGAAAAATTATTTCCTCCAATAGTATTTCTGTGTTCAAAATTCAGTAGAGGTTTATTCAGTTTACATCATCAAAAGATCATTATTCCAAGATGGTATAATTTTGGAGCATCAGAAGGGCTCTTCTCAAACCATAAGAGACTCTTAATCATAGGAAACAAACTGAGGGTTGCTGGAGGGGAGGGGATAAAGGGATGGGGTAACTGGGTGATGGGCACTAAGGAGGGCACATGATGTAATGAGCACTGGGTCTTATGTGCAACTGATGAATCACTGAATTCTACCTCCGAAACTAATAATACATTATATGTTAATTAATTGAATTTAAATTTTAAAAAGTTGGGGGCTCTCCTGCATAACTCCAAATGACTTCTCCAGTGACTCCCTTGATAGCCAAAATCTATTCCTTTGACCAAAAAACTCTTATTTGCTGTTACAACACACATATCCCCTGAAAAGATAAAATGCTAAATTTTGTTGGTCATTTATGCCTTGCTGGGAAAATAATTATTGTCTCTTTCATTAAGATCAAGTTTGGATAAGTCAGTAAATTCAGGGGAAGATAAAAGAATATCAGAGTACTTCATACCCTAAGAGATAGGGTATAAAATACTCAATTTCTGATGCGTCCTTTCTCTCCTCCATTTCACCCAGCAATTCTCTGACAAAGGCAGGGATCATGATTCCCACTGTACAAATAGGACTTGAACTGCCTGAGATGACTCATTTGGCGTGTGGTTGAGCCATGATTCTAACCTAGAGTTTCTGACTCCAACCGCTGAGCCTTGCCAACTTTGAAACAGAGAGAGTTCCTTGTTATTACCTGGGTATTTGTGTTTTAGTTCCATTCCTTGCCTAACACACTTTTGTTTGTCCTTTATGGTAGGCCCATATGTTCAGTCCAGCCCATTGACTTGAACTTTGTGGATGAGCCATCAGAAAATGGTGCAAGAAACAAGATCGAGATTAGCATGGACTGTATCCGCATGCAGGACTCGGACCTCAGTGACCCCATGTGGGTGAGTGGCAGGAAATTCTCCTTTAATCTGTGGGCCATGCCATCACATCTCTATGAAATCTGTGTATCTCATGGCGTATGAAAAGGCAGATGGTCCTGAATGGGCAAGGCCATTGGGGAGAGAGTCCATGTGGTGAGCAGAGAGAAAATTAAGTGTTTGTGGATTTTGTGTCTTCCTCGACTCTTCTTACTACATATGCGTCCACTGGTGTGGGGAAGGTGGGTTGGGCATAATCTCTTACCTTCTTTATCTGAATTGTTCCTTATGTCTATCCCAATTTGGAGAAGGTGGTACCACTCCAGGGTTTTATAGGAGGTCAAGTTAGAGTCAGAACCAGAGTCTAGATCTGAATTCTATCCAAATTCTATCTATATTATGGCCGACTGCCTCTTTCATGAAACTATCCTTCTTAAATAAAGGAGGAAGAAGTAAATTTAGTGTGAATCTGGTACAGATTTAAGTACCTAATAATAGAATAAAGGGAAAGAAGGTAAGTAATACATAAAATAGTATTTTGGGGATGGGGGAGTGCCTTGCCACTGAGTCACTCATGACCTTAGGTTTCACTTTCTCATCCATAAAAGGAGACCAGGAGTATAATGGGTTAATAATAATAACAAAATACTCTTCTGAAACGTTTAGATGGAATTTTCTGTATTTGTGTAGTACATAGTGCTAGAGGGCTTCTTTGTCTTGTTATTTTTTAAAAATTATTATTCATTCACCATACAAATCCTGCTGCTTCTTCTGTAAAAAAAAGACACACACACACACACAAATCCTTCTAGAAAAATAGGGGGAAAAAAGAGCTAGAAAAAAAAGTGGGGATTTCATAAATCACATATGGACATGGTTTTGGAGATCACTTTAAAAATATCTTGCCTTTCTTTTCTGATAGAAGGTTCTACTGGAATTTTCACTATATATTTTTTTATCTGGATTGTGCTTCTTTTTTTTAATATTTGGAGAAAGTGTGTCAGGAAAGGGAAGAGGAAACAGCCAAAAATATAAAGTTGTAACTTTATAAATATACTGATGTTTTGCCACTAGGTTGATGAAAGGAAAATAACTATTCATCAGTCACCTCTTCCATTCTAATACATATACAGTTCTGAGTTAGATTCAAGGTAGTGAAAGGAAACAGATGAATAAATCCAAGGGGTAGGTCACTCAAGGCCTTGGAATGTACTACAATTAAACCTAAGTAGGGGTAAGTTCTGATTTGATAGTGACTTAAGAAGTAGGATATCTCTAATTCACTTAATAATATCACCTCTTGATAGGTAGCACAAGCCTAGGCAAATCTTTCTTTTTATATTCTCTCCAGGGATATTCTGTTGCAATTCCTGAACTCATAAAAGCAAGTGAATTTATATCAAGCTTGAATGGAGAATCAAGCCTTTTTATTTAAGATTTCTACTCTTATTTCACACACATTCACACACGGAAGCATGCAGTTTCTAAATGTGCCATGCACTTTCTTATTTTTTTATATTAGAAATTTTCTCCTTAGGAACATCTTGGGTTTTTTGTTTGTTTTTGTGTTTATTTTTGCTTTGTTTCCCCCTCTAGCAAACTCCTATGTATCCCTCAACAACCAGTCCATCCTGTCTTCTCTGGGAAAAATTCCATATCACTTTTGGCCACCAGTTTGAGTTAGAGACCATTCCTCTGAAGCATTTTTAGTCCTATTACTTATTTATTTTAAGTCCTATTACTTATTATACAATGTTATCATTGTTTATTTCTCTGTCTCTCAAGGGGACAGAGGCCATATTTTGTCCTGCTCAATATTTATTATAGTAGCTGTCACAGAACAGACCCTCAGGAAAATTTGAAGTCCTGTGAAATGAGACTTGGAAGTTATCTAAAAAGCCAAGAAGTTCTCTTTCAAGCACTCCTGTCCAAGAGAACTTTCAGTTATGTAAATGTTCTCTATTCCATACTGTTCAATACAGTAGCCACTAGCCATATGTATCCTTTGGGCATTTGAAATGTGGCTAGTGCAACTGAGGAACTTAATTTTAACTTTAGTTAATTAAAATTTAAATAACCATATGTGTCTAGTTGGTAGAATATTGGGGAGCACAGTTCTAGAATATCTCCTGTCAGGGAACTGTTCTCTTCTTGAACATTCACAGCAGCAAAACTTCTTGTCCCTTCTGCCTCTGGTATTCCTTCCCTTGTGACTATGGTCTGTTAGTATGGAAAATGTTATGCTGTTTGGGTACTTTATTCTTTACTTCCACTATTTTCTCAATTTTGTTGGAAAGTATCCAGATTTGCTATTTAAAAAAAAAAAAACAACTTTAGTCATTTAAAGTCCATTTTGGTGCTTTTATAAATCAGCTAAAGGAAACTTTAGAGAAATCCTAGTGCAGTATCTGAACAAGAGTCATGGAAACTCTACAATGATGTTAGAAAAGGAAAGAATGAAGAAGTGGAGAAAGAAAGTCAAGAAAATATATAGATGTTATTGCTCTCATGATAAGCGTCCAGCTAAGATTGTGCTGCTGTATGGGTTGGAGGTTATTGTTATTTAAGAAATACTCATATTTAAAAGGATTATCCACTTGCATCCAACTTTTCCTGAATATTAGTTACTATAGACACACACAGACACACACACACACACACATATATACTTGGCATTGATTCTTTGAAATAGATTTTTAATAATGCCACTATGAGGACTGATCTGAGTGAAACAGAGTGTGTTCAATTTGAAATTGATCCAGATTTTCCTGTTACAATTCCAAATTACAAATTTTTGAAACTACCTTTTTCTTAAACATCAATATTTGGTGGTGATTAACATGTCTGATATTTTATTTAATCTTCCCAATCACTGTGTGAGGTAGAATTTATTATTGCTCTTCTATAAATCAATAAATCAAAGGCAAAAAAGGTTAATAAACTTTTCTAGGATGACATGTGCACTCAACAGCAGTGTCAGTATCCTACCCATACTACTGGACTCGATCTTTTCTTTTCCCATTTTTCCTCTAGGGGACTGTATTTGAGAGGAACTTGAGCTCTATTTCTTCTTAAGTACCCGTCTGTTCTATGAGCATTAGAGATGCCCGTGTGGAGAAACCACTCCTCCCCCCATGAGATAGTCCTATAGTAGAGTCTCCACACTTTGCCTGCTCTGAAGAGGCATGGTCACCATCAGTAATGATGGATGATGAAACAATTGCCCCATCACTTATTATCACCTTCAAGCTTGAAATCGTTCACCAGCTTAAATCGAGGGTAACGCAAAATCAGGAAATAAGACCCAGAAACATCGCAGAGAATGAGGGATTGAGATGATTCCGAAAAAGCTGGAAAACAAAATGAAATGGGACTTTTTCCAGTGATAGGTCACTTGGGAACAACAATATTGAAAGAAAGCTACAAGTTGCGGGAGAAGGAACTTGATGGCATAAGGTTGCCTCTCTGTGGCTGTTCTGTTTTTAATATGCAAAGAATTGAGGTATTGCTAGTAAGTGATAGTTCTGTATGAATCCTATGTCTTCCCTTGTGTTATGACCATTCCAACATCCTCATCTATGTCCACGTGTGGAGGATACAGAAATGGGAATATGTAACAGTGCCAATCCTTAATAACAGGAGTGGCAAAATGGTAGATAATCTCAGGATCCTTTATTTTGGTGTGGAAAGTAAGAACTAGGATCTAGGATCTTAGAAACCAGGATCCTCTAAGATTTCTAGTCCTTCCAATGGATAGCTGGAATACGGTAGCATATTTTCACTTTTCTTATGTATAGGTTAATAACTAAATAGTTCTAAAACTGCACATAAATTACTTTCCTTTTGCATATAATATCTTAAAAATTTGGGATCTCTGCCAGACATGTTCTCACTATGCAAGAAATATGAATCTGTGGACATGAAACAACATGTCAGATTATTAAGGACAGAATCTTGAAATTGAGAATGACATCCCATTTTTATTGATTTTTTTGATACAACCTTTACCTTAGTAATTAGTCATGAAATGGAATCGTAATGTTTTGCTCTAATTATTAACAAAGGAGATTGTATTGCATAGAACATATATGCTTTCTTCATTAGAATGATTTCAATGTCACTGAAAAATGAACTACATTGAATTAGCAAATGAAGGTGAATGAGATTTCTCAAAATTTATTCATAATTTAGCCTATGTTTCCAAGATCCTGTTGATTTTTGCTTCTACTGTCTAATATATTCCTTTAAATCTCAGCCTTGCCTTATTTACAGACTGTCTAAACATGCCTGCCATATCTTCAAGAGGGAGATAAGGGCATCAAAACTTAAATGTTCTCCTGAATGATTGATGGAAACTGCGTAACTTTTATTTTTGCATTTATTGGTTCTTCCTGCTTTAAAGGAAGCCCTATTTAGTTGAATTGGGTTTTTCCCTCATGATTTGAGTGGCAATTACCTAAAACTATCCCTTTTTGTAAATTTTTATTGTAGTATACCAGATATATACAAAGAGTCTTTAGCTCTTCAACTCGGCATTTTCCAAGAGCAGATAGTATGTTTGTGTTTTGGAAAAGCCTAGGCCACAGCACCAACCATACTGCCCTACCTCTTAAATGATCCAAGATTTCTATAAGATTTCAAGTATATATACGAGATCTAGCCACAAGCATTTCCTTAGTACCTACTACTGCATGCTATGTTCTTTGTGATATAGATGAACAAATCAGGGTATCTAGCTTTGAGAATACGATAATACAGCAAATGAGCTAATGTGTACAAAATTACTCATATGCATGTATTTTTTAAAGTCACACACAAAAGAAATGATATAGTGTGCCTGAGAAAGACTGGCAATATGTCATAAAGAAGGTGATTTTTATTTAGGCCTTGAAATATGAGTCAAATTGATCAAAACATGGAAAGGAAAAGAGGTCCAAGTTGTGATAACTATTATGAAAACAATTTATTAAAAAACTATAAGGTAACATGCAGAAGTTTTAAAGGAGAAGATTCAAACATTTGGCAAAGGAGAAATTTCTATAGAAAAAAGAATAAAATATAAATTTAAAAAATTTATAGCACATGACAAAGGTTTAATGGCTCCAATAAACTAAGTATTTAAAAATTAATAAGACAAAGATGAAGTTCCTGCTCTTTGGCAAAGAGTCTAAGTAACTCATAGATGTTTAACAGACATAAAATGTTCAATCTCTCTAATAATATAAAATATTGTGAATTCCAACAATGAGTTTCATTGGTTATCATCATAGATTGTGTCATAGGTTATCATCTATCTGGTGAGCAAAGATTTAAATGATTGATGATATCCAGTGCTGATAAAAATGTTGGGAAACAGAAAATCTATTCACTTTGGGCAGGAATAAAATTGATGTATTTGGAGGACAATTTGCCCTTCTAATTTATTTAATTTTAAAGGTACTTACCACGTCTAGGAATTTCCTTTACAAAATAATTTAAAATACATAAATAAGTACACACACACACACACACACACAGAAATGAAGACTTCATTGTAGCAGTGTTTATCATATCTATAAAATGATAAGACCAGGTAGAATTTTGTAGGCTTTAAAGATTTGGACTCAGATAGGAAAGAAACTACAGTTTAAAGCAAATGAGGGTTAAGCTCACCATTGAGAGCTGGTATTAGCAATTATGATGCATGGTCATTTTCATCTTGCCAGTTTTACTGTTCATGAACCTCAGTGTGATTTCTGTGTTTTTGCTTTGTGTGAGGTATCGTTATGTTCAGGGAAAGATTATGTAGAATTGATATTTCTTATAAAATGTTTGGAAGAATTTGCTAATGAAACCATCTGGGCCTGGATATTTCCTTTGGAAAGCTCTTTAATTATAAGTTCAGTTCTGTTAATTGTTATAGAACTATTGAGATGATTTATTTTATTTTGGGTAAGTTTTCATAAATAATGGTTTGTAGGGGCACCTGGGTGGTGCAGTCAGTTAAGTGCCCGACTCTTGGTTTCAGCTCAGGTCGTGATCCCACCGTCACGATCTCACAGTTGTGAGATGGAGCCCCACATAGGGCTCCACACTCAGCATGGAGTCTGCTTGAGTTTCTCTCTCCTTCTTCCTCTGCTATTCCTGCCCATGGATGCATGTGAGAACTTTGTCTCACTTTCTAAAATAAATAAATAATTTCTTTTAAAAAAATAACAATTTGTAAGAAATTTGTTGATTGCATCAAAGTTCTGGATTTTTGCACAGAGAATTGTTTGTGGATTATTCCCTTACTACACTTTTAATGTCTGTGGGATCTGTAATATCTTCCTGTTTCATTTCTGATATTGGTAACTTGTATCCTCTCTCTTTTGCTCTATCAGTCTCACTAGAGATTTATTAATTGTATTGATCTTTCAAAAAGCTCAGCTTTTTGGTTTCACTGTTTTTCACTACTGTCTTTCTGTTTTCAACTTTATTATTTCTGGTCTTATTTTCTTCTGCTCTTTTGGGTTTATTTTGCTCTTCTTTTTAAGGTGTCTTAAGTTGAAAGTTTAGATTATTGAATTGAGATCTTTTTTGTCTTCTGTTAGTATTTACATTTATAAATTTCCCATGAAACAAATCTTTAGTGGCATCCCCTAAATGTTGATATATTGTATTTTTATATTGTTCAATTTAAAATATTTTCTTTTTTTTCTCCCCAAATATGCTTATTTTAATTTTTCAGTGTTACAAGATTGATTGTTCATGCTCCACACCCAGTAAAATATTTTCTGATTTCTCTTAAGACTTTCTTTTTGATCTGTGTGTATTTACAAACATCTTTAATTTCCAAGTATTCAGGTATTTTCTGTTATCTTTCCATTACTGACTTCTAGTTTAATTCTCTTATGATCAGAAAACAGACTTTGTATGATTTCAAATTTTTGAAATTTGTGGAGGTTTATTTCATGAGTCAAGATATAGTTTATCTTGATGAGTGTTCTGTGGGCACTTAAAAAGACTCTGAATTCTGGGGCGCCTGGGTGGCTCAGTTGGTTAAGCGACTGCCATCGGCTCAGGTCATGATCCCAGAGTCCCGGGATCGAGTCCCATATCGGACTCCCTGCTCTGCGGGAAGTCTGCTTCTCCCTCTGACCTTCTCCCCTCTCATTCTCAGTCTCTCTCTCTGATAAATAAATAAAAAAAAAATCTTTAAAAAAAAAAAAAAGACTGTGAATTCTGTTTTTTTGGGGAGAGTATTCTATAAATGTCAGTTAGGGCCCATTGGTTGATGGTATTATGCAGTTCTTCTCTTTCCTTGCTTATTTTCAGTCTACTAGTTCTATTGATTACCAAGAAATCAATTGAAATCTTCAACTCCAATTATGGATTTGTTGCTTTCTCCTTTCAAGTCTGTCTGTTGTTGCTTCATATATATTGAAACTCTATTTTTAAGTGTATTGTTTTTATCTTCCTGAATTGATATTTTTGTCATTATGTATTTCTGTTTATTTCTTGTGATATACTTCATTCCAAAGTCTACTTTGTTTTTGTATTAATGTAGCCAATCTAACTTTTGAGTAATATTTTCATGGTAAATCTTTTCTTCATCCTTTTACTTTTAACCTATATTTATCATTATATTCGAGATGAGTTGCCTCTACAATGTATAGGGGGTCACCTTTTATCCATTTTGGCAATCTCTATTAATTGGTGTATTTATATCATTTACATATATATATATATATACACTCATATATATATATAGTATATATACCGTTTGTATTTTGTGTGTTCTCTCCATTGCTCTTTGGTTTTTCTTTTCTCTGCCATTATTTAGATCACTTCGCCTATCTTTACAATTTCCTTTTAATTAATCTATCTTGATTTTGGCTATATTTCTTTGCATATTTTTAATTGTTTCTCTAGGGATTGTCATATTCATAATTTCTCATAGTCTATTAAGAATCAATATTTTACCACTTCAAATGGAATGTGGAATACTTGCCACAATATTGGTTGCATAACCCTCCCCCATGATGTTGTAGTTGTCATATATATTACATCTATGTACATTGAACACTCCATCAGATAATGTTATAATTTTGCTTTTGACTGTCAAAATATATCTTTAAAAAATCAAGAGAATAGGTATGTTTTATTGAATAGGATATTTATCATTGATGTTGTTCTTCCTTCATACTAAAGTTACAATTCTGACTGAATACTGTCCAGAAGAACAAGGAATTCCATATACAGTTTTGTTCACCAGAATGATTTTTTCAAAGAACAATAAGCACTTATATTTTCTAAGCATAACATAAACCATGTCAGAGCTCTAATTTGTTGAATTTTTATTGAACAAAAATTTATAAACATTCCCTCCATAAACTCCGTCAACCTTTTCTCCCTTCCTGCCTACACACTCACACACATGCACGCAGACACACATACTAACTCACCATAACTTAATTTGAACCACATCTATAGGTGTTTTCTAAAATTGTAGTATTGTGTCAAAATTGTTTTTGATATGCCAATTGTTTCATCCTCATTTGATAAATTTCATATATACTTCATTCCAAAATCTACTTTTATATATATATATATGAAGCGCATACTCTGTAAACAAAGTATTCTTCATACTCTGTGAACAAAGTATTTTTCAGTAATTCACTCTAGTCAGGCTAAAAGGGGCTGGTTAACACCGTTGCTGTATGGGTTACTTAGACAGCAAAAATTCTCAATTTCTCTCCCTACGTGTCTTCTCCTGGCTCAAAAGTGGAAGGGGTATGATCCTTGATATGTCATATAAACAGCAATTATTTTCTGAATGTTCTTGGGTCTCCCAGGCATCTGAGATGCATAATGTCTGCCAACTATAAGTCTGATACCAATATCAAGAGCTCACTTGAAGGAAGGCATCTCTGTTTTCCTTCCCTTCTCTTCCTACCTGGTCTCCCTCAAGCTCCCAGAGCCACCCTCACATCTCCACTACTAAGCTCTTTTGTTCCTCCCACGCATCCTCTCATTCCTTTTCAGGTGTCCTACTTCTCTCCCATCTCTACTTCCTCCTTGTCAGGTCTTCCAGAAAAACACTATAGTTCAATGTAGGGAGACTCAATGAAAGGTTTTTTTTTTGTTCTTGTTTTTACTTTGATGACTACAGTCTATGTAACAGAATTTTACAGTTTATTACTTACTTTAGAATTCTGACATAAGATTTTTAGCCAGATACATTGTGGTTGGAATTCTGTCTACCAGTTTTAGCAGTATGAACTTGATAATATCTATGAGCCTCTCTTTCCTCATTTTTATGGATAGACATTAATACCTATCACTGGCCTCAGACTCAGAGAATTGCAATGGTTTGTTTCATTATCTGATTTGTTTTCATTCAAAGTTCCTGGTGTATAAAAATGTAGTCATTTAAAAATTATTTTTGTTATCACTTGTCTATTTTTTAATAATAACTCTGAGATAGGTGAATATATATTATTTTTCATAATGAAATGCAAATTAATAAATTGCTCTGATTATAAAAGCAATGAATACTAATGAAAAAGAACTTTAGAAGTATCAAAAGTATATGTAATTTCTACTTAGTGATAACAGTTATAAAACTATTAGTTTTTTTTCAAATTTTTTTCCTTGAAGAAACAGATTTTATAAAATGATTTGGATCATGTCATATGTAAGTTTATAATCTACTTCTTTTTTTGTATTCAATGGTGAACATATTTCTCTTATTTACAAGTCTTCAAGACAACTAATTGGTATATTATGTCATTACACAGATATATAATGATTTATTTAGCTTTTATTTTACTCAGATTTTCTTTTTTTTTTAAAGATTTTATTTATTTATTTATTTATTTATTTATTTATTAGGAAAGAGAGAGTGAGAGAGCATGAGAAGGGAGAAGGTCAGAGTGAGAAGCGGACTCCCCATGGAGCTGGGAGCCCGATGCGGGACTCGATCCCGGGACTCCGGGATCATGACCTGAGCCGAAGGCAGTTGCTCAACCAACTGCACCACCCAGGCGCCCTTTACTCAGATTTTCTTAAGAAGAATATTTATATAGTGAATATTTTCTTGCACTAGATGCTTAAAAGTGTGACTATTGAGTAAGATTGTATGAACACCAGTGTTACTGATACTTATTATCAAATTTCTTTTCATGAGTTTGTTTTCATTCTGTGTACTCATACAACTGTGCAGAAGTGTCTATAAACTTGAATCAATTTTGGTTAAACTATCTCTTCTTTAAAAATGCAAATACTTCTAGGAGACTAGAGGAAATTATAGTCATTTTCACGTAGAGGTGAAACGGTTGCTCTTTCTATACCTTTGATTACAATCTGTAGAAAGGATGGTAGTTTTGACCAGAGATGAAGAAGAAATCTTGGAGAATGGAGCATCTCTGGGTGGGATAAGCAGACCTCATTGGGATGGGAATGGTATGAAGAAACGGGTGGAGAAAGAACAGTACACAGTATATTTCACATATATATTATATACATGTATATTTCCATATATTTATCCCCTAGGGTTAGCCCTGAACATGGGGATGCACATAACACTTTCTCCTTTTCTGTGCAGCACTTTTTTTTCAAAGATTTTATTTATTTATTTGAGAGGGAGAGCATGAGAGGGGAGAAGGTCAGAGGGAGAAGCAGACTCCCCATGGAGCTGGGAACCCGATGTGGGACTCGATCCTGGGACTCTGGGATCCTGACCCGAGCCGAAGGCAGTTGCCCAACCAACTGAGTCACCCAGGCACCCTGTGCAGCACTTCTTAACCCTTGCTCTTAGGATCTTTACTACCCTTACTCTTTGGCTACTACCATTAAAATAATCATTCAACTGTAATTTGTACCAAATAAATTTTGTTTATTAGTTTTATGAAAACAAATGAAACAAAAAATATCCTGCATAGAAAAAGCCCTCCAATTTTTGGAAGATGGATTTGTAGTTATTTATGTTGCTTATGAGATGGCCCGGTATCCACTCAGATTAGACTGAGCTCAGGTGTCCTCAGAAGAGCAGACTGTTTTCCTGTTCTGTTCTTTGTGCTGTGTGGCCAATCAGAAGGCACCACTTTGTTCAAGATTGCCAAGCCAGGGACTTTTACCTTAAACGCAAGTATGCATTTCAAACCTTGAACAAACAGTCTGCTTCATAAAATAAGGGAAAGGGTTTTCTTTCTTTCTTTTTTTCTTTTTTTTTTTTTCTTCTCTAGAAATTCACAAACATCACTTGACAGGTGACAGCTCCTCCCTTACAAAAGGGGCTGTTTGCTTTTTGCTTTGGTGTTTGGGTAAACTGCAGCACGCACTGGCAGAGAATTTATTGCCTGGGGGAAGGTGTTTGCAGTCGCTGTGTTTAATCTGAAAAGAAACCCTTTTCCTTCTATCCCCTCCCTCTGTTTTTGAGGAGGGAGAGTTGGAAATGATAGCCCTAGGGAAATAGTTCCCCTAACACCTGTCTTTGGTGTAACCTCAGCAATGTTACTTAAGACACTGTGCTTAGTGTGTATGCATTCAGAATGACAAAGTTGAAGAGGGCAGATAAACAGAAAGGGATTTCAGCAGAAACACAGGAGCTGATTCTGACCTTACATCCTCTTAAAAACCAAAGAGTCTGAAATCCTAGTATGCTGATTTAGAGAGAATCTGATTTGTTTGAAGTTATATGCTGTGAGTCACCTGTTCGTTCCTTCCACAACCAGCTTAGTTAATATTGTTGAATCTATAAAACTTGGAAAATTCTAGAATATTAGACTTAGGACTACTATATAGACACGAGGTAGTTCTCCTCTAGCCTTCCTTTAATAGATGAGAAAACTAAGATCCAAGTTGATTAGAGTGAAATTCTCCAATGTTTCCAATAGGGTTTATGGTTGACTGTGGATTAAACCTAACTTTCTGGATTTGTAGACTTGCCTTTCCATCTCCTATTAGAGATAGAACTGATGAGCTCAAGCTCTGAAGTAGCTTGCTGCCTGCATTTGAATCCGGATCTCTCATTCACTACTTAGATGACTGGCTAAATTCTGGTATGTTTTTGAGCTTCCATTTACCCACTTGCAAAGTGAGGATAATGACATTGGTGACATACCAGAGAAAAGCTGTTTAGCATATTGAGATTCGACATGTCAAGCAGGTAACATAACATCTTGTATGAGGTCAGCTCTCAGTGGTGATGGTCATTACTGTTACTTTTAGAATATGATAAATCTGGAAATAGGAAATTATTAATCCCAAGTAGAGTAATTACTGATACGGAAAAAAGCAATATTTGCATGGATTTGTATTTTTGTATTTCAAAAAAAGAACGTAATATTTGAAGATATACTAGTGTGCTATAAAATCCGTTAAGCCTTCCCCTCCCACTCAAAACTATACAGAGTTGAGTTTTCTTCAAATTAAATCAAATTTTGAAGCAGGTTTCTTTTAAAAGCTCTTATACTCTGGTGTCCATTCAGGTCTCATAGAACTCACGGAAAACATTTTCACTTTAAATACTAAATAGTATTTTATTTCAGTTATTTGTGTGTCATTCAGTAATCTTAACAAAATAAAATGTTCTCTACACCAGAGCACAATCGTTGGGATTGGATATCCTTATATCCCTGGGTTTGAATCTTAGTGTGATAAAGTCAAAGTTGCATGGATTAGTTCAGTGGTTCTAGCCAACTAGAGAATGTGGTCTCTAGCCAACACCATCAGGGACTTTAAAAGACATAAATAGTTTGGGTTCCACTCCAGATCTGCTCAATCAGAAACTAGCAGAGGGAGGGCAACAATCTTTCAATAAGCCCTCCAGGTGATTCTGATGTTGGAGAAACGCTGGTGCGCTCCAATGTTTTAACATACGTATTTTTATAGGCTAAGAAACTCAGATTCTGTGTGCAGAGTGACTGGCCCAAGGGGACAGAGCCATAATGACAGAGAAGAAACTTCTAGACCAGTCTCTATTTTAAAATAGACATTTTTAGCTCTGACTCATCTTAAAACATGTGGAAAGTTCTGCTGGGTTATGCCACTGAGAAATTAAAAAGGTAGAATGTAACAGTTTAGGAAAAGTAATTAAACATATTTATTAAGTGGTTGGCTTCATGTCTTTATCAGTAAGAGGTTGTTAAACAAATTCTCATACCTGGCTTTCTTAAGTTGTAGGTTCATAACAATCTTTCCCTGGCAAAAAGAATAAAATTTCAAGCTTGTATTCTTGTCAATTCAATAAGAATTTGCTGATTATTAAGTTCAAGATATTCTGCTAAAGATATAAAGTTTCAACAGAAGGGCTAAGTCTATCACTACCTATAACTTAAAATCAGTGGGGGAGACAGTTATGAAATTAATGAACTAGGTTACAGTTGATCTAAATGATCATCTCCAAGAAAATATTTGTTGTTTGTCTATTGAGAGATAAATAAACAAGACAACAAATGAGTACCCATTTTGGACAAGGGACCAGTTTAGTCATCAGCAATGACTGCTGGGCTTTATAACTTTGGGGATAGTATTCACATCATACTCCAAAAGAATCATAACTTTTAGGCATTAACCAACTCAGTGATCCTGCACCTAGCCAACATTTGCTGCTTTCTATACTTGAGATATTCTGAGGAATGAATGAATGAATAAGTAAAGAACATGTTCTATACCTAAGGACCTCACAGTTTATTACCAGACAGGAGACACAAACAATTCTTATCGAGATAGAAAGTGGTAAGCACCAGAGGAGAATATAGACAAACTTCAGCAGGAATTCTGATAATCATGTCTATGTAAAAGCTTAAGAAACATATTGGCCATATGAAAGAGGAGAAAGAGAAGGTATTTTAGACCGTGAGAACTATCTAAGTTAGGAAGGGAGCAGGCTTACATGTGGGAAGCATTCAATGTGGGAGAACAGGAAATGATGTTAAGTAAGAACTGGAGAATATTTGCCTCACTTAGAGTAATGCAAATTATTATTATTATCATAATTTCCCTGGACTCACAGAACATAATGTGGGCTAGCAGTTTGAGACCCCTTGAGTTAAGTGTATAAATGATTTCGATAAATTGTGTATTCAAAGGTCAGTTTGATTTGGCTGGAAGCCAACAGGGAAGAGGAGAAATAAGGAAATAGACAAATAGTTGAGTTGGGGTCAGATCAAGGAAAATAGGGATACATTCTAACCTGGTGGTCTTGCTGAACTAATTATAGGATACAGAGTGTGGGCAACTAGAGGATGGTGGCAGGAGATGTGGGGGTGCCTGCCCATGCATATGACCCCAAACTCTGTAAGGTCATGTGCTTAGTGTTAAGAGAAGTAGGTGTGTTTGGATTAAGAGATTGGGTCTCTCTTGGGGCGCCTGGGGCTCAGAGGGTTAAACATCTACCTTTGGCTCAGGTCATGATTTCAGGGTCCTGGGATCAAGCCCCTCATCGGGCTCTCTGCTCAGCAGGGAGCCTGCTTCCCCCTCTCTCTCTGCCTGCCTCTCTGCCTACTTGTGATCTCTCTCTCTCTCTGTCAAATAAATAAATAAAATCTTTAAAAAAAAAGAGAGAGAGAAAGATTGGGACTCTCCACAAGACTATTCTTTTCAGATAAGGACCTGTTCATTATCTACTTTTTCTTCCTCAGCTCTTGAAGTAGGAACATAGATGAAAATGAGAGTCCCTTTACTTTAGGGAATAGGTGAATAGGCTACTAACTAGAAAATGAGAACCATTTTGATAAAAAAAAACCTGAAATAGAGATAAAAAACAAAAAGACAAGAGAAAAGAAAAAAACCCATGGCTGATAAAAGCAGTAGCTGGATTGATTATTTCTGATTAGAAGGGTCATGGGAGTCTTCATGGGGTAAAAGGTAACATCTAAATGTGAGTGTGTGTATGTAAGGAGAAACAGACAGACAGACAGACAGACTTAGTTTGTAGAGTAAAAGCCTCTTCATAGGTTAGCTGAATGGAGTGCCCGTGAGAAGTATATTGTCTGCAGTGATGTGAGCTTCATTTGTATCTTTTTTGTCTATCAAAGTTAATTTTTTAAAGATTTTATTTTGAGAGAGAGAATGTGCATGTGCATGAGCAGAGGGTAAAGGGAGCAGAGGGAGAGAGAAAATCTCAAGCAGACACCCCACTGAGTGTTGGGTTCAAAGCTGGTCTCAATCTCACCACCCTGAGATCATGACCTGAGGCGAAACCAAGAGTGGGGCTCTTAACCGACTGAGCCACCCAGGCGCCCCAAAGTTATTCTTTGTGTTTAGGAAAGACATATAATTCATCTATAGATTAAGAAAAAACAAAACAAAACAAAACACAGTTCTTACTTCATTGTATTTACTTCTCATCCACCCAAGAAGCTGAAGAGTTCTTAATGGATATTATTCAAAGCTTTTCTCACCACACCCTCCTAAAGAGATAGACAGAGAGTGGGTTTTTGAACATCTCACTTGTGTCCCGCCATGGCATAGGATAGTGAATCAGAAACTAAATTAGATATAAAACCCACACGATTTGTCTTAGAATTGAATATGCTTCATTCCAGTGCATGTTACTACCTAATTAGACCTTAGATGGCCTTATAAAATATGGCTTTTAAAAGTAGCCCTTTCCTTTAGATACCTGGGTTGAGTATCAAATGATTTTTCTATAACCTGAACTTTAGTGGTGCATTATGGATTTTGTGATGTTGGCTGCCCTGGGCAAAGGGAATCAGCACAAACCACCTCTGCTGGTGAATTAGATAGAGCCCACTCCCCACCTAACCGAGGTATTTTATGTGCTTTCCAGCAATACCTTAGTTTGAAAAAGAAACAACTCAAGCTGCTTGAAGTTGATCAGATAGAAAGAAAACTAAGAAGTCTATGGAGGAGGAAAAAAAAAAACATTTATTTTGTGACTCAATGAAAATGGAAAACCAGTGTGTTGCAGTATGTCCCCTCTTCTTGAGATTCAAGAATTAACACATCACATGTAAAACTAAGCTCCTTGGAGGTCTTTTGACATAGGCAGATAGACCAGGGCTTATAGTATAAATTTACTATCTCTTTCATCTTGAAAAGCACTCAAACTTTAGCAGTCCTGAGGTTCAGTGAGAAGGCACTGGCCTCGGAGTCAGAAGTCCAGGGTGCTTGTCCTCATGCTGCTGGCTCTCTGTTGATAGACGAATAACTTCCCCTTCCAAGTCTTCTTTTCCTTATGTATAAAAGCATGGAGTTAGACTGGTTGGTAACTTTATCCCTTCATCTTTAGTAACAGATAAATCACCAATCTTTGCCAAGACTCCTTTTGTGTCTTCATGTGACTTTGATGGGAACACGGCACAGGCAAATGCATTTTCCAGAACCATTAGTGAAAACACATAAACAAATGTGCCCTGTTTGAGATACATTAACAAAACTTGTCCTAAATCATAATTCTGCGGCATGTAATCTGAAGAGTTAGTAGTGACTTTCTTTTCCTTCTATTCTCTAGGTCTGGGGGGCCGGGGGGTGGGTGGTCGTGCGAGGGGGGGTACTTGCAAAAAAAGCACACAAAAGCAACATTTTCATTTTTAAGAAAAGGAGTACTTCCTCATCAGTGCCTTTTGTGGGCAGTGAGGGATTGTACTCCCGAAGATTAGTCATGAATATGAATCCTGTCTGGAGCTGGAGAAAGGAGAAGTGACTGAGTCCTGCTACTCCCTGCTCCTCCAGTGCTACCTCCATCTGCCTCATGAGCCCCGAGGCAGTGTTCCTTCCAAACAACTACTCGCCTAACCAGTTCATTGGAATGTCTTTCCACAGACGGTGTCCTCATTCAGATTTCTTCTGAAAATGAACCTCTCTAAAAGCATAAATCACGTTTAAAAAAACAAAACACGGCGGTAAATGTTACACGCAAAAAAAAAAATCTCTTCTTTGGTTTAAAAAGAAAAATGCACACACAAACCTACCCACCGCACCTTGACACAAATACAGAAATAAGAGCAAGTAGGAAAACAGTTGCCTTGTACCTTTTAAAGGAGGCTTTTTCTGTTGGCTTCATCTGGTCTTTGGGGTGACAGGAATTAAGTTGTCTTGATGTCATCTTTCTTGCTAACCACACACATGCCTTGCTGATCCCTCAACCTGCAGTCTAGAAGTGATTTTATGAAACTATTAAGTATATGTTCTCCTTGTTGGATTTTAAAATGGACAAATAAGACAGCATTAAGCAAAAGATATGAACTATGGATTGACGCAGATTTTACCATGTAACAATCATGACTTCAGACAGAGATTTAAAAAGGTCATAATCTATGAGAGAAATTTAATAATTACAGAGTATGTACTTAAAAACCTGTCTTCATTGTATAATAGCATCTTAGACAAAAACTGAGGTGTCCGTGGGTTTTTTCACTTTCTTTTTTTCTTTTCTGACCCGATTGCTCCTCTGGGTCATACTAAAAAACCTTGAATGGTAATGACTCCCATAATGTTTTCTTATTCTAGTTGTATACAATTCCTAAATAAATAAGGATAGTTTGTGATTTGAATTCACTAGAAAAAAAAATAAAAGTGTGCTGATCTAATTTATATATGGTAATGGGATAGTATTCATAGTGTTATAGAAATTGAGTTTCTTGCTTTATCTGGTGAAAGTTTGAATGGTAAAGGATAAAATAGGGATTTGATTTGCTGGGTTTATTTTGAAAGGAATTTGCATAATCATTTGAGATTTGGAAAATTTGAAGTTTGGTTTTAATTTCAAATTATCCTTCTGTAACAACAGAATGAAACTAGCCTTATTAATCTATCCAGAGTTTCAGCTAAAGAGTAGCTCATGGTTGGAAAACCATGAATCTCAACTTTTATCATGTAAAGTCTAGGACACTAAATTGTCTGATGGGTGATAGAATCAAGCCATTATCTTATGAGTGAATTGCAAGAAGAAAGAAGCGCTTGGTTCAAAATTTCAGTAGACTGTACAGTCTATACAAAAATAGGCTATTGTACTATTCAGCCATCAAGAGAAACGAAATCTTGCCATTTGCAATCACATGGATGGGACTAGAGGGTATTATGCTAAGCGAAATAAGTCAATCAGAGAAAGACAATTATCATATGATCTCTCTGATATGGAAGAATTTGAGAGGCAGGGCGGGGGGGGGGTGCTGTGGGGGGATGGAAGAGGGAAATTAAACAAGATGGGATCAGGAAGAAGACAAACCATAAGAGACTCCTAAACTCACCAAACAAACTGAGGGTGGCTGGGGGGTAGAGGGGGTAGGATTAGGGTTGCTAGGTTATGGACATTGGGGAGGGTATGTGCTATGGTAAGTGCTGTGAAATGTGTAAGCCTGATGATTCACAGACATGTACCCTGGGGCAAATAATACATTATATGTTAATAAAAAAATTTTTTAAAAATAGGCTATTGTACAGAGATGAGGGTGTTGCCATAGATGTTTGAGAACCTAAATTCTGGTCATGAATTCTATACCAGTTAGCCAAGTGACCTGACACATGTCACTACCACTCTCTAGTTTCAGTTTCTTCGCTTACAAAATACATAACTGATATTCAAATCTAGACATCTTGAGATCTAGATTTTGATACCAAGTTTTCCTGGTATAACTCATAAAAGTAAAATCTCATGGAATATGCCAACACATAAAACAAATCAAGTAGTATTTCACTGTTAGCGATTTATTCTAAGGGCTAAGTACATGAACTCTGTGTTTAAATATCCTGGGTTTATGAATAACTAACTCTGTCTAAGCATTAGGGCTCTTGTGTTTTTTCTTTTATAGAATGGGATTAATATGATTATTGTGAAAGATAAATGAGATAGTCAATAGAGAGATTATCACAATAGTGTTGCTCAATATTTTTTTAATATTTACTTTTTATTATACCAATCATAGAACATCATAGGTTGTTTTAAATAAACACAACTTAAGGGGTGGTTTTATATAGAAATTATGTTTTATCAGCTTTAAGAGCCAGCTCCTTTTTTTTTTTTTGGTAGTAGTGTTTTTATTATGTAATTCTTTTTTAAAAAACATCTTGAGTCACAGGGATTCTAAGTAGTTGCAAGTTATTTTTAAACTTTCGTTACAATTTCTAGATAATTGGTTATCAAATTGCTCCCAAATCCAGAAAGACCAATAGCAAATATTAAAGTCAAAACACTACTTTCAATCAACTATTTTCATTCTTTATCATAAACAATGAAAAAATTCTGACCCCAAATCCCAACTTTAGCATATGCGTTCAAACTACCTATGATACAATAATACCTACTGCGCAATAATACCTACTTGTCACTGTAAGGTTGGCTCAAGTTTAGGTTGTGACAAGGGCATGTACTGAAAATGCATTTGGCACTGGTGTATGGATGCCATAGTGAGAGTTCATACAGATTCAAGTCAGATCATGGATAAAATACAGGCCTAAAAAACACAAGCATACACACACACACACACACACACACACACACAGCTTCCTAGTCAGTGACATTGATGAGAAGTGCAAATGTGTGTGCAGAGATGACCAGAGAAGCTTCATTCCTTGCTCAGCACAAAAGCAAATTAATGTGGCTGCAGAAACCCTGTTCAAAGCCCATAGCCCATATCTACTCCTTAGCTAGTTATGTGGCTTATGGTAAGTTATTTCACCACCCTATGCTTCTTCCCTCATTTGTAAAATGGGAATAATGGCATCTCCCTCATAGGCTAATATGAGTATAAAATCATAAATAAAATCATGTAAATTAAAGTATATTTCTAAGAAACATACTTTCATGTACAGTATGATTTGTTTCTAAGAATCATACCTAGCCTTAAAGAGTGTTGAGCAAACACTCATTATTGGTGTTTTCAGATTCTATTTGTACATGTATGTATTTCTTTAAATGTATAAAATTAAAGGTATTATAGTTTCTACCATCCTCCAAAACTTTGATTCTATGTAATGATCAATTTGAATAGAAGGGTAGAAATTTATCCTGGGTAAAAAGAAAAGTAAAATTTTATCTCATGAATTGTTATCTCTAGTCAGTCCCTTTGAAAATATTGGATGGAAACCAGTGTTATGGATGTTATTATGATCTATGCCTATATTTTAGCTCTGATTCGCGTCTGACTAACCAGCTCTCCCATCTATTTGGGTTAGAGATTATGTGTCCAATGGTTAGAGGAATCATGTTGATCCTTGCTTTGTGTTTTTCCACTTAATTGGTATTCATTTGAAGCATAATATTTGTTTAGAATTAATTGACTAATTAATGTGGTCTTTGAGTGAAATTATGATAAATACATACTATAGATGATTTATATACCCTAATAGGGATGTATCAAAAGAGAAATAAAGTTTTTTAAATGACTGTACCCATTTAGACCTTCAAACCAGCTGTCCTTCACAGTGGCCACCTTGGGTAGTCTGTGCTGGACCTTCTCAGTGTCACTCACCTTCAGTGACAGTTAATCAGGAACATAATAAACTATATATCCTTATTTTAAAGCTATTTTTTTCTCAATTAGCATCATCTTATCCAATTTGATCACTCACTTTATATGCTAAATTTGGCAATGCTAAATACATTTTGGTTTTGGTTTTTTTTTTAAAGGCTGAAAATTTGTCACCATTGATTTGGTTCCAATAATCAGTCAAAAGTGATTTATAAATTATGACAGATTATTCACAAAGCTCGATGCTCCATGAAAGCAGGAATCATTGCTTTATTTTCTGTGAAACACATTACAATGCCTGGCCTTAGGTAGTGCTCAGCAAATGTTTGTTGAATGGTTTGGAGGTCCAGTTGGCCCACCTCTTTAATCAAATTCTTAACTCCCTAAGGAAGTGGTGCAATGTGAGTCTTCTGAATGCTCCCACAGAACCTAAAGGAAACTACATAATCATTCTCTTCTGTCATCGCCTTGAAAACTAGATGCAATCCCTCCAAGAATTTCTTGTCCATCTTCATTGGATTTTTTTTTTTTTACCATTTCCATATGCCTTCTATTGCTTTTTTATTCATTGGGAATGTGTAAATATTAATTTAAAATGCTCCTTTGACATCTATTAAGCAATTTGCAGCAGAATCAAGCAACAGAAGTTTTGGCATTTGGAGAATTATCAAAAAGTATTATGCCTAGAAGGCTGTTCTTTTTTTTCTTTGAAGAACTTTTTTTTCTCTGAATTTATGCAAATTTGAAGAGGCTAATGCAAGTCATCTCTAAAGATTGGTAGGCAGGGGACACCTGGGTGGCTCAGTTGGTTGAGCAGCTGCCTTTGGCTCAGGTCATGATCCCGGGCGTCTTGGGACCGAGTCTTGGGATCGAGTCCCGCATCGGGCTCTTTGCTCTGCCAGGAGCCTGCTCCTCTCTCTGCCTCTGCCTGCCTCTCTGCCTGCTTGTGTTCTCACTCTGTTAAATGAATAAATAAAATCTTTAAAAAAAAAGAAAAAAAAGATTGGTAGGCAGGACAAAATGTTTAAAGTTGCAAATTTTCTCTTAAAAGTAGTCAGTCACTTCTGTATAAATCATGTTCTGTGTCAGTGGTTTTCATTTGAATGAATCAAAGCTAATTGCAGTAAGGATTTAGAAAATGATAGCTATTCATCAAAAACAAACAATAAAATCACTTATGTTTGAATAACCTTCTGCAGTTTAAAAAAAATTATTTCACATCCATTATCACTCTTGATCTTCACAACATATAATGTATATCTCATGCCATTATAAGTACATTAACTCTTTGGATTTTTGATGTAATTAAATGTTATTAAAAGTAATTTAACTTCATTAATGAACAGGTTAGTATGTATGTCTAAATAAAAGGCACCCATAATATTTCATATGTTAAACAATTGAAAATATGGCTCTTGTTCTGGAGCTCCAAGTTAAAAGAATAGGATCCCAAAGATGCATGTTCTTTAATATTGTTTTGTACCCTACCTGTAGCCGATATTTATAATAAAGCTAACCATGAAAGAGGTTTTCAGCATTGATCACCTTATTGGCCTTGAAGAAACCCTTATTTTCTTTAATTACTCATCTTTGCCTTCTTTTTATTACAGATTCTTTTTTAGACTTCCTGAGTTGAGTATTTGGGCTTTGTCAATAGTATCAGCACTAGTTAGGACTGAATAAAGGATTGTTTGGTTGCTCGCTTGGTTATCGGAGAGTGAGATCTTGGCTCTCATTCAACTATAATAGAAAACGTCTGGGCAATGTCTGCTAACGTTGATCAGTAGGGTCAATTCTCAATGATATTCAGCAAATTCATTGATTCATTCACTTCTTAAAGTGAAAAACCTTTCGTTGTATAAAACCCCGGTTAATATTTGTATGCCAACCTAAGGTGTTAGTGGGGATATTATCCTCGGTGGGATGTGATAATGTATCAGAAACCTTGTTTGCTGAGCACCATGAAGTGATAAATGGTGCTTTTGTTTACATGGCTAATTGTAAGGGTTTGGAAACACTCCTTTGATGTACTAAGAGCAGCTAATGAAGACAGTTAAATGAAACTTTATAATGAATCTAGGAGTTCAAATCAGCTAGGAGCTCAACACTGTCTGCTAATTTTCTTCTTGAGCCTGGCCCAAACTTTTATGTATCACTTCCCAAGCAGAACACCTATTTTGGATATAATGACAAGCCAGGTTGTTTTCCTGTATAACCTAACACTTTATGCATTCTCTTAAGATGTTGGTGCTAGATCCAGCTTTAGAGATCATCTCGTAGCTATTTTTTTTTTTTTTTTTTTTTTTGGCCAGTAAAAGAAATTAGCCCAGAGAAGTGAAGTGGCAAGGCAAGCCCTAGATTACATAGCCAGTTGGTGAAGAAACCAGCCTAGCATCCACATGTCCTGATTGTTTGTGCCATATTGTGATGCGCCCTTTAGAAAAATAAGTATCTATATCCTGTCTTTTGAAACTAACTCTGTATTTCACCAAACTCTGTGTACCAACTTGAGATTGTCAATTTTTTCTGGATAACGTGAAATAGTTGCTCTCACATTGTCACTTTGCCTAACCACAGCTTCTTATTTGGAGAAAGTATCAAGACTTCCTCTAGTTTGGTGCTTATTCAATGCCAAGTTTAGTGCCTAGACTGCCATGTTTGGTGGAATAGTAGATTGAATTTCTGCATCATTTCCAAGAATTGTGCTGTAAAGAGCATAGCACACCCACCCCCACATAATCTTGTCCTGCAGCCTTGGTGGTGTAATGAATTAGTCTTGCACGAGTCTGCTGCTTGTGGAGGGCTAAGCAGGGGATCAAATCCTCCCTTTGTAGTGAGACAAGCTGCCGGAGAAGTGATTGATATTGCAGACAGAAGTAGGACTTCAAGGAAGAAATAAGCAGATAAGTGGGGTAATAAGTAGATAATACTACTACTTTGCACTTAGTGTCTTTTATCTGAGCATCTGAAGGCAGCTGTATCCTCAAACATCAAGGCCTCTCAATGTAAAGAGAGAATGGGGTCTCTTACTTGGTGGCTGCCTCTACAATCCATAAATCAGTGAAAAGATTTCCTAAGGAAGACCAGTAGTAAAGATTTTTTTTTTCTTCTTTTCTCTGGGAAGTTAAGCCACCAGGATATGAAGCAATCTCTCTAAAAGTTATCTTGATCTTGATGCAATGATCTGTATGCACTTTCCCCTACAATGTTTGGAACTGAAAAAAAGAACCTTCTACTGTACCAACTAAGGTATTTACTGTATTTTTTTTAATGCCTGCTGATCGTGTCAGACTCACTCCCTTTGAGTAATTCTCATTCTTGCATTTATATTACTCCTCAAAAATTTCCTTTGTAAATCTTATTTTAGGTCAAAGTCCTTAGACAGTAAATCTTTCAGACAGCTTCAGGCCATTATGGCTCCAAGAAACTATTGTGAAGCGAAGCTGTGTTTAATAAGGTTGGTGTGCTCAGTCAGAGATCTCTTTGAGTGTGCCTTCATTAATTTTGTACACATCTTGTCAATTCAGACAAAGAGGGTGAGTGGCCAAGCCAAAAGTATTTCCTTTTAGCAGACCATGACTCAAAATTCAGAAGCCAGTTCCTAGCAGAGTTAGAGAACAATACTGGCTGCCACGAGTTTTTGTAGGCAACTTTATTTCCTATTTAACAGAGACTACAATTGTTTTCTAGACATTAAATGACCAAACATAAATACTAAGTGGCACAAAAATATTGTTGAACATCCTTTCCGTTTTTATTGCTAGTTTACATACGTTGTGGGTTCCCCACATTTTTGTTGTTGTTCATTTGTTAATTACAGAAATCTTATGGTTAGGGGAGAACTTCAGGGTCATCAGATCCCACCACCCAAGCAGTCTGGCATTTAGCTCCGTAATTACAATATGTAAGTAACTGGCATAACCTTGGGAAGGAAAGAGGACATGGATCCATCCAGTCTGTGTCCCCCGAAGATCAAGAATATTTCACTGGATGTAGAAAAAAAAAAAAAAAGAAAAGAAAAAATCCACTTAATTCATGGCTAACTGTTTCACATTTAATGGTTTGCCTAAAGACAAATTTGCTTTCTTTTAACAAACAGTATTTCCTTTAAAGCAAATTTCATACTTGGCAGAAGATAAAAAAGAACTATGTATATTTAATAGTGTTCCCCAGACATCTTTCACTGTGACTGAATTCTTTTGTGAGCGGATGGTTCTCCAGTTGAGATAGTTAAAGATAGAAGGTGAAAGAGATTGTGTGTTTGTATGTGTGTGTGTTTGGGGAATGAGTATGATAAAGAGAACACACGGATATTAGACATATCACTGTTTTGGCAATCTTAATACACTATTGGTAATTCTAATCTTTTCTATTTTTCCATTCCACTTTGTGGTTTAAAAAACACTTTTTTCTTTCTTTCTTTTTATTTTTTTAAGTAATCTCTACACCCAGTGTGGGGTTCAAACACACAAGCTCGAGATCAAGAGTCACATGTTCACCAACTGAGCCAGCCAGGAGCCCCAATTCTTTTTTCTTATTTGACAGTCCTCACAGGTACCTTGTAAGTGAGGTAATGTGGTTGTGATGTCCTCATGTCATAAATGTGGAAACGGAGTTTCAGGGTTTCGTCAAGCCCACAGACATAGCAAGCATCAGAACCAGACTGTACAGCCCACCTTTCGACTTGGAGCCATTGGTCTCCAAGCCAAGTTCAAAGTACATTTAGATATAGCATCAGATACAACACATTAGTGTGCTATGATGAAATGCTGTATAAAATCAGTAAATACTGTCATCAAATATATCCTCAACACCCATTTACTTAATTGACTGTCTTAAGTACAAATCTTTCTACAGAGAGGAAATAGAGTTAAAATTATATAGAAAGAAATCATTTTCCATGAACTGAATCAAGTTGATTTAGCTTAACATGTAGGTAAAGTTTTTATGACTCCAAACTCCTCATTCTCCCCCAAGTCAGTTCTTTCTTTCCTTCCTTTCCTTTCCTTTCCTTTCCTTTCCTTTCCTTTCCTTCCTTCCTTCTTTCCTTTTCTCTCTCTCTCTTTCTTTTTTTTCCTTTCAACCCCAAAACCGGAGGATGCTGTTCTTGCTGGATTTTACATTGTCCGTTCAGGGCAGAGTGGAGACAGAGTAGCAAAGTTACCTGGATCCCAATATCACTTTTTGTCTCACCTTGTCCCCATTTAACTTTGTCTACTTGCTTGAGTATGCACTTTGCTTTCAAATTTTTGTGAGGTGACAGCCCATATCCTGGGCCGCCTCTTCCACCTCTCTGCATGTCTGACACATCTTGTCCTCAGTTTCTTTCGCTATGTAATTCTCCTTTCTCATTTACTCCACATATTTCTTTTACCTTTTAGAAGGCCCAAACTTAATTCTGAAAAATATTTTACCAGAGGGGAAACAGAAGTTAATATTTACTAGTAGATTAATGTATTTATTAGAAAAACTGTCCTACTGGCCCAAACTTAACTGATTTCAAAGCAGAACTTGAGGCAGATGAATGGGTACATAAGATATAATTCTAGCACCCCTAGAGAGTAAGCCACGGAAACAAAGGTAAACATGTAATTTCTCTTAGTTAAATTCAGAGGGTAATGTAATTCTTTCAAATAAGAATGTAAAACTAAGAATGAGGAGAGCCATTTCTTGTTCACAGAACTGTTGCCAAGCACTGGGCCACGTACATTCAATTTGGGGTTTTTATATTGTCAGCCTCTAAAACGAGAAAGCTTTAGTTTTGAGTTCTAGAGTCTCTTATTCATGTCAGATTTTTAAAATTCTGTTTCTACCAGTGCTTAGAACTACTGCTCATATCATTATCACTGTAAGCCAGGCATTCTCTTTTATCCTTATCTCTGGAATACCACATTTCCCTCCCAGAGAAAATGGCAGAGCTCTTTCTCTTTTCCCTGTTCTTCTTGCTGAGGCACAAGAGAAAGTGGCCCTCATTATGGGTGTGTCCACTTATAGTCCTCAGAAATAAAGGGAAAAGAATTTATGAGCAAATGCCTAATTGATTACCAACTACTGAGACTCATAGACTTATAGAAGATTATGATGAAAAAATGGGTCCTTGTGTTTGAATCCCAAAATTATCCTGAGAACCTAGGCTAGCCCCTACTGGATTAGAGTCCTCCAAGGCTGGGTGTCTATTAGGAGAACTAGTTTTGCTTCACCGTTTTAAATGTAAATGTTAGCCCCAGATGGGCAGAACATTGAACTCTCTAATTAGCCTTGTAGGTCCTTCTTTAAAGAAACAAGTGTGTAAGCAACTAGCCATTTAAAAAGGCATTCTGTGCATTGTTTGCTGAAGGTCAGAGGGCAAATGCTGTTGTGACAATGGGGTGGACCTGGCAGGCACACTTCTCTGGAGAGGATAAGAAAGAGAAGAGCGGTTGATGTTAATCTTTGGTGATAGCAATGGCCAAAGACAGTTCCCGCTAATTCTAGAATCTTTTTGATATTCTTTCAATTCAATTTTCAATGAAGTTTTTCAATTTTTAATTCAAGGAGTTAGAAAAATAGAGTCAGGAAATAAGAGGTGATCTAGCCAATATCTTTATCTTTAGGGAAGTTAACCTATAAATCATAAGTCATAACAGGTTAGTTAACTTATGCATAAGAAAGACAAAGATAATTCAAGCTCACCAGTCTTATTCCGGCATATGTTTCCTACTCCACCTTTCATCCCCCAAGTCCATCCAATAAAATGAAGTTAGCTCACCTAACTTCATTTTATTACTCTGAATACAGAATTTTGTGTCTCTTTTGTCCCTTGCTGTTGTTTTAATTTTGAAATGTCTTATTTCTCTTTGTCTTCCTTCCAATTCCTGCCCAACCATAATGAGACTAAACTCCATTCTCCTCACTGGGAATTAATCACTCCTTCTCCCTTATTTCCATAGAACTGTAACTTGTAACTTAACACTTAGCTTTTATTTTATTTAGCTTCCGTTTTATATAGATTTCCTCTGGACTTTATAAACTTTATTGTTCTTGTTTTGTTTCATTTTTGTTTTGTTTTGTTTTGTTTTCAGAGCTGTCCCATCCATTCTATCAGGCAGTCTGAGTCTTGTTCTTCTTTGGGTCTTATTTTAAGACCATGTACAATTAGTATTCAGTTAATGTTAGAAATGTGTATATGTGCAGGTATGTGTGAGAAGAAATAAAGTCGTCTCATATCCTTCTAGCATTAACATGGATCTAGGACTTAATCTTGTAATAAAATCAAATCAACTAATGTTTAACTATTTAAACTAGCCTTGACTTTTATTTTTCTGTTTAGATTGCCCAGGTAAGAAGGGAGAGGAGGTAAAACTCAAATTTGACAATTTTCCCAGTGATGTATCCCAATAAGCATTTTTGACTTGTTTCCTTCTAGAGTAACAGTAGAGACGGAGAAGGGGACGTGGTCTGATGTTTGATGTTTGAGGATCAGGCATGAGTTTTAGCCTATCTGCCCAGTCTTCTAGCTATTGAACTTGACTAAGAATTCCCCATGATTGCTAAATAAAAATTGAAAGAATATGGACCATTTCAGGAATTAGTTGGGAGAAAAGATGCTGAATATATCTTTTAAAAACATGCTCAGAAGGAAGCATCAGGGTCCTGGTTTGCTCATGATCTTACAGATAGAGAACACACCATTTATACTGTCATTGATTTAGCCTTTCAACACAGTAGCTTAACCCTCTTACTGTGAAGGGAATCAATCTGATTTACAAGGCCCAGTGAACAAAAAGGAATACTTAAAGAGAGCATAAGGAGTTCATTAAGATGGGAGTAGTATACCCATTTCATTCATTTGGCACCTGAATTACAAATAATTCTTCACCTTTATTTTTATTTTGTTGGGACTGCTCCAGTGTGTGTGTGTGTGTGTGTGTGTGTGTGTGTGTGTGTGTGTGTGTGCAGTTTATTTTTAATGGAACCTGACATTGCCCTGTGTTTGTTTCTGTGATTTGAATACAATAATTTGAACTGTAGTGGTTTCCATCTAAAGACATGGTTTCTGCATTGTTATTAGGAGGCTATTAATACTTAGTTTCTCTTTACTTTTAAGTTACATATATTTTAATCCTAAAGTAGAATCCTGTCTTTGCTGGATATTGCCTATATTTTTAGGTGCAGCATTCATCCTGAATCTTTTATTTTTTTTTTTTTTAATCTTTCTGTAACCACTGTTGCCGAGTTGTCCAGGGAAAGATCAATGTAGGTAATGTTTTCTTACAAAATCAAACCCGTGGCCTCCGGAGGCCAGAAGAGCTGGCTTAACCACCTTGCTCACAGAGGCACACCTTCTCGGTTGCACCACTTTTTAATCGAGTTGTGGATCAGGCTTGGGAAGCTGCAACTAAGTCAGTTTATTGTGTCTATGACAGTAGGAAGCTCAGGAGATCAACATTAAGAGGAAAAAGCTGCTAAGTAGGAAAATGTCTTTCGGAGTCATTTGCAGCAACGAGACCTCTCCTTTCTCCTGCAGCTCATGCAAACAGACTGATTTGCTCAAAGACCAAATCCCTCCCCTTTGTTGGGGCATGCGCGTGAGAAGACAATCTCTTCTCTGACCCAGCAACCCTTGTGGCACAGAGCACATGCCGCCTTAAGCACCGTGGATGTGTGAACTTGAACATTGAAGCCCTCTGTAACCTGGTTTCCTTATCTGAGAATTGGAGATAATAACGCCATGTGTGCTGCCCAGATGCATCGCAGGGATCAAACCAGAGTAGTCATCGGGCAAACAGAATTTGAGTGCCTATTACGCACTCTCTCTAAGCTGGAGGAAGTACAGAACTAAAGTGGGCATCGCCCTTGCCCTCAAGCTCCTATTTTAGTGTGAGATTCATGGAAACAGAACTCAAAAGTAATGAAATGAGATCTACAATCACTCAGGTATCACCAGGATTGGGGAATTCAGAGCTGAGAGTAACTGGCTGCTTAGGGAAGACAGGTGACCCACAGATGCCCACATAATGCTGGGTGCGTAACAGACACTCAAGTGTGGAATCCAACAGAGGAAAGATGTCCTCTGGGTGTGGAAGAACACATTCGAGTTTGCCTGCTGCAGAGAATAGAGGAATTTTGCACAGAGCTGCAAAATTATGAAGTACAAGATCTATATGCTCTTAGACTGCAAAGCATGCTAATACCCAGTGCTCTTGCAGTATAGCTCCAAACTACTGCATCCGTCTTAGCTCATTGATAAGACTGTGTCAGAACAGTACTCAATTAGCACTATCCTAGATAGAAATATAGATTATTTTAAAGCCAGAATTTATCATAGGGTTCTTACCACAATGTGTTCAGGTCCTCTTAAAGTTGGATTCGGTTTTCCATTTTGGTCAATAATCCCCAGGGTTCACTTCCAAACCTTACCGGCTGGGTTCTGCCTTCTAATACTAGGAATGCTTCCCTTTCTTCTGTACTCAGGATCCTTGGAACAAAAATGATACTGGGAACCGTGTTTTTGTCTTTTTTGTTGTTGTTGTTGTTGTTGTTATTTATTTAATTTTTTACAGGGGGCAGAGGGAGAGGGAGAGAGAGAGTCTTAAGTGGCTCCGTGCCCGGCAGGGAGGCCCACACAGGGCTTGATCTCATGACCCTGAGATCATGACCTGAGCTGAAATCAAGAGTCCAATTCTCAATAGTCTCAGCCACCTACGTGCCCTTATAATTTTATTTTTGTATTTTCATTACTATTATTTTTGCATCAAGGCCTCCTACACCCTATACTTAGGATGAATGGAAATGGTTTCCAGAGACAGGTACTTTTTCCCTGATGGCCTATGTCACAGAGTGAAGATTACAGCAGCTTGGTGGCATTGATGTCTAGGAGCCCAATCCGTACATTCTGCTTTGCCAGTTTGGAGAAACATTATGGTTTATCATACCTAAGTTACCTCCACTCCTCTGTTGGAGGTGGCAAGGACAGTGATCCGGGGTTCGGTTAGGGCTTCAGTCTTTTGTTTTTTTCTCTTGATCATCCTAACTTCCTTTTTTAAAGTGGTTTTCTTTGTATCATTTTGTGATGAAGAGCTGTCTTCTGCCCAAGCAGATATTGTTTAAACTGTTGCACAATAATAGTTAGTGTCCCTTAGAAGCCTATGGAGAATTTGAGAAGCCAAGAAAGGACTTTAGAAATCCCCCAGGACTTGGTCAACCCTTTGCTGCACTTCTATGGGACTGAGAAACAGGGAGGCTTCAAGGTGACACAGCAAGTCACGTGGTACAGAAACTTAAAAAATATATATTAAATCATATCTACATACACCATTTTTTATACTTAGGATATGGACACAGTGCAAGTGTGACTAGTGTAGCAGAAAGGATGAGTGGAAAATAGTGCTCCAGAAATGGTACAGTCTTTCCACCACAGTCCCTGAAGCAAAGATGATGTATTTACTGCAGGGGGGAAATTCACAAGTGGGATCATCCATGTTTTCCCAAAGTAACAAACCAGTGACTTGTCCATCCTGTTTCCCAAAGCTGTAGTGCGTTTACCAACTGAACACATCCTATAAGGAATGGTCAGTGCAGACTGGTGAGTTGAAACCCTAAAAGGACATTGGAATTCTCTGAGAGTCTGAATTAAAATAGACAAAGTGTGATTTTTTTTCCCCCTGGAGTCCATCCAGGATTCTAAAGTAAATGCACCTCCTTTTTATTTTGCCTAGGGATTTTCTTTTTTCCTGGAAAGGGTGGAGAGAACTTATGTAAGAAAGAAAGCTGAGTTGCCTCAAAGCACAGCCTCCAGGGAGAATGAGGCATTCCCCCACCCCAACCCAGTATTTTTGCTGAGGAGAGAAAAATAGAGGAACTAAAAGTAAAGCTTAAAATCTCTAGGACTGAAAATGTTGTAGAAATCAGCTGGTCTATAAAATCAGCTACCCCGCAGGCTTTTTAGGAAGGAAATACCACAAGGAAAAGATGTGAGATATAAAGTTGATAGGGATGTTGTCTGTCTTCATCAATAGTAAAATACAGATTATGGCTAAATAGACAAACCCAAACTTCAAGGAGACTAGAATCATAATAATATAAGATGGCAAATATATAACAATACTAACTCCGATGAACAGATTGAAAGACTGCAAAATAGTTAGAGAAATGTCCTGTTTTATGTAATATAATCCATTTACTCTCAGAGCAAGCGCTTAACCCAAAGTCCATGACTCTTGGAATAATACCCTTCCATGCATGATTCCTAAAGGCAAGGGGGACTGCCTTTCTACAGTTTTAAGTAGGGTAAGTTATTAAAAATCTGGTATTGTATTGAAATATATCTCAGTATGGAACCAGAAGGAAGAGTGATGTGTTGTGCAATTAGCTTAGATGAATATTTTTTCACGATCTATCCATTCAAAAAAAGGGACTCACTTAAAAGCACAGAGGTGAGATCTATACCCCAGGTTTCTGCTGGTGACTCCAGAGCTCTTTCCACTATTCCAAGCTAGCAGCTGACTACAGGCCTCTTCCCTCTGGCAGCAGCCATTTGGAGGCTGTGACAGGAGAAGAATGAAAGTTAGTGAAACACAAAAATATCTGGTATTTATGGAAATAAGAATTTATAGGAGGTATCCAGTAGCCATGTGCAGAACTACAGATATGAATAAATAAAAGGATAAAGGGTACTGAAATCTATTTAGAACTTACTGTAAGCTAATTAGTGCCCTGGGATTGGTTAGGAAGTTAAATGTTATAAAATGGCGTGATATTTTCAATTTATAGATGAAGGTTCAAAAAATCTAAGTGAACACAGCAGTCTTCAAACACAATTTAGTTTGATTTAAAGACTTGCACTTTCCAAAGCAGAGCAATCAATGGGGATGGAGAGGAATATGTTCATTTTAAATGAATAATATATAATAGCAATCGAAGGAAGTTAATTTTGTTTGTGCAATTTTACTCTGAACTATGAAAAATATTTTAAGTAATAGTAGCTGCTAATGATGTTGTGGTAGGGTAAATTCACTCTGTTTTACATTGTTAGTTTGAAGATAAACAGGTATAATATCCAGAAATCAATGCAGTAATATCTATTGGCCCTTAAAACATTGTATATCTTTTAATTGAATGACTCAGCTTCTAATAATGTATTTTAATTCATAGTATAGTACTTTTTGTTTAAGGTTATAGTGTTGGGGCACTTGGGTGGCTCAGTTGGTTAAGCATCTGCCTTAGGCTTAGGTCATGATCCCAGAGTTCTGGAATCGAGCCCCACATCAGGCTCCCTGCTCAGTGGAGAGCCTGCTGCTTCTTCTCCCTCTGCCCCTCCCCCTGGTTGTCCTCGCTCTCTCTCTCTCTCTCTCTCTCTCTCTGTCTCCCTGTCAAATAAATACATAAAATCTTTCAAAATAAATAAGTAGGGGCTCCTGGGTGACTCAGTGGGTTAAAGTCTCTGCCTTCGGCTCGAGTCATGATCTCAGGGTCCTGGGATCGAGCCCCGCATCAGGCTCTCTGCTCATTGGGGAGCCTGCTTCCCCCCTTTCTCTGTCCACCTCTCTGCTTACTTGTGATCTCTCTCTGTCAAATAAATAAATCAAATCTTTAATAAATAAATAAATAAATAAATAAAGTTATAGCGTTAAAGAGAAATAGAAGCAAATGAATGCCCAATTAGTATGAAATGGCTAAATTAACAAGACTATATAACATTTAAAAACAGTGTTTAAAAAAATACATGTAATGACTTGAGTATATACTCATAAAAATAGGCATATCCATATATTTACACAGACATATATACATACTTACAAATATATCTTTAATGTATGCTATCATAAGTACAGAGTTGTGTGGAACATATATCTCTGGAAGAGATACCAAAATTTAGCAATGGTTACATCTAAGTTCTGGGATAAATGACATAAAAAAAGTAATTGTTATGTACTAAAGTAATCAAGAGTTCTTATTTCAATATATACAATACTAAAAGACCAAAGATACTTGGAAAACATGTGACAAAAATGTCAAAGGATTAATATCTTATTAATAAGGAAAACACTACTTTTTCAGTGGGGTAGGGATTGGAGGGGAAAGCAAAGGACATTAACACGTCATTTAAAGAAGAAATGCAAAGGGCTACTTAATGTATTGAAATATATTTAATCTTACTCATAATCTGAGGGATTCATATTTAAAATAAGAAAATAGTTTCTTTTTATTTGTAAAACTGGAGAAGATAGTCCTCAATATTGTGGTCCTTATCCTCATACAAATGCAAGTCATGCTACCCTTTTGGAAAACAACTTAATTCTATACCCATCAGGAGACTTAAATTCATAACCTTTGACCCAGGTTATTGGGTTGCTAAATTTTGGTATCTCTTCCAGAGATATATGTTCCACACAACTCTGTACTTATGATAGCATACATTAAAGATATATTTGTAAGTATGTATTTCTTAGTGGTAGAAATACTTAGCATGGAAAAATGCTCATAATAGTATGATAACTAGAAACATATATATATGTTTGTTTTTATATATATAATATATATTATGATCCTAACTTTGTTTACAGAATATATGAATAAAGAGAGGAGAAAGATCATGGAAACTCAACAGTAATTCTCCTGAGAAGTTTGCTTACAGAGGTCATGTAATTTTTTTTTTTCACTTTTGCCTCTAAATATCACATCATTTTGTAATCTAAAAATTTAAGTGCAAGTTAAAGGCAGTGCTAGGAGAGATGATCTTATCTGTGTGCATTTGTCCGTCTCTTTACCTGGACTGTTTTGGAGTCCTTCCAAAGTAAGACACTATCTAAATTTGGGGAAGTGGTTAACAATACTGTTATTAAAATAATCATAGAGGAGGATGTCTGGCAAATGAGCTACGAACATGGCATTGAAAGAGGGACAAATATTAGGATGGGAGGAGGTATGAAGACATAATCTCCTGGAACAGCACAGCATTTGTGTGGATTTGGGGGCCAAAATATACAGGTTCTACTCTCGATTTCATCATTTAGTGATTGTCTGCATTTTGGTGTCTTCACCTTTATCTGTAAGATAGAAAACAATAACAGTACCCAAGTAATAATTTTGTATAAGAATTAAACATATTTGACATATATTAAGTACTTTGAAGAGTGCCTGACACATTAAAAGTACAAAGAGAGAGAGAATCTAAATCCTGTCTCCATTTTACCTTCTATTTGACAGTTGACAAAAATAAAAAATGATAGCCTGAATACATCTGTAAGATTTAGGACTGAACTCAGCTCCCTTTGTATGCCTGTAAGACTCATTTTTCAGTCTAGCTAGTGACCCTAAAAGGAATGTCATCTTATCTCTTTCTTTGGAACTTAGGCTTAGAATAGAGAACATTGATTTGGTGAATTAATTAAGTGGCTCTCATTAGCTTCTACAAATGCTAATTCTTCTCACCTATCCAGAGCAGGAGGGGATGAAATCACTTGGGAAGGATTAGAGCTCTAAAAGTTATGTGTGTGTTCTGTGTTGGTCATCCTTTATGGTAGATGGCATCAAAATGATCTAATTGATTTTGTTCTGTGGCGGCTTGGAAAGTCCCAACATTTCTTAGCTTTCACACATGCTCTATAAAACCCCAATCTCTTTTAACTGTTGAAGTTTTATTATTCTGACAATTTTCCTTTTGACAAATAGTTATTAAGAACTTGAGGTACTGTACTTAGATTGAAACCATCATTTTTTTTTCTTTTTTCTATTTTCATTAGATACTTTGCATTGATTCCCACAGGAAAAGCATCTGTGTCATAATAAATATCTTGAGTAAAGAATCTACTGTTCAACCTTCTAATTCTTTCTTCAAAATTAACTGTTCGGTTGAACATATTCATCAGGCATTTAGATACTTAATGTGATATAATGAACAAAGAATGTACTCCAATCTCAAAGTTTGTAGCCCACTGGAGGAGAGAGACAAGTATACAAATCTGGCATTGGAAGGTAATATTGTATTACTGTTTTTATATACATTCATATAAAGCAAGAGAAGATTTAACCTCACCTAGGGAATTGGAGAATTTCTCATAAAATAGCGTTTAAGGAACCTGAAAATGTTTTCATTGATCGGGTGAAGAGAATGAAGGCATTCCAGACTAAGAAGAGAGGCAGGGAACGTCAGCTAGGGCCAGCATGTGGCAAGCAGAGTGGAATATAAGGAAAGTGTGGTTGAGAACATAGCTTGGAGTCAGACTATGAAGGGCCCCAAGTGTCTGTGGAAGTACAGTTGACCCTTGAACAATATGAGGACTGGGGGCACTGACCTCCCACAGTTGGAAATCTGCATATAACTTTTGACTTCCCCAAAACTTAAGTACTCATAACTTCTTGTTGTTTGGAAGCCTTCCTAATAATATAACAGTTGATTAACATGTATTTTATATATTCTTATAAAAAAGTAAGCTAGAGAAAATAAAATGTCATTAAGAAAATCATAAGGAAGAGAAAGTACATTTACTGTAGTATACTGTAAAAAATCTGCAAATAAGAGGACCTGTGTATTTCAAACCCATGTTCAAGGGTCAGCAGTAGTTGGTTTTGTTGTATTGGCATAGAGGCATCCTGAGAACTGACGTGGTCAGAGTTGTTCCTTAGGAAAGATAAAGTGATGGGGAGGGGGGCTCTTATGGGAAGGAGGGAAAGTAGGGACATCACCGGATATTCATTTTTCTACTTCATTCAGGAAGACGTGTTGTTAAAGCATAGAAAGTTTGATATGTTTAGAATCAGGTATGTATTCTTTCTTGGAGCCTGAACTGCTGCTATAAAAATAAGTCGCCAATCTTTGTTTACTTTAATAAATGTCTACCTAATCCTGGTGAAATTTACTCACACCTCTTTAACTTCTCTTTTCTCTCAATTCAACAGAACTGAGGTCTTTAGGAGGGAACCCACTAAAACACTGATCTCCAATCTGTGGCCTCATGAAACCTAAACATTTCCCCATCCTTTATACCTACTTCCAACCATTGGGGCAGACGTAGATCCAAGAACACAAAATTGTTTCCATTTTTTTTTAAATTTTTTAAAATGTTGTAGGTACCATGTTATTCCCTACACAACTTCACAGACATGGATTAAGAAGTTCAACCAAATATTTTATGCATGCCAAGGATTTATACACTTGCTTAACCTTCTTACATAGAGACATAAAATGGAAACATTGATATTTGGTATGTTATAAAGATAACATGTCTAATTAGAGAGAAAAAAATTGATAAATGGTAAATGTAGGTAATGTGTCCTTGAGAGGGAGTAGCTCTTCATTTGTTTCTCATACCAATATAAATTCCAAAGAGTTAAAAGATTTGCATGTGAAAAATATTAAAAGCCATAATAATATGAGATGATAATTTTGTAGAAGAATTTTATAATGTTGGACTGGGAGATGCCTTTCAAACTCTGCTTGAAAGATAATAAGTCAGGATACCTGGGGGGCTCAGTCAGTTAAGCACCTGCCTTCAGCTCAGGTCATGATCCCAGGGTCTTGGGATCCAGCCCCGCAACAGGATCCTTGTTCAGTGAGGGGCCTGCTTCTCCCTGATGCCATCCACATTCCCTGCTTGTACTCTCTCGCTCTCTCTCGCTCTTGCTCACGCTCTCTGACAAATAAATAAATAAATAAAATCTTTAAAAGAAAAAGAAAAGTCAAAAGGGAAAAATGATAAATTTGACTATAGAAAAACTAGGATTCTTCTACACCAGAAAGCAACCCATAAAACCATATAGACATTTGAAAGACCAGATACACACAAGCACAGAGCAGAAAAATATTTCCAGTGCTTTTAATAAATGCTTATTATCTATAAAATATAAAGAGCTCCTACAGGAATAACTGTTCAGGAGGATAGCCAACAAAATGTTAGCAGTATTATTTCTGGAAATCAGACATGGTGATCCCGTGCCGTGGATGACTTCTCTTCCCAGTGCACTGGGTTTACAACAGTGGGATTTTCATGAAGGGGCAGAACAGACCCCTCATTCTGAGGCCACGAAGCTTTGGGGAATCTGGGAGAAAGGGCTGAGAAAGGAAAGTTGTGAGCTCTTAATAGGGTTGTCCGACTCCTGAGGACTTGGGAAACCCACTTCAAATCTTTGAGTTTGTTTATTTATCTGCAAAATGGGGATAATAATACTTACATACATCACTAAGTCGTTAGGAAAATTAATGCACGTTACTAAACCTTTGAGATCCTAGGATAAGCATTACTGCGTGGGGAGTACAGAGAATTGTTGCTTCTCTTAACCTCCTGCTGAAGTAAATGCCTGGTATTTATATACCAATTCTGAAATGAAACATTATCAGATGCACTTTAGTTAACTCTTGTATGGCAATGTGCTTGAACTTAAATGAACTGGCAACTATAGCTTACTTTTTATCATGAGGATACTAAAAGCGAAAAACACGGATTTCCCCCCCCACAATACACTGTACCTTTTTCTTTAAGTCATTTAAGCATCTTAGTATCTATACAACTTGATGGCTTCAATTGCAGTTTGGAGATGAGCAGATTGCTATATAAATACCCAGGTGTGGGGCACCTGGGTGGCTCAGTCATTAAGCTTCTGCCTTCGGCTCAGGTCATGATCCCTGGGTCCTGCGATCGAGCCCCGCGTTGGGCTCCCCACTCGGTGGGAAGCCTGCTTCTCCCTCTCTCATTCCCTCTGCTTGTGTTCCTCTCTCACTGTGTTTCTCTCTGTCAAATAAATAAAATCTTTAAAAAAAAAATACCCAAGTGAAATAAGAAGAATGCAAATAATCCTCCAACTTGCTTCCATGGATTCTGGACAGAGACTCTTACCTTTATAATGGTCTTTAGAAATCATTTAGCTCTGCTCCTCATTTCACAAATGCGGAGCTGGAATCCAGAGCGGTGCAATGATCTGCCCCAGAGGCACAGAGCTAACTACTAAAGGCAGAGCTGGGATTACAGCCAGTATTTCCTATTTACTCCTATAACCCCCTCGTCCTGTGCTCTTTGCCTTCAACTACCCGAAGGACCCAAATAGCAGTGGCAGATAGATAGATAGGATACATGTGTGTCGTGGATTTTGTCCAGAATTTTAGTAGCTATATTAGACACGGACCATCTTCAGACCTGACTGTGCTGAAGGCTGAGTTGGTCAATGGAAAGATTTTGGCATTTTAGTCTATCACATCCCACTGGGAACCTTTTGACTTTGTAAAAGGAGATGAAATGTGTTTATATTTTGATGGAACATTATCAACATTTGAGTCTGTGAATCCCACACTTAGGGTTCAAAGAGTTATGCTACCCCAGTATTGTAAAAATATGATCTAATAGTGACTTTCTGGGCAGTTGTCCTAGTGACGTTTACTTGACAGCATTGATTCCCAAGCCTGATTCATTTAGAACTGCCTCATGGGCTGCACGAAACACAGCTGGGACCAGGTCCACACATCTGTTTTTAAGAAGCGCCCTGGATAATTCTCAGGGTCACCCAAGTTTTTGAACCACTGGAATAGAGCACAGATTAAGGAAGCAACAATATGCTCTTCACTGTTGCCCTGAAAGCTGTTGGTGGGTATAGAATTTAAATACATGATGCAAATAATTACACTGTACTTTGTACCCAGAGCTCATTTGGTTAATATTTCAGAGGACAAAATGCACATTATGTCTGATATAAATTTGTATTGATATAAATTTGTATTTTGTTACAGAGTGTTGTCCTATTCTTGGACACTTAATATTCAAATGATGTTATTGAAATCTTTTGCAAAAAAAAAAAAGCATTCTTACATGTGACTCAGGGACTTTAAAACAAATATGCCAATGGTCACATTGTCCTTTATGCACATGCATTTAGTGGATACAAAAATAGAAGTAAAAACGGGGCAAATCTAAGGTCATGAATATATTTGCCAAGCTAATTTCTAAAGTTTATATACCAACCTAGCCTGGCTTCTAATTTTCTTCTGATCTTTTTATCTTTTAAATTTTAGGGGAAAAAAAGTCTAAGCATTTACTTCTTGCTGTCTCGGCCAGTTGTATCTTTCAGGCAGGACAGTGGGACTTGGCCTTCCAAGTAGGGGCTGGGGAGTGATATTTTGATAGAGATCTAACTGAATTACATAGAGTACTCAGCAGTAACTAGAGAATTTTAGTGAATCGAACCATAACCATCAGGGTGCATTTCATCTTCACTAAATTATGGTAACTAAGGTCAGATTCTACAATAATATTCTTTTGTGTTTATGTAAATATATTCTTAAGGCAAAAGCCAATTGGTTTCTCACACTTTAAGGTTTATTCTTTCTATTTATAATTTATTAACTGTTTACAGAAAAAGATAGTGCCTTTGGGCATTAATGAAAACTGATATAATAGAGAAAATATTCAAATAGATAAACTATTGTATTGATTCCATGTCCCAAGAACTATATGAAATGATAGAAAGAAGTGGTGCTTGATTTTTTTTTAAGGCTTAAAAAAAATGGGCACTTTTCCCAGGATTTCTATTTCCTGTACATAATATGAATGTTTGTTTGTTTTTGCAAGTTAACGGGACCAATGGTTTAAATTGTTCATTGACTGTGTTGTGAAAAATCGAGTGGCTAATGTTGGCATAACTTTGTGTTAAACCACTGGCATTTCTCTGTGGAGAATAAGTTGAAATTTTTTCAGCTATCCGGCAGTGGATTTTAATTTTTATATTGAGAAAATATAACCATGGATTTGAGTATTTAGAAATGGATTTGAGTATTTAGGATTTAGTTAGAAATTACTAACTTTATGTAGTCATTCTTAAAGCTCCACATCTAGTTTAAAAAAAAAAAAAGGGGGGGGCTTCCAAAAGCTTTCCCTGAAGTTTTACTTTTCAGTTCCAAAGTGTAAAATAACCTTCTGAAATGCCTTCTCTAAGTCCTGGTGGTGGGACGGTCTGAGGTTTGTTTGGGGAGATTTTGTTTTGTTTTTAGGAGAGAGCACTTTCTTATGAAAGAGGCAAGGGAAAGTTTTACCTGTCTCTCCTGGTTTTTTTTTTTTCTTTCTTTCTTTTTCTTTTAAAGATTGGTGATAAGGAATTCTAACTACTTAATGAGATGGGAGAGGCCTCACTCCATTGGAGTGGAGGACTCCAGGTGGAAGTTGATGGATTGGACAGGTAAAGAGAAGAGTCCCGCCCCTCATGCCTATAGTTGGGTATATATTAGGGAACCTAAAATTATGTACAGAGAGAGAAAGAGAGAGAGGGACTTGAGTTCTGTTATCTTCTTAGTAGATTCCTATTGTCAGGGTCTCAGAGGGGGTGGGGGGGTTGGCAAAATCCTGGAGCCAGAAGAGAGGACAGCGGCATTGATCAATCTTACTGCTAACATGTTGTACCTGGAAAACAATGCCCAGACTCAATTTAGTGAGGTAAGGATTTTAGATTTTAGCACTCCATTTAGAGATGTTTTTTCATTTTTATTTTTTAAATAAAAGCTGACATATTTGTGGTTCTTGGTCACCCAATGTAATGTTTTTGCAAATTGTGTATAGGAATCTCCTTTTCTTGGTTAATGTTTTCTGTGGTGACTGTAAGATTTTTTTTTCCTTTAAGTAGGAGATGAAATAATAGGAGAAAAGGGAGAAGAAAAATTTCTGGGTGACGTTATGTATTTGAAGAAACCCAATATTCAGGAGTTTGTAAAATCACTTTTTGTAAGAACAGACTGGGAGAGCAGCTCACATTCTGTTAGATACATGGAAATGACTTCTCTGTTGGGTATTCACATACCAGTAAGACAAATTAGTTGACTGTGTCTTAACTCAGTTAAGTTCTCAGTTCTATCTCCAGACTTCATCCTAAAAGCAAATGAAGCTTTTTCAAAATAATCCAGGTGAGATTTTTTTTTTTAAAACCATCTTCGTTTTGAATTCTGTCAATCCAGAGACCCATCTAAATCCTCAGGGGACTTCACTAATGTTCCTATTGTCTGGTGATTGACTTAAGACTTTCACTGTATAATGACAAAGTTATTTGGGGGCGATGCATTATTAAATATTTATACATGTGTATTACATGGCAATGTGTATCATAGCATGTAAGATTTTATGTAAGGAACTGATTTGCCTCTCTGATTTCTCCTCAAATTTGTCTCAGGGACTTAAATCACTGGGCAAAGGGGATACGGAAACAAAACTCCTGAAGAGACTGCAAGGCTTTGAGGAAGTTTCCTAAGGTTGAGGGAGGTCTAACAACAATATTAGTTTACATTCCTCAGAATAGGGCAGCTGTGTTGACACTAATCAGATTGGGGGGTGGGGGGAAGGCGGGTGCGGGTGGTGAGCGTGAGTCGGTGAGCGTGAGTTCAGTGTTTCTGATGAAAATGCTTGCAGGCGAATGCTTGGAAAAGTAGACTGGAGTGCTCAAACTGAGCTCCTTAAAAATCAAAACAAAGTGCATAGGACTTGGGTGCACACAGCGAAAGGACAAGTCGCTCGAAGGGCAACAAAGCAGGGCCTGCGCTGTCATATTGACCACACTATTATTGTCTAGACACCTGAACTGTGTAAATATAGCAGGGGAAATATCGAGTTATCTACAGAAGGAAAAGGAAGTGCCTATTTTCCTTTAAAACATTTAAGCAGGCATGCTTGTCCTCAGTGGAGAAACTTGAGTTTCTTGTTCTGCTTTAATATGGAAAGTTAGCTTAAAATGTTACCAAACGGTTAAAAAAAAAAAAAAAATGGAGGTGACTTTAAAGATGATCTTTTTTCTGTGTGATCCCATTTTGGCCAGTGTTAATCACTACAGACATAGTCTGTCAGTCATATCATATCAGACTTTGTGTTTGTCCATGAGCCATTTCACCCCTGTATTTATAGGCAGGCTGGGATCTGACTTCATGTCTATGTAGGAAGGGGTAGAAAGGAAAGGTGGTTTAGAAGTATCTATAAGAAAAGTGTGAGGTTGATGCAAAATGGAAAGTAGTGGTTATTTCTCGTGAAGGGGAAAATTGAGTAAATGTTTTGCTTAGAAGATAACTGGTAGGTATTCTTGCCTTTTATGGAGGCAGAAGAATCATGTCGTATGTGAGCGTATAGCTCCCTTACCACGAGAGAAAATACCTTTTCATGGCTTTGTAGTTTTCAGAACTTGAGGTAAATGTGTATAGTCCGGTGCTCAAGTTGTCTGTTTTCTCTTGGCATGCTGCTGAGGTGTAGAAGAGGATATCTATGAAAAAATATAGCTGAATTTCTCTACCTTTCTGCATTTTTTTGTATACTGCCGTGGTGAATTTTATATTCTTCCACTAATGTGTGTTTTAGGCATCATTTTTATAGCTTCATTTTCATCCTATTGCTTAAGAATGGCTTTCTTTGCTGTATAGGGTTAACGTTTTTAAATCTAGTCCTCTGTAAAAATGCACATCTATATCTGACTATACAAAATGTCTGGGACCGCACGGCCCTGAGAATCTGGAAATTTAATGCAAAAGTTGTTGACGTTAGAGGATTCATCTTGAGATAACGTTCATTAGTAACTGTCAATACAGAAATGGTGATTTTTATCACATAAAAATTGTTTTAAAAAATTGGACAGATTAAGAATAAAGAGGTATGTAACTCCCCGTGAGAGTGAAAATGACTTTGAAACTCTAACCCAATCTCTGATTTCAAATAGTTTTAAAATTTGTTAGTAACTTTGTTGGGTCGACAACTCCACTGATCCTTCCTTATTTCCTGTTCCCCAAACCTCCAGTTCTTTCCCTCCAAGCCGAGCTGGATTTGGGGAAGCTGTTAGTGAACAGCAAGAGGTCTAGAAGGGCAGGGAACATGGACAGGATGTACCAGGCGTGGCTGAAGGAGCCACCTTGGGTTACAATGGAGAGAGACCTCAAGCAAGCACCATTCCAGTGTACCAGGCTTGGAATGACACAGCCTCTGGGACTGGTCTCAGACTTGGAGAGAGAGATTTAAAAAAAAAAGGAAATTCTTCACAGATTTAGTTTTAGTGCAACTTTCTTGCCAAAAACCTGGGCTCTGTGCACGCGCACGTGTGTGTGTGTGTGCACGTGCACATGGGTGGGAGAGAGAGAGGAGGAGGGAAACACTCAAGAGACTCTCAAATCATCCTTAGAGGGGCAGTTAGGACATTTTTATTAAAAATCTCTATCCAGATTTCTGTGGGACAATGGAAAGGTACTTTGGTGAATGGGTTCCTGTATTCTAGAACAAAATGAGACACCTCATTTTACAAATCAAGGTTAATGATCCCTCTTTCTGTAGTCGCGAGAGCCATAGGTGTAGAAGTCAGTCCCATTTACTTAATGGAAACTTTTCCTCTTTCATATTAAGAGAGATGGAATGCATTCTGGAAATGGCTATTGTAATTTACAGTAAATGCCCCCCCAAAAAGTTTACGTAAAGAACTGACATACCAACCTACTTGAGAGCAAGGAGAATAATTCAAAGGCAACAGTACAAGATCTCAGAGTTGAGGATCTTGCTGTTTAATTGACCTCTGGGCCTGCATGGTCAAGGGAAACGGTCTTTCCTATCCTAATGCTGTCTCCAAGAGACATTTTTCCCATGGGAGTGATCTTTCTCTTAATAATTAATAAATGTCTTGTCTCAAGCTTTTCCATGTTGTGCGTCTGCAGTGTTTAGCATCATAGGTAAAAGCAGAGTAGGGAAGAAGCAAAAGCTGCAGATTTAATTTAGCTGTCAGCCAGGCTGTGTTCCTCCCTCCATGCTATGGTCTTAGACTGAATTGCTTCTTTTACAATTGGTTGCCCTCAAGCCCAGAGGGGACTGGGAGAAAGAGATCTTAGATCACAGATCATAGATCATACTTTCTTTTGCTACTATTGGAAAAATGAGTGGTGATAATAAATCACTTATCTTTTACCTAGATAGGGAAAAAGCATGTTTGGTTTGTTTTGTTTTTTAGAAGAGCACTGATCCTCAACTGTGGTATTGGAGAGTACACTAAGAAACATGAATGAATGTCTAGTTAGCTGCGGCAACTGAAAAAAATATTGGTTGCCTTTTCATCATTCCACATGCATCTTCTGAGTGCAGAGTTACTACAGTTTTCTTAGAAAAGGAGTGTGTTTGGAATTTGGATTCTGTATTCTTCCTATTAAGGGAGTATAAGTCTGAGGTTAGGAGATTTTTAGATTTATCAAGGAAGGATCTGGGTCAAGCAGATGAGAAATAGGTTGCCCCAAATGTTCCTGAACTTTCTCTGAGGTGCATATAATTACTCTGGGTGACATCCGAGCTTGTGGGATAGAGGAGTATAAGGAAAAGTCCTCCCTTCATAGTAATATTTTGAAAGTAAACTCTCCCCCCACTGTTGAATGACCTAATTTATTCTTTTACTTAGTTTATGTCAATAAATAAGCAAGAGTGAACATAGATACCAAAAGATACCTCTGTGAAAAATAACTTGTTTATTTCCATCAAAGTCTTATTACTTTGAAGAAGAAAAGTTTTCCAAGGCCAATGGACTCAGAATTTTCTTTTGAATATATGATGAAAAAAAGCCAGTTGACTGGTGGAACATTATTGTCCAATGCCAAGTTAGTGGATTGTGTCACCTATGCAGAACATCCAGTACAGCAATGGATTTGGGCTCTGGAAAAAAAAAATGGATTGAAGTGTCAAGGTAAAACAGTAGATCCAAGAGTGAGGCTATAAATTTAAATCCTAATCTCTTAAGAACACAATTTGGAGGCACAAGAAAATAGTAAAATGGAGTTTATTAATGTGCTACCTCTCTCAACATTTTCCATAATTTTCACTGGTGCCTTTTCATTAAGTTGAATTTTATCAATAATCATGAATACTAGTATTGAATGGGGAGAAAATTAGGTTAGAGAAATGTCTTACTCTTTTTAAATCGGTGTTTACCAAGCATCTGTTATGTAAAAGGCGGTGCGTAGGATATGAAATGAGTAAGAAACAGTTCCTACACCAAGAAGTTTACAGTTCATAGAGGAAATGAACACATACAGTTATAATACAAGGCAAATCCTCATTGTCATATGAGAAGTGTGAACAGGATAATATAAAAGATCAAAGAGAAAGAGAGTACCTCGAAACAGGAGGATCAAGAAAGTCTCTATGTATAAGTAGGATGCAGCTGCACTTGGAAGGTCAGGTAGAACTTTCTAAGTTCTTGAAATATGAGATGGAAGGAGGATTTAGGGTGAAGAAACAGGCATCAGGAGAGGCACAGAGTCGGGGTGAATGCTGGCGTACTCAGCAATGTTGAATAATTCAGATGGGATCGAAAGCATGAAAAAATTAGGAAATAAAGTTAGAAGTATCAGAGTAGCTCATGGAGGGCCATGTGACATTTAATATTGTGGCAGTGGTAAACCATGGAAGGATTTTGCACAGAGCAATGGTATAATTGGAGCTGTGCTAGGGCACATTTCAGAAGGATAAAAGGCTTTGCTCCAGACCGCCTGGCAGTATAAAAAATGCATTTTTCCATGTTGCACCTTGGCTATCTGTTTTGCAGGAATATTTACCACTTCTCTGGAACTTTTGGAAGGGTAGAAGCAGACTGGGTCTGAAGTCTTGTACAATTTTATGCATTCTCTCTGTGTTGCTCTCTTTAATAGCTATGGTCTCTGCCATGGATAAGTTAGGAACCATTGGTTTTGGTTTGTCCTAATTTATGCCTGCTATTCAAATGTAATCATGAATAGAACCACTTCCACTTTCAAAAGGGTTCGACTTAGAAGACAAAGTATATGGTTACCCTACAAATGAAGACCTCCTTATTTCATTATTTTCCCCAACCCTACCCCAAAATGGAAAAGTAGCATAAATTTGGTTTTAAACAGATACAGTGGTTTTGTTATCCCACCCACAAGCCACTTAGATTATTTCCCCCATGAAGGAAGCATTTCCTTACAACCCAGCATTTACTGAGAGCTAATTAAGTACAGTCACAGGGTTCGACATTGTAGGGAAAGCAGAAGGGAGTAAGTTGCAGCCACCAATGTCTGAGAACTCACAATTCTAGGGCACATATTAGGTATTACAAATGACTGCAGTGTGAAGCAGAATGTGGCAGGAGACGCTAAAGGCTCTCAAAGACAGTGAAATGGGTTCAAACTGTTCGTGATGAAGGTAACATTTCATGTAATCTGAGGACCAGATTTTAGCCAAGGTGAGGAAGAAAGGTCATTCTGGGTAGATGAAAAAATTACTAAAAATACAAGGAAAAACTACACAGGACCAGATGAAAGAGCATGATATATTGGCTTGGAAAGAGAATGTTGATTTAAACACAGATCTCTATTTAGTATGTATGTTAAAATGGAAAGCTATTGTAGAAACAGCAATAAAATATGGTGGGGATGTCTATCTTACTAAGAACTTGAACCTATGAATATTTTGAGAGCATGGACAATGTTCAGAATTCGAGATGCAAAACTCTGTCTACATGCTGTAGGCATGACAAGTGTCATCCTGGAAGGATGCAAAATTAGCCCAAATGATGGGGCTGGGTGACGTTGAGGGTTTCCTGTTCCCTTTCCTTAGACGTCTACAGAGACGGATAAGGTATCTTATTCTTATACAGACTCAATAATCACATTTTTAAATCATCGAAGCTAGGAATAAAATCCAGACTCATTTTTTTATGTTAATTATGATTAACTTTATTAAACAGTCATCTGAGAATCAGGTTGAGAAAACCATTTCTCTGGTCACTGCTCTAAATCCCAAAAGTAATCCTGGAGCTAAATGTGAGAGAATATGCCAAGTATGATATTTGTTGAAGATAAGAATTCCAATTGGGAAATAAGAGACCAGAAGCAGATATGAAGGTCCCATTTAAGCAACAAACACCTGCCCCCCTCCATTAAGCAAAAAACAATAATCAAAGATATCCAGATTTTGGTATCTCAAATGGAAAACTCTTTGTCATAAATTTTTTAAATTTCATTTTGGAAATTTATGCAGGGAAGGAGGGAAGACATGTCTTCCCCCCATATTAATATCCTTTCCTTCCACGCCCTCCTTCATCAGTTCTATCTCGCCCAGGAAGAAAATGTGGGCAATTAAGGAGATAATAGAGGGGTAGGTAAGGGTAGGTTCTTGGGGGAGGTTACTCAGTGACTTGATTTAAATGCCACGAGGCAGGCAGGAGGGAGAATTGGGGAAGTCCAAGCTTGTATCTTATTCCGGTCTCTTCCTTACAAACCTAACCCTTCACTAATGTAAAGTGGATTTTGAAAATATCCAATATTGAAAAGTGATCGTCCTGCTTTTGACTATGTGCAGACATTCGGGAAAACAGTGAAGTTCCAGAAACTACCGCATTGCTTACAACCTCCTCTGCAAAACTAACTAGTTAAATGAAATGCCTGTAAAGTCTTTTCATAAACAGTACATGATACTTTCCCATATTCGATTTTCTGACTTGGTCTGATAGTGTGGCACACCCATCCTACTCAAAAGGCATTCCTTTTCATATTCTGAAAAAAAAAATCCTGGGAAGTTCTCATTTCTAGATTTATTTCTTATTTGATAATGACTAAGTTTATACACCCTGCTTAAGTTTGTTTTTCATAGACAAAGTAAAAATCTGGCTGTCATGTAGATGGCAAGATGGCTTCACCAGGTAATATTTACCTGTCAATTTAAAATTCAGTAACTGGTCTTAAGGTAAAGCTCACATTGGTTCTAGGCGAGGGAATAACTGGCAACAATAAAACATTTTTGGAATGTTAGTGGACGCGGGTAGAGTGTAAATTGATATCTCATGCAAAACCTGTGATCGGAGTTGTATCTTGTCTGCGTTTCTTCAATGGTGGAAAAGAAAAAAAAAAATATTTCCTATAAAAGCTGAAAGAGGGAATTTTGAGTCAGGTTGTGGTGTGTTGCCAGAGGCGGAAATTTATGAAACACTCTCGTCAGCTCTTCTGGAAGCACTACAAAAGAAATAGTTCTACTTTCTTATTGGTGCTAAAGCCACTAATAGGTGCAGTTTAGTATAATACCCCAGTGAGAATTACCACCCCCAAACTCAGCTTGCCTTGGAAAGAACTCTGTACAGGCATTTTCTTTTTCCTTTCAAGCTTGCGCAAAAACACCCAAAGGGGCCATTTCCAATCCAGGCAGTGAGCTTTCTCAAGTTTATTCTTTCTCAGATCACAGAGACAATGGAGAATATGCCCTGTTTACTCAAATCAGTCTGGATTAGTGTCACTCTATTGATGGAATCAGAATTAAAAGGAAAACCATTACCCTCTCAAAGGGGAACATCAGATGTTTTGGGAATGGCTTGATTACTTTTAAATAGACCATGTGAGACTGTCACCAGACTAAGGTTGAGGACTCCACAGACAGACACAGAGAAATGGTGACATTGGGTGAAGTCAAAAGCCCATATAAAGCCTTAGGCTGGGAAGTGATTTTAATGGCCAGTCCCAAAGAGCTTGAAAGGCTGAAAATCAGAATAGTAAGTTTCCAGAGAAGGTGCTTTTCCTGGCTTCTTTCTAGACTCCAATGCCACCCCCCAGATATTTATCTTCAGGTCAATTTGTTTCCAGTTTTTAAGGCCCTGTGGGAGGCTCCTTCACCCTTAAAAATGTCTCAGCTTTCCCCCGACACACACACCTTCAGAATAACCCCTCCTTCTTCTAAACTCTTTTATACTTCTCTCTTCATCCTTCATTTCTCTCCCAGTGGATAAGATCCCTTCTCCCCATTTCTAGACTGAAGTCTCTTGGTGGGTGGGGGATGTGTGGTATTTATCTCTGCATCCTCTCCAGGACCACTAAATGGTATCCCTGGAGGTGATGGGGGCGTGCGTCTGTTGCTGTTCCATGAAGGGGTATCTTCAGATAAAAACATGACGTATTGTATGTACTTTTACAGAAATGACTCTTTGTAACTGACCTGTGCAAAAAGCAAAGTGATTGCATACATTGTACAAGCCTTGTCTCCACCTGTATGTTCTGAATGGCATGGTTTTCCTTGACATCTTACAAGTATTTCTCAGTCTTTTTTTTTTAAATGAGCCCTGGTATTTATTTCCATTATACTTCAAGTGGCAAGAAAGTTTTTAAAGGACAGGGAAGTTTTCTGAGTAAGAAATGACTTGTACATTAACAGAGGTAAACAGTGTAAAGTGTATGCTGCTTTCATTTAATTGATTACCCACGAGGATAGAGAATGTGTTTGATTTAAAAAAAAAAAAAAAAAAACAAAATAGATTAGATTTTTATCTGGCTTTGCAGTCACTTCTTAAAAGCGTTTATTTGCTTCCACACTGATTCATTTTGTCCCTGATTCATTTTGTCCCCTGCATGTCTCTTGATCATCACCAGAGATTTGGGTGGTTTGCTCTGGGTGGATGAGCTTGATGATTTGCAAACACTTTCCGATTTCATTTTCTATGGTGTTACTATTATTAAAGGATGTCTGAGAAATCTTTAAGTCATTTTGTTCTTAAACATGGTGTCCTACTTTTTTTTTTCGTGTTCAAGTAAGATTTCAAGGAGCTGTTGTAATTATCAAACTGATTGATTGTTACTTTCATAATGGGGTAAATAAGATGAAATGAATAGATGGCTGTCTGAAATTTTCAAAGTAAGGCATGTCTTCTGCATAGCTGGAAACTTCGGTTTTATTTTGCAGTTAAAAGTGACAGCTTAAAGGAACACTCCAATGTTTCATAAGTCACCATGTCTAATTACAAAGCATAGTAAATCACTGAAAACTTTAATCTCAGATACAATAGAAAATGTAGCAATCAGCAAAGAACTTGACAAGCAAAAGCAAATTAGAATGCATGAAACAGTGTTTCTCACTTGAAACGTAAAACTGAGTGGTATGCTCCTTGTTTCATGCTTTACTTTTCTATTTGCAAATCAAGGCTGGTGTTTCGACTTCTGTGTGTGTATTATAAAGCCTGCAAAATGAAGTCATGAATTTAGACCATTTGCAAGAAATGGTTTCTAAGTCTGATAAACTGCAATCTCAGTTCCTCAAAGCATACATTGTAAGCCTTTAATTAGCGCATTATTCTAAACTGACTTCTAACTAACTGGGTAGAAAATCATGGAAATTAGAGAGGGAGGGACAAATTTTGTGTCCTATCCACCAGACACTAATGTCTTCCTCTAAGCTTGTTTCTGGGTAGTTTCTTTCCAAAAACAAAACAAAACAAAAATCTGTATTTGGCCACAAGCACCATCCCTACCTAGGAAGTAAATAATTATATGACCACAAAGATTTGGATTCTTACTGCTGACCTAGGTGCATTAGAAACAAACTCTAGGCCATTAGGTAAAAAACACTGCCTTGGCACAAAAACGTTGTATGTGTTTGTTTTAAGGAAGTAGAAGCTCATTAATAAACTTCCCAGCTAGGTGTGAGCTACCAACAATTACTCATTGCCTTGTGAGTGACAGGACTGGCTATTCTGCTACTAGTTCCCATAAAAGGTGAAGCTAAAAGCACAGTTCTCACCTACCAAAACAAAGCAAAACACAGAGTAAAGGTCAGAGAGATTATTTGGGGATGCACCCTAACATTCATTTGGCAGTAGGACGGAAGGACATGAATCGGACTTGAAGGCAGACTTCCTTCAGCATGAGAATCAACACTTAGTTGTGTTAGAATAAAAAAAAAAAAAGGTATCTTCGGAAAGTGATTTTTTTTTATTTTGAAATGATTTGCACTTATTCTTTCAATAAATATTTCCCGAGTAGCTACTGGGCCTCAGACACTGTTCCAGACCTGAGACTCAGTAATAAACAAGAAAGACTCTCTTATAGGTTTATGGTCATGCAGAAAAGACCAGTCTTAAAAAAATATGTATTTGTACAGATAATTCATGTCAGTAATACTTATATGATGCCGAGCAGTATCGGTGCGTGAAACAAAGGAGAACACCCACCTGGGCAGAGGGCTCCTCCTGGGGGATGGCACTGATCTAACCCTTGCAAGGTGAGCTAGGATTCAGGCTGCCATTGTGAAGGCTGTGCACAGAAGGAGCTTGCCTTCCACAAACTGGAAGAGTGCCTATTTACTGGTTCTTTAGTGAGCAAAGGAGAGCGTTTCAAAAAGAGTGGCACTGACCACTTTACAGATTTGGGGCCTTTATTCTAAGACATTAGGGACCTGCTCAAGGTCTTCAAGCTTGAGGGGGACATGATCTCATGCGTAGAGTTTCTGGTGGCAGTTCCAAGAAGCCAGGTCTCTCACTCTTTGCAATTACAGCTGTTCCAAGAATGGTTAGTTTTATAGCCCGTCTTTAATAAACTGGTTTTTTTTTTAAGATATATGTCATTTTTAGCTGAAAATTGCAGGCAAAAATTTGAGTGACTCAGATTTGCATGCAGTCGGAATGGTAGATACTGTAAGAACGCAGGTTCTCGAGCCAGACTGACTGGTTTCTCACTCGGCCTCTGTCACTTACTACCTTGAGCAAGTTCCTTAATCTCCAGGAGCTTCAGTTTCCTCATCTATGAAATATGTATAAAACATGGGATAATAATGCCACCTAGCTCGTGAGGACTAAATGAATAAATGGAACTTGAAGACTAGGAAACACACAGTTAAGGACTCAAAAATATTATTCGTAGTAGCAGTAATAGCGGTAGTAGTGGTAGTAATAACAAATATGGATGGGATATGGATGTTTCTGATTTTTTTTTTAATCATCAAGGCCACTATTTTAATTGCTATGTCTTCAGTTTAAGGTCATGGTAAACAAACCTGTCTCCTGTTATTCAATGTTAGTTGCACTCAGTGGCCCCATTCACTGAAGCCATAATTTCTGGCATGGCCTAGATAGATATATTATACCATATATGTAATATAAAACACACACACACACAAAATATGGTCTGACAGATATATATATATATATATATGTTATTTTTAAGTATTTTAAACTCACTTTAAAAACCATTGCGACATTATTGATGAATCTCTAAAGTCACCATGTGACTTTATGTATGCTCTCCATACAGTGGGCTAATCTTCACTGAAAATTTTCATTACTATGTACTATCTTCTTTTCACATTACTATTTCTGCTAAATAAAGCTATTGAAATAGTGTTGTTAATATATTGAAAATGTCCTCGAATGTATTTTTGTTCTAACTTTGAAAAAATTGAAACTCTGTATATTTTTCCTTCATATCTGTATCTAGAATTATTGAATATTAAAATTACACCTTCCTGCTTTGTGCTCAGCCCAGAGCTTCCTTGGTATGTGATGGTGACCAAAGTTTCTCACAGGAAGTAGATGCTCATGCTTATGATTTTGTTCATATGTCATTACTAAAAGGGAGTGCTGACTGTAATCAGAATGTAAAGTTTATTTTTTCCTAGTTGAGCTCTACACAGTGTAAAGGAGGTCTATTTGGGTTGCATTTTCAACCCATTTCACTTCCTCAATTTTCAAATGCTATTGTCTAGTATTCGTGGACATTGCTGTCCACCCAATCAGCCCACTTTGTATTTATTTGTCTCACCTGCCGTTGTCTGGCATCGGTTGGGGCTTTTCCGGAGCTCTTTCCTGAGTTACGGAATCTCAGACCTCAAAGGAATCTCGGCACTTTGTGTCAGAACATAAAACCTTCTAGTAAACTCTCTACTGTCAGAAGTCCTGTGTGCTTAGGTGTTTTATTCTTACATGTTATTTATGGTAAGGTAGCAATGTATTTTACCTGCGAACGTTCACTTTGGAGGATCATTTGGAAGATAAAAGAAGGGAAATATTTTACAATGAACAAAATCTGGTCTGGAGAAAAATGTGATGCTAAATAAATTTTTAAGTTTGAAAGATGGTACTTAAACTTGACATTATAACACAAATATCTTCTTGGTCCACGAATGGAGCGCTTTAACTCAGTTGTCTTCAATTCTAGCATAAAACAAGCCATCATTCCTTCAGGTGAGGCAAGTGATAGAAAACTAAAACATGACAAGTATTTCTCCCTAAGGCAGTGCTTGTTGAAAAGTCACTATCCTGCCGATATTTGGCGATGAAAATGCAGTACTGTCTGCTGGAGCTTATTCGAATGAATGCTTTGTCAATCCAGGGTCATGAGGAAAATTGTTTTGTTTTCCCGGGAGGGGCTTTAGAATGTTCTCGAAAGCTCCTCCAAGAAGCCTGAAGTGAAAGGTTCTCTCAGCTGAGCAAAGCGTGTGCATGCTGCCTGAAACATTTTTAATTTCTAGGTTTGGCCTGGCTAATCCATATAAGTAAAAAGCAGGTTATCTCATTTTTTAAAGTAACCTCATCGCACTTTAAATAGCTTTGTGGATGAGTGTGGCCGTCCACCAGAATGTTAAAATGGATGCACTTGTTATGTTTGGTCATCAGAATCAATCTCCTTGTAGGAAACAGGTCCAAGTGGTGAATATACCTTACACAGAGGTTTTCAGTATGTTAGTGGCAGGGCTGGGGCTTAGACCCCACATCATCCAGTCTAAGTTCAGAGTTCTTTTGCAATTCAAGGATCCATTCAGGAATATAAGTGCCTAAGAATATTTAATTCTCCAGCCTTGTCTCATAGTGAATCACAGATTATAAATATAATTTCTTGCAAATAAAATCTGGGCAAGTGATTGTTTTCTGTGACAAGGGGACATTGAAATGGAAGTAAACAAGTTTCGATTCTATACCTCAACAAGAACCTCTCCCACCCCTGATTTGGCTCTCATTTTTTTATTAACCTCTTGCCATAGACTGTTGGCTATTGTTGCCATGTTGCCATAAATTAGCTATGACAGATAGTAATACCTGGTAAGTAGAACTTACACAAGTTCTCTTACACAGATAAATTGGAGGAGAAAGATTTGCAGAAACACAAATTATGTCTAAGTCCTTCTTTCTATTGCACTGGTCAAATGACTCGATGGGGATCCTTTCTGAGGTTAAATTCTTTTATAAGAAAGTAATTACATTGTCAATGTGAAGCACAAACCCAAGTATTCAATACTGAGTTTTGTTCACAGTGATATATACTGACACATTATTTCTGAGCAGAGGAGAAGAAAATTTAGGTTCATGTTATATGCAGATTTTAAGATCGCTTATAAGTGTAAGCCAGGAAGGAAAAAATAGATGAAACTAAAAGAATTGCATTTACTGGACACTTCTAAAGCAGTGCCCACTCAGGAAAAATCCAGTCTTCCATATTTTAATTCTAATCATCCAACTTCAATCATGAAGTACGGTAAAGAGCCTATAGATGGCTATGAGAATACAAAGGGCATAAGAGATGAGAAAAACAGGAAAATACTCTTTTCTATATTTGGGAATAGTTCTTACCTATACTTACTCTTTCCTAATGGTGAAAGCAAGCAGTTTGGGATTCAGCCCCTGGGTATCCCTACACTTCTCTTAACAGCTCCATGTTTCAGAACCCCCCCTTCCCCCAGGATGTTCTGTGATTACCTGGAGTATAAGTCTCAGGGACCAAGGTGTGTGTTTCATCCTTCCTGTGGTCAGATCAGCTAGTCTGTGATGAACCTGAATATATTCCAGTTACAGATGTTGGTAAAAAACCTAGGGTCCAAGTGGTGAGTTTTCTATTTCAAAGCTATTTTATAGGAAAGGAAGCATCTGTTTGAATTCAGAAGAAATCAGTTGTTTTATTGTATGAGGCAGTATTGTATTCATTTTGCCATTCAGGTTTTGTGGAAAGATGGCTGGCTCCTCTTTCAGACACGATAGGGTAGATATATAACATTTTTCATTCATTCATTCATTCATTCATTCATTCATTCATTGAGTATCCATAGAGTATGATAAGTTTATTTCAAGATCAAGGTACCTTGTGGTTAGAAAGGGACAATCTCCTTTTTGTTTCATTTCAAATATTCTAATAGTTTTTGTTACACAAGAAATACGTGGGACATAGGGACCCCATAGTGTTCTTCTGAGGGCAGTTTTTTTGACTAGCATTGACGTGTCAGGTTCTAACTTCTGAGGCTCTTCTACTGGTCTTTGTAAATAGGCATTACATTAGAATCCCAGCAGAACAGAAGTTTCTCCCCTCTGTGTTTATAGAATTATAGTAAAGAAGGGCACAGACATTGCTCCCTTTACCCCACGATGTTCACTTTGGTGGAAAATGAGGGATGAATATTATTCTCATTAACATGGTACAGAGCTAGTTTCATCCATCCATACAAAAGTGTATAGTAACAAAGGGTCCCGTATTTGTTTAATGCTCTGTTACCCCTTTTTGAAACAGTAATCTATGACCAAGAGGCCCTGCATTTTCATTTTGCAATGGGTCACACCAATGGTTGTGTTGGTCCTGCCTACATAGCCCATGTTCTTCTTGACTCCGTTAATCTGCCTTTGGCCTCCAATCCTACTGTCAACATGTCCATCCTCTCGTCAAATAATAAATTGTTGTTGTTATTGTTGTTAACTGAATGCTTTTTAAATTAACTTCAAAAGTACTGTTTCCTATGGCATGTTTATGACACTGATTTTTAACAAAGCTCTGCAAAGTATCCAAGTAGATTTCCAATCATGCAATTCCTAACTTTGGTGGGTTTGTTGTTATTTGTTCTAGGCAAATTCAAGGTTAGTAGCTTTGGTTTTAGGCTTTTAATTTTTTTAAAAAAGACAATTGAATACACTATTTGACTTCCTTATGGTTCTTTAAAGTAAAATTTAGAAAAGTTTGAACTGAAATGTGTTTTCTCATTTTTGTCTTGGAGAGTAAGCAGCTCTTTGTCTACACCTGAAAATTCCAGCTTTATGATGCATAAGTTGACATAGTAGCATTGGAAGCACACTCTGTTGTTATTAAGTAAAATATTTCCCCTGAACTGTAGGAATTAAAAATGCCGCCGTTTAAAAGCTTAGCCATCAGCACCTACAGTGCTCTTCATACCTGGGAATACAGTCTCTGTTTCTTTAGTACCACCCAATATGTTCAGTCTTCCTGTTATTCCAGGGGTCTCCTTTGTGCCTCTGAGGTAAATGCATTCTCCATTTCTCTTAAGTCCTTCGAGAAGCACTGAGTGTTTGCTCACTGGCTTTTAAAGCTGGTCCCAAAACTTTTCTCTTTACATATATTGAAAAAAAAAAAATTCAAAGGGCTATGTTTCTTTGTTCTCTTCCAAGCCCACAATTAGCCCAGGTTCCATTCTCTGTAGCTGGAAGGAGGAGGAAAGGGGTGGCTCCACAGGCATTTTACTGCCTGTGAGAAAGTGCTCAGCCGGTTTCTTTGTCCTTTTTGTCAGGGCCGGCTGCTTCCCTAATTGTACCGCTGTAGGGAAGCACGTGCCTCCAGGAGCATTATCTGATCCCTACAGGACGTTCAGGAGTGCTCTGCATGCTGACCCTTAACTTGAACACAAATAATATCTTTTCAATCCCATTCCTAGGCTGCTGCTGCAGGCTTGCATACCTGAGGACTTGGATTCAGTGTGGGGGGCGGGGTGTGGACGCTTGCTGAGGCCTCAGGTTTTGGTCTTTTCCCCACCTGCAGTTTTGCCTCACCTGTCAAGAGGGGAAGCTGAAGCTGGGGGAGAGGAGAGGAATAGGAGCTAGAGAAGTCAGACGGGAGAGAAGGCAAGACAGCTGCTCTGGTCAGCATGGGGAGAAGTGTAAAGAGATTAATAGTTATTTGAAGAGCAAATGGGGACGTGGCATCTGGCCGTGGAATGCGAATGTCCTGGAATGGACATGCGGCCTTTAACATTTAGACAGATGCTCTCTGGACTGAATGGAATGGCGGAGTTCGTACTTTCTCCTCCCCATGTGAAATGCCTAAAGTTTAGTTAAATAATTTAGTTTAATGACAATTTTCTTCTAATTTCTCTTTCTTTGTGAGTCTGTTCTTACCCATAATTTTACTTGGTCAAGGACTCTCAGAGATCTCCTTCAATGGAAGAGCCAGACTCCGCATTTCCTTTATGAAATATGTACCGAGACTGCTTTTCTCTCCTTGCTTTTGCTTTGTTTTCCTGTTCACTAACTTGAAGAAAGAATGAGATCAACATGCGTCAGAAGTTTTCACACAGGAAAAACTGTACCATACAGTGGTTGCCCTTTCTGGAAACGTGTCCAGTTTGACTCCAGTTTAGGAAGGACTTGAATTGTCTCATCAGGCCGACAGGTGTGATGGTGCAGGGCAGGGCCCTGGACTCAGAGTCAGAAGATTTGGTTTCAAAATTCCCACTCTTTGCTTATTAGCTGATGCTTGAGCAAATCACTCCCATTCTCTCATAGTCATACAATTTTTTTTGCAGATTAAATGACAAGTCAATTCATTCGTTTCATACACATCCTATCGAGTACCCCCTACTCTGTGCCCACTTGCACGGAAGACCTAAGAGTATCTGGGAGAGAAGCTAGATGAGCTAATGTACTTCTGAATTATATTAAATATAGAATGTTAATCACAACTAGATGGTGTTCCTCTTATACATGTTCTACTCTGGCAAAGAAGAAACTTCTACAAAGAAAATGAAAGAACAGATAAAAAATTAGGCTGTGTTTGGATGATATACTAGCTTTAAAAATATCTAGGTGACTCTCCCTAACCTTGCTACCCGTGCTTCTCCAATCTTGATGAGCTGAGTTCGTGGGGGCCAGGGCGGGTGGGCATTCCTGGTACCCTGGGACAGAATCTAGATAATAAGACTACGAGGAAATTTGGAGGACCTCTGATTTTGGTGCATATACAACAACTTGATGCTTAAATCTCCTTTAGAACATATCTACCCAGTGGTCTTTCTCATTCTGAATAGTATGGCGGGAAAGGAAAAAAAGAGAAATAGCAGATGGTATTCATTTATTTTAAAGACCGACCTTCTATACAGCTACTGAGCCCTGGACATTTTTGCCCAATTTGTTAATAAGCACATATTCTACTTTTTAAAAAATTTAAATATAGGTGACACACAATGTTACATTAGTTCTAGGTGTATAATGTAGTGACTACAAGTCTATACCCTATGCTGTCCTCACCACACACACGGCCACTATCTGTCACTAGACAGTACTGCCACAAAATCATTGTATATGTTCTATTATCAGTTTCTCTTCAGGAGACCACAGTCTCCAAAGGCTGCAAAGCTTTTGTGTGAAGCTGTGTGATCTGTGTGGGGTCGTTACAAAACACACGCAGGTCTCAGAGCTCCCTTGGTGTTTCTGTGCATCACAATTAGTCCTTTTACCTGGAATGTGAAGTTTCATAGACCCAAGGTCGATTTCTGTAGAATGTATGCACCAAAGGATGCCTTTTCAGAGCAATGATCTGCCGCTGACATAGCTAACACTGGGGTTTCTGGGTGTCCCGCAGCCACAGTACACGAACCTGGGGCTCCTGAACAGCATGGACCAACAGATTCAGAACGGCTCCTCGTCCACCAGCCCCTACAACACAGACCACGCGCAGAACAGCGTCACGGCGCCGTCGCCCTATGCGCAGCCCAGCTCCACCTTCGACGCCCTCTCTCCGTCCCCCGCCATCCCCTCCAACACCGACTACCCGGGCCCGCACAGCTTCGATGTGTCCTTCCAGCAGTCCAGCACCGCCAAGTCGGCCACTTGGACGGTAAGAGCCCGGGGCCCCTGTGTGCCCTTCAGCCTGACCCCTGCATCCGGGGGTGGAGGGTGGTTTTCGCTGGCCCTGCCAGGGGTTTCTCCACTGTCAAAGCTTAGGATCCATTTTCAAAGGTGGACAGTTTTCCACGGTCCTTCGAGGATGTTTTGTTTTTAAATATTTAACACTGAACCAGAGAGAGAAAAAGTGCCATTGAATGGGAAAACCCTGATTCTGGAACCAAAGTCCTATGTTCTGGCAATTTCAGCAGATCTATTCTCTCCTGCTTCATGCTGTTGGGGGGTGTTGGGGGGGGAGGAGTCTTTCGCGTGAAAGTTTTTGGAAAACTATAAAACATTATTCCAACAAAAAATATCATAGATATAGGATACAGGTTTGCATTTCCAAGAATGTAGCATAGTTATCATCTCATTACTTTGAAGAAGTAAATGCCATATTCATATGTGGTTAAAAAATGAAATCGCAAACATGGAGCAATAGGAAATTAAAATCTCATTTATTATGAAACGGCTAAATTTACTTATACGTGTAGGTTCCATAGTACATATCATAACTTATTGATACTTATATATTTACTACATTTAGAATTTTTTTCCTCAAAGAAACCTCTAAAACTATACATCAGAATTCTCAATTAGTGCAAAGAGATTCTGGTTAAAAATGTTGAAAAAAAAAATGAACTTTGCATATATAACTTTTCCAAGCGAACACGGAAATATTTTCAAAAATTAAAAAGGTACAAGAATGTTTATTCTATTTCAAGGTTTGTTTTGTAACGTATTATAAATAAAGTTCACATATGAGGGAGGAGACTTACAAGACTGGTTTTAACTACTTAATCAAAGAATGTCCAACACCAAAGTGGCAAAGTGGCACACATGTTTTTCAAACAACTTAATATTTGCATGGATTATAGAAGTGCTTCCAGATATTATTATCTTACTGATAAGTGGCTTTGGAATTGTTTTAATAAACCTCCCCCCCCCGCCCCCCCGCCGCCTGGCTTTGGCAAATAGGTTTCTTTGGAAAGTATTTTACTTTTTATGTTATAGAGTTCACTGTAGCTCTTATCCAGCTCTACGTCGTTTATAAAACAATCTGCATTTACGCACTACATCCCAATGTAGTTTCACACGTGTGCCCTCGTTTTGTCTTCACTTCTTTGTGAGCTAGGTAGGACAAGTTTTATAATTCCCATTTTCCTAGTGAGGAAAGCTAAGAATGTGGAGGTTAAGTGACATCCCTGAAGGGACAGAGGCTTCTGTGGTGCTGGACCTATTTCTGATTCTGCCCTCCTCCACTAGATTGCGTTCCTTCTTTTTCTACCCTTCCCCATCAGGATGTTCAAAGGGGGTCAAAAGTTTTATTTTGGGGCTTTTCTTTCATGGTTTGAGAAGCGGTTCTGTCATGGTTCATATTTCAAACAGAAAGTCTAAGTAAGAGCCTAAAATCTGATCTTTCTCCCATGCGTTATTTATCAATTGTGTCACAGTCTTGAGTGTCCTTTGTATTAATATTCCTGGAGATGGATACTAAAGGTGAGTGAACTTAGAGTCCCTATACGTTAAGTAAATATTGGTTGGTCAGTCTAAGTAACACTGTGCTGAAAATCTGCTAGAAGCACCATTTTATAAATGCAGCGCGGTATGCTTTAGAATAGGGGTGACCGATGGGGCGTTCACTATCCCTGATCTTCCGGGCTCACAGTTTCTTGTTTGCACACCCAGCCCGAGCTCTACTGCGTTAGGAATAAGCACATCTGAAGGGCTGATGGGCACCCTGAGGCCACTAAATGATGGAGCACTTCCCCCTCTAACATGGTTTAAGGACCACAGTGATGGAGCCTGCTGCTAGTGGAACATTAAATCGGTCTCCCCTTGCCTTCCTCATCACCTCCTCACACAGAAATCTTAAGGTTCTTAAGGTTTCTTCCAGTTTGAACATGATTCTGAACCATCAAAGCCCCTTTCTCAGAGAAGTAAATCGTGTCACAGAAAAAAGGCTGGGGAGTGGTAGAAAAGAAAACATCTTCTGGAGTTTCTGGAGTATACTTAGGTTTCCTTACATGGGACGACAGTGATATCAGCGTTCTGAACAAAGGGATAGGCAGTGCCATTATGGGAAGTCACTGTTTAAAAACCAGAAAACCTCAATTCTAGACATGATCATCTTGGTGACTTTTTAGCCAAGTCACTTCGTCTTTCTTGCGTTCAGTCAGTACTACTGATGAGGACAAGGATGAGTCTGGTGAAACCTACTTTCTTTTCTTATGGTGAGGTCATATTAATTATCAGCATAGGAGTTCTTGGGATACGTGGGTGGCTCAGTCAGTTAAGTCGGGCTTCCCCTCAGGCCAGGAACCCAGGGTCCTGGGATCCAGCCCCGTATTGGGCTCCCTGCTCAGTGGGGAGCCTGCTTCTCCCTCTGCCTGCCACTCCCCCTGCTGTGCTCAATCTCTTTCTGTCGAATGAAAATAAAATCTTAAAATAGGACATTTTTAGAAGAACTTAGGTACTCATTAGGTATTTTGCCTGCCATTAAAGAATGGCCTTGGTTAAGCTGCTTTGCCTTTCTTGGGTTTCTCTTCAGCTGTCTACAGTCTACCCTGTAGACCTTATAGAACGAGGTGATTGAATTAGATGTCCATTCCCTCCTATCAGTGTATCACATGGTGTTCAGAGTTTTATTAAGTCCTTTCTTGTTCACCATTAGTTTTATTTTAGGCTCTGGTACATTTCTCCTAAATTTAGGGCCCTTGAACCCTTATCTGAGTAGCTGCTGAGATCACCTAAAACCAACTAAGCAGCAGCATCTAACTCTCTGAGCCAAACTGTATATCTTCCCACTTAGACACAGACCTCACATTTTTAAAAGTATCATCTCCCGTGTTTATTTTGGTTGAGCCTCACAACTAAGGCTGTTAGCCCCACTTTTATAAATTTTATAAATGAGGAAACTTAGAGGAGTGAAGGGGACAAGGTTGATGACCAGTCAAGGAGGGAGAGGAACCCAGGCCCCTCACTCCCAGTTCACGTCTGTCTGCCATCCTGTCTAGACAGCTTTTCCTCCTGATGGACAGAAGGAGCCCTGTGTGGTACAGAGCGGAAGCCGAGCCAATGGAGGACATTTTAAATGTCATATTACACAACACCTATTTCTTTGGCATCTGTGCCTTTTAAAGCCACTTTTCAAAATAAAATACTATCATTTAAAACTGCCCACAAACTGGAAGTAGCAGAAGCAGCTGTCAGGAGGAGGAACCACACTTACTGCATCGTCTTCTGGTAATTTTTTAATAAAAACCCTTTTAGTACCATTTTATCACTTGTCATCATCCTCTCGTTTTTTCTCTTTTCATTCTGGTTTTACTCAGAATTACTGCCAAAATCTAATGGATATATTTAAAGCGTATATGCATATTTGCTTTCTCTATTTTTTTTTTTTTGAACAACAAATGTGATTGTTTCCAGTTCCGTAAAAGCAAGGTATTTATTTTAAACTTCTTCCAATGAAATAAAATGAAGTGTGATAACATTTTTCCATATTCCATGTCTCATAGACATGCACACATACTAGGTTTTTATGGTTTTTTTTGGGGGGGGGTTCAAACCCAAACCCACACTGAATTTAGGACTTTGTTTCAGACTCTTTTCTTCTTTCTAGAATCTAATTGCTATTGCTCAGGGAGGCTTCCCATTTAATATCCTGAGGTGCCAGTCTAGGATTGTGGCAAGAAATCAGGAACCATCAGACATTTGAAGTGGCAAGAGGGGCACCTGGGTGGCTCAGTCAGTTGGGCATCTGCCTTCAGGTCAGGTCATGATCCCAGGGTCCTAGGATCGAGACCCACATTGGGCTCCCTGCTCAGTGGAGAGTTTTCTTCTCCCTCTCTCTCCACCCCTCCTCCTGCTCATGCTCTCTTTCTCAAATAAATAAATGAAATCTTAAAAAAAAAAAAAAAAAAAGAAACGGCAAGAAACTTAGGTGTGGATCTTGATTCTGAAATTTGCTCATGGCATATGGGACCTGCCCAAATGGGAATGTTAATACTTATTCCTTATTATGAGGATTGCATGACCCATTTAATGCTGGTTTGTCATAGGCATATAAATGTTTACTGAATCTGAATTTCGATCCTTTCATTTCATGACTTTTTTACAGTTTTGTGAGGGTTCAGTTGTAAAACCAGAAATAATTTGAAAGAATGCAAAGCAAAATGTTTCTACTTTTTTTTCCCTTAGTGCTTTCGGGCTATTCGCATGCCTACTCTAGCCCCAGGGGACTGTGATACTATCCACTATCCAAATATATGAATAAGATGATATAGAAAGATAACAGGTTGTCCCCTATGCAGACTCCCACAGGATGGCTCTGCTATTTTCCTGCACCTGCCCGAGCAGACACAGGCTCTCCTCACCTGCACAGGGAAGGGCCCTCTCCAGATTTTAAGAAACTGTTGACTTCCACATGTATTTCTCATTTTTTAATCTGACACTTCGTTTGTGGGGAGGCCTTATTTTTAGTCACCATGGTAAATAAAGGCTAACAGTGGATTTCACTCATGGAAGAGTCGATATATTGACTTGTGGCGGCAAAGGACTGGAGGGAACCCGCAAGCTCACCAGCGGGAACTGTTTCAGTGGACTGTGGCATATCCGTGTAACACACTACTCTGTGGCCATTGAAGAGATTCGTATGTGCTGACCTGGAACGTTTTTGGAGTTATTGCTGAGGAAAAGATAAGCTTTCTGTGGCAGCTACTTGAGAACTGAGAGGTGTGGTGAGAACACCATTTCTGGGGCAGAGTGTTCCCTTTCCCCAGACTCTGGTGACCAGGCTTCTTTGGGAATATAGGTCAGTCTGTCTTGATGATCAGCCTCACACGCCTTTGACAGTTTGAGAGCTGTTTTTTCATAACCCGTGACGTACAGTATTATCTATGTGTGAACACTGTGAAAAACCTTCAGGTTAGTGTTGTATTTTTGTTGTTGTGCTTTGAGAAAAAGACCTGGCCTCATCGGCCATACAATCATTTTTCTTTCTTTTTCCTTTTTTTTTTTTTTTTTTGCTATTGTGATTTCTCCCTTCATAGATTTAAAGGTCTTGGAGGGCAGGCCTCCTGACCTAGTGCCCAGCACACTGTCCAGCTTACCTAGGCCCTTAATAAGTGTGAAGAAACTTTGTTTTCTCTTCATGGCTAACGGAAGCAATTCCAGTTCCAAGCAGTATGCCTCAATTCTGACTTTGATTGTGACCCTTCCGTAAATGGGATGGTTTTTGCCTCTACCCGTGATTTATAGAGAGCGTTTTTCCTTTGCCTTTCCTAATCATGCCAGCCTCGTGTCCTGTTCAGAGCTTTGAAGAATCTGACTTCAGCAAGTGGAGAGATTAGGGAGGTGGCATTTGAAAGGGGAACAGCCAGTTCCCCGGAGAGTTTCATTGATCCCAGCATATCAGCCCTGCAAGCTCTCTTGCCTTGGCTTCACAGGCGAGCTGAGAGGCATGCCTGTGGCCCACCCTCCCTGTCATCAGGTTACCTGAAATGTAAGACTTCCAGAAGAAGGCTGCCAGCGCTGCAGAATTCTAATGCAAGCCAGCCCATTGCGTGGCCCTCTGGAATCTCGGGACTCTTAAGAATAGCCCATCAAAGGACATGATGTACAGACCAACGTTTTCATGGTGGATATGAGTTATCAACTGCTTTTCACTAAGGAAACACTTTTGTCCTCAAAGTTTGAGCTTTAATTGGAGCTGAGCTCGTCACTGAGTGGCTGTTAGGTTTTATTGCTGAGGCGCAGGAGAGAAGCTTTGGCTCCTGCCAGTGATACATTTGTTACCCATAACGAGGTTGTTTTCACTTCCTGACATAGCTGCCCTGTAAATCTCCGGAGATACATATAGGAGTGCCTTTTTGTGCCCCTCTCGTGAGGAAGAAAACACTAACACTGAACACGTTCACCTGTTAGCCAAGCTACTTCTTAGTTCACCAAGCACTGAGGAAGAATCTCCTAAATAAAGGGCTCGAAGATTCTTGGCGATGGTTCATGTTACTTAGTTAACCCTGGATTGGAATTAAAAATGAATTTCCATCGCAAGACATGCTGCAGGGCTCCTGTCCCCAGGGCAGAGCAGAATAACTTCATCAGCGTGTTTGCCCTAATTTGTTTAGATCGACTCTAGGTCAATGTATTTGGGATGAGCCAGTTTCACCTAATGTTTATGCCCTTCCCACACTATTCTGAGTGATTTGTTGAATGCACTATAGAGATTTTACTTGAAAATAAATATTTTGGGGGCGCCTCAGTGGCTCAGTTAAGCGGCTGCCTTTGGCTCAGGTCATGATCCCAGGGTCCTGGGATCGAGTTCCGCTTTGGGCTTCCTGCTCAGCGGGGAGCCTGCTTCTCCCTGTCTTTCTACCCGCTGTTCTGCCTACTGTGCTCTCTCTCTTTCTCTCTCTCTCTCAAAAATAAATAAATGAAATCTTTGAAAAATTAAAAATTTTGATACTATTTATCGTATCTAATGTGATGAGAACTGCCACTTATTAAGAAGAAATAAATAGCAAATTTAAATAAAGCTGGCATTCCTTTTTTCCACTATAAAGTTTCCTTTTTTTTTTCTCCTTGTTCTTTCTCCTGATCCTCCTCTCTTTCTCTCTCCTTCCCTCCCTTTCTTCCCTCCCATCTCCTTTTTCTCCTTCACTATGTTAACATTAGTAGTGGTCAGTTTTTTGTTTTGGTTTTGTAGGTATTCACCAGCCACTCAGTATCTTGTTTTTTCACTGGAGCTTTGCTTTCCTGGAATGGTGGATTAATATTGAGATCATGTTATAAATCCATCACCATGGCCATTTTCATCAACAGTGGGAATCGGATGGTTAGGTCTTTTTGGTTTAACAAATCATTTTGACTAGATATGGGCTACCTGAGGGGTGGCAAACCCAAATATCAGTGGGAATCGAATGTTGAGAACAGAGACGGCAGCAAGATGAGATCATGTGTCTTGCCTACAGGGGTATGTCCTTTGCAACCCCAGCCTGTTGTCTTGAGGGAAAGTAGACCTGGCATTAAAAGAATAAGTTTTCAGAAACAGCTTGAAAACCTGGATTTGCACATAATATCTGCAGATATTTAATGATAGTAATAATTTAGTTTTAAAAAAAAGTCCTAAACCACTACAGACCAAACAAAACAATAGGCATACTGAATGTTGTCCTCGTCATATATTGAACAATGACAAGGGAAGATTATGTGAAGTTTAAATAATATAACTGAAAACTAGAGCAAGTATCTAAGGGAAGGATTACCAGTAAATATATTTCATTCAGAAATCATTCTCTGTCCCTTTAAAAACTTATTATTGATTAATCCTTTTCTGCAATAAATTGAACACCACATTTGTCATTGCAGATTTTTCTCAGTTTTCTTCTTGCAGTAAATGACTTTCACCTTCTCATTCCAAATAAAATTTTATTGTGTACAAAATGTAATACTGTGCATTGTTGGATCCTTTGTCTAAGGAAAGGGTCTTATCTGTTGCTTTTTGTTTTTTATCATTAAAGAATTTATGGGACTCTATGACTTACCTCTCTAAAATTGGCCTAAACTGTAATCAGAAAAGGGCAGTGAGATTGAAAGAGCTTTGAATGAATTTTCTCAGCTCACTAACTGATGGCTTGTTTTTAACTGGCACGTAGGGAGTGTGCCGGAACAAAAATGACCTGAAAGTTGAGGTGTAAACAGAGAATAATGTCATAAGAATTTTTAATGACTCAAAAGAAATACAGTATATCATTAAGCTTGACAAAGATCCCTTAAAATCAGCCCAGAATGATGTGTGTCATTTATTGAGAGAATGTTGCTCCGGGGGCATTCCCATACCCTAGTTCGGCACCTTCTTCCAATCGCGTTCCCGATAATTAGCCATTTCCATAGTGTGACCAAGTCTTGCCGTGGTTTCCATCCCCTCTGATGGAGAAGGGCAGAAGTATTTTTCTCATGAAAGGGGTTTAGCAATCACCCGTCACATCATGAGTAAAGCAACAGTTTGTAAAATAAATCCTCATGGTTTTATATCACTAGCAATGACTATGTCTACCCAGGTCACCATGACTGGAAGACAACTTGAGATAACATAGCTTTCTGCCCAACCACTTCCAATTCTCTAAGATTAAAGGAGAGTTTATTGTAAGGGAAAATCTTAGACTCTTTGAAGCCCTGCAGATGTTCTGTAGACATGGAATGGCTTTTAGAACAAGGGGTCCTGTAATTAGACACATTTAGACCACATGGAGGTCTAAAGGTAATGATCTTAGCAGCAGTCTCTCCTGTGGTTTTTAATAATGGTTACGGCCCCATCATCAGGCTGCCCTCAGGTGAAATTTAAGAGAAAATTTGATAGTAGCCAGAGATCCTAGATCTAATTCATTGTGAGGTAAATTAGGGAAGCATTCTCACTTTACAAATAGAGTGAACATTCTGATATTAGTTTGAATCTAATAATGAAAATGCATGATGTCTTAGTGGAAAAGAAAACAGTATAATTTGCCACTTTGTTATTGTATTACTAATATCTGAAGACTTGGAATGTAATTTCTGATTGTATTATGCCAGATAGGGAATTTTTAAGTTCACCAGTCATACAGTTGTTCCTTGGGGGGTTACTCATTCAGTTTTTATTTTTACTTTGTATAAGGTTTAACGAATATCATCACTAAGTCTTGTGAAAAATATAATGAAGGTAAATATTCCATTTCAAAATGCTCTGGGGGGGAGAGGGTGAGAGAGAGGATCTTAAGCAAGCTCTATCCCAAGTGAGGAAGCCTGATGGGGGGACTTGATCTCAAAAGATCATGATCTGAGCCGAAAACAAGAGTCAGACACTTAACCAACTGAGCCAATCAGGTACCCCCAAAATACTTTTTACTTGAATGGTTTCCAAGTTATATTAGATAGGAAGAACAATGATTGCTTAGCTTAAGGGTCCTCATTTGAATCTGAGAAGTCATCTGACAGCCTCCTGAAGAGTATGGTCCATGAAGTAGAACACAGGAGGGCAACTTCTGGATACTAACAACCTTTGTGATCTCAGGCAAATTCTTCTCTGTCTGCCCATCTGTTCAATGGGTCTTACAGTATTTACTTGGCAGGACTACTGTGCAGCCTAATTAAAGTTTGCGAAGCTCTTTGGGAGCCTGAGAGATCAAGTTCTAAAAACACAGTATGTTACTATCTTACCCTGGATTTTTGTTTTTAGATTTATCTGCTGAATATTACATCAATTCATGCTTACAATTTAGTCGGTTTCCTGAGGTTTTCCACTTAAAAGCAGAGATGAATAAAATGGTATAAATATATAAATCCCTAGAAATAAAAGTGGGCTGAAAATGTACATATATATTATGTGTGTGTGTGTATACACATATATGTATTTACTACTAATCTAAAATAATTTCTTCTTAAAACATGTTTAATCAGATCCTGCAACTGTTAATCAGTTACTTTCTTTCTTAGTGTTTTATTGGTAACATTTTAGTAGAACCAATGATAAAGTTTTAAATTGTGATCATTTTTATGGGGTCAGTAAAAGAAAAAATATTATTCTTTTCCTTAAAAATACAAAAATAAGCATGCATATTTATATAAATGCAAACATGGTACTCTAGTTGAGTAAAAAAGGAATTAATTTATAATAATTAAAATTTGGGCTTGAAAGATATTTCTTCCTTCTCCTCTGTTTACATACTTTTTCCTTCTACCCTGTGTGTTAATTTAAGATTTTCATATTTATGAATATAGAGCCCTGTTGTTAAATAATATAAATTGCTTCTACCTTTTTCTTTTTTAACTATTTTGTATTCCTGGAAAAGCAAATCTCATTTTCCCATAAGAACAACATTGTTATTATGGATTATATTTCTGACCAAGGACTTGTCATCAAGTAAGTCATAGATATGATTAACTGTCTGTCATAAAAGCAAAAGTTTGACCACTGTCAGTCACTGTAATAGTTTAAAATAACAAAATAACTATCACAATCCTATAAAACTTGCTTAAATATCTTGAAGGCCTTAACATGTGTATTAAGTTTACTTATAAAGTTTTAAGTTATTTTTATGAACTTGACTTATCTAAAACTGATATGCTATTATAAAAAATATTTTAATTAATATTTTGATATGCCAGAATTTTGATGCACTTATATAATGATCTGAGATGCTTTTGTTTCTCCAAACTTTCTCTAGGAAAATTAGAATAGAGACTTACAAAAGGTCTTCCTGTTGCTAAGAATTCTATTCAAAAAAGAATTCTGCAGTGTAGACTAGGCTTTATTTTAAGAATTTGAATAAATTTTTAAAGGCATTTTTAAAGATTTTGCTTGTAAGGGAGGAAAAAAAAAAAGAAAAAGCAGGATCCTATTGAATTTGAAATTCTAGTTCTTCTGTGTGTACTATCCCTGACCATCACCACAATCTCCAAGGCAGAGCAGTCTTGGGAAGATAAAATGTCCCCAAAAGGAAGTGTTTATGAGAAAAGCCATGAGTGCTAATGAGAGCGAGCTCTGTTCCTTTGCCTCAGTTATTGATAATGGAAGTATTTGAGGACACAAGTTGTATATTCGACTCAGGATTTGGTGCTTACTTTGAAATATTATCTGTTCAAATTTATCACCTACACTCACTCTTTTGACCTGTCTATACAAATCCATAGAATTTGTAAGGTATGTGGGAAATGGTGTTTGATAATTAGATAAAGCAGATTGATTAGTAGGTACATTAGAAAGTATTTTCATAATAGAAATTTAGAGTAATTTTTTTATATTTAACAGGAAAGAGGTGTAGAAAATGTATCCTATTATGATAATTAAGAATTTCTTCTTGAACTAACCCACATGGATAGAGATAACCTCTTTCTCCTTTGCTTATTCTCATGCCTAGAATGTATTGAAATTATATAAATCAATACACACTTGTTTAAACTGGTTCAGTTTAATTTTATTCTCTTTCAATTTAGAAAGGCACCTAACAAATAACTATTTTAATCAGTCTTTGAAAAATATATCATCCGTCTCTAAGAGTTACTATGGGTAATTCATTCTTTAGATTTATATTATTCTTTCATGGTATTCACTGGTAATGGATCATGTTTGATGTTTACCTTCAAAGACCACAGTTTACACTTTTATATTTAAGTATAACAAAAGCATATTTTGAAGATACTTCTATTTTATGTCTGAAGGTCCTTACATAATTCAACAAACAGTATCTCATCTGTGCATTTTTTGGGCATAAAAGCTAGAATGGCAAGTGAGGGCCAACTTGAGGTCTAGAGAAAAGATGTCTCACTCAGCAGCAGAATCTTAAGGAAAGGTAGACTTCTTCCAGACTGCTTACTAGGACCCTCAAGAAGCATTAAATATATAACTCTTTGTAAAAGTTCCTGTAATGTATTCATATTTCAGAAGTGATTTCTTACCTACTGCCCCATGGTTTTCAGCTATCATGCTAACATCGTAGACAAAGGTAAAAGAATCGTGCTGAGTAAAGTCCTTTTGTTAAGTTTTTATAGAATCTTCTTTCAGCCTCCATCCAAGTGTATTATCATCTTGGATACTTGGGGATTAGGAGCAGGGAGGGGAAAGGCGAATGAATTGGAAGAAGAACAGAGAGGGGAAGGGAAAACGGTTTGTGCAAAAACAGAGAGAAGATTCTTCTGTAAAAGTATAACGTGAATTCTCTAAGGTTCTCAGTTGGATGTTTTCTAAGATGCTTTAATAGTATATTTCCATAATATGGACTTCTAAAATGAGGAGAAGAGCCAACCCAAATTGAAACTGAATGTTAAATTCAATTTAAAATCTTGGCTTCCTTGATTAATGTATTCTATGATCTACTGGATGTTTTTGCTTCCAAGAGTGAGAACATACCTCTTATTTCCTTCAGTTTTCTTCTTAAGAGTGTTGACCAAGCTATTTCAGGAAAGGAGAAGTTAGGGCACTTCTTATTTTCTTTTCCCCGGCAAGCCTTGTTCCTTTTTGAGAAATCTGCATTTTATACCCAATACTAGGTACTCTTGGTCAATGAATATAGTAAGCGTGACATTTTATATACTTTCCTTTTCAGTGCTTTCAAATTTCCAGCAAAGAAGGTCTCCATAATCATCTGCCAGTATTTTATTTTTTTATTTTGATTTTTAAAGATTTTATTTGACAGAGATAGAGCACAAGTAGGCAGAGAGGCAGGCAGAGAGAGAGAGAGGGAGAAGCAGGCTCCCCAACAAGCAGAGAGCCCGATGCAGAACTCGATCCCAGGACCCTGAGATCATGACCTGAGCCGAAGGCAGAAGCTTTAACCCACTGAGCCACGCAGGCGCCCCACGTCTACCAGTATTTTAGTGGAAAAAAGACAAGCAATATAATTTCAAGGCCCCTTTCTCTGTGTGTAGTTAGTACTGATGGTTTGGCTTTGGTAGGTGTGAACTCTTTACTTGGTGCCACGATGTAACTGAAGCAGTATTTTAATGTAGATGCATTTTTTTCTAAATTTTATATGTTCTTTCTGTCTGTTAGAAATATTCTTTTATTATAATTACTTTTACTTTTTTTATTTTTTTTTAAAGATTTTATTTATTTACTTGACAGAGAGAGACAGAGAGATTACAAGCAGTCAGAGAGAGAGGGAGAAGCAGACTCCCCGCCGAGCAGAGAGCTGGATGCGGGGCTAGATCCCAGGACCCCGAGATCACGACCTGAGCCAAAGGCAGAGGCTTTAACCCACTGAGCCACCCAGACGCCCCTATAATTACTTTTAAATCTAAGCTTTCCTTCCTACTGTCTCAGAACACAACCTAACTTCACAAGCTTAGATTTGAGTCCAACCTTCATTGTGTCTGCCTTTGAGGGTCCTAGTGAGTATGGACAAAGAAATGTCCAAGTTACTTGGATATCTTTTGTCACCGATCTCAGTAGGGAGTCAGTTGCACTCAGCACACGGAGAATGCCTCAAGAAAAAACTAAATTAGAAGCGGGAGGGGATTAGAATGCATGTATTTTGCTCGGGTACTGCCCACACTGTTAGATGAGCAGTATGAGAGGTTACATCCTTCGAAAACTTGCTTACAAGCATCCCCAAACTAACAGATTTTCTTTTTAAAAATGGTTTGACAATTTGTTTTGAAGCTGTCACTTGGGCATATGGTTGTAGGGCACAGATTAGCTCCTAATTTATTGCTCTCTGAATGTGTTTGACATCGGAATTTAGGCTTCAGAAGCAGAAAATGGAATACTTGGAAACATTTAAGCAGAATACGGGATCATCTCTTTTCCCTCATTTCCTGATTTAAGATGAAAATGTTCTCTCAACTGCTAACTTACAGTGACATGTGATATGGCACATATAATCCTGTAAAATTTGGGAGATGCTCACAGTGCATCATTTTTAGTTATCTTGCAGGACTAACGATTACAAATACTATGACCATCCTAGTAGATAGTAGCCAGCACATCTTTGCCTCTTCCTGAAAACAGGGACTGTGGCTCTTTTACTAAAATGAGGACAAACAAAAGTACATAAGGAGGCACGGTGGTGGTGAGTGGAAAGAATTCAGGCTTTGTGGGTAGATAGACCTGGAGTTGAATTCCTCCTCTCTCTATCTATGTGGCCTTGGGCAAGGCACTGTCTCTAGGGCAGCTTCTTCATCCCTAAGATGGGAATAATACATCTTTAGGTAGCACTTTATTAATAGGATTAAACATAATGAATGTAAACTGTCTAACACTGTGCCTGGCCAATGGTGATTTTTTTTTAATTGGATGGATCATAAGTTTAGGATTACAATTCAGCCTAAACCCACCACACTCACAGATTCCTTGGGCACTGTAATAGGGAATCCCCTCTAGGGGGAACGTCTAGCTTCTGGTGCCACCATTTTGCAGTGAAGGTCATATGTTAGAACAGCACTTTAAAACTTTTATCACAGTTAGGAGCAGAGAAAAATGAATCTCTACCTTGGGCATCTTGAGGGTATAATCTGAGTTGGTCCTGAGTCTCAGAACACATACACTTTCTGGGCTTTTGTTTTGTTTTGTTTCTGTAAAACATTTCCATTTTTTTTTTCATTTTAATATCTTTAAATATAAATATTTCTTTTCCTTATCTAAAAAAAAAAAAAAAGTCTTTCAAATTTTAGCTCCAGGAGGATAAATGGAATTTATCCTCCTTATGTGACTTAGAGTTAGACGCAGACCCACTGCCGTGTATATTTCTGATGTACAGGTACCTTAAACAATTGTTCAAGAAGAACAATTTTGAGATAAACTAATGTACTCAGGAAGACAGCACTGAGGCGTAATTATTTTTACAGCCTCAACCCAAACCGAGTGAGGACCCACGCTATGAAAGACTGATACTGTTACTCAGCTGCACAGAGCTCCTTCTGTATTGCCCCGCTTTCCTGAAAATGGCCACATTCTAGAGTTGTTTGGGTGCGCCCAGAGGGCCCGATCTCCACAAAAGAGAAGAAGTCCCAGGGCGGCAGATTCCAGCTCAAAGTGAGGAATGGTCTGGGTTCTCTGAAGATGGAATGCGCTGCCTCCAGTGGTCATGAGCTCAGACGCACGGTGTGTGGGAGCAGGTAGGACCCTTGACTCACGTTTCAGATGAGAAAATGTATCAAGTAGCCTCTGAAGTTCCTTTGAATTAAAAAAAAAAAATCTATGCCTCCAGAGGACCAGTGTTTTGTGGCTGGAAAGACAGAGAAGGACATCAGTAGATGACTTGCTCTGTGCCAGGCAGCCGGTTAAGTGGGGGGAGAGAGTGGACTTTTCAGACAGGCAGTGGAGTAGAAACACAGGGGCAAACAAGCCTGCGCTGCCATCCCCGGGGCAGGGATTCCACTGTTCTGCCTGAAGCTGTGGTCAGATATGGGAAACTGCACAAGTTAAAACTCAGAAAGAAGGTAGGATGAGGCCAGCCCATGCAGATCAAGGCGTTTGGACTCCATCCCACGAGCAGTGTGCTGACACTGAATACTTTCCGAGCACGGGAATAATCATGCTCAGATCTCTGTATAAAGCCCATGAATCCAGCAGCGTGTGGAGGATGGTTGAAGAGGGACCGGAGGAAAGGAAGCCGTTTGGAAAACGCTACGATCGTGCAGACACTTGGTGGCGGGGCTGACCACTCACCCAGGATGCAGTGCACTTGAGCCCGGAAGGACAGACAGAAGAGAGTCCCCGAGTCAGATGTGCAAGTCACTGTTTCCAGGGGCTCCACCGGAAGGAGGAACGGAGAGCCAGCGAAGGAGCTAAAATGATTACCTGTCTTACTACGGGATATATGTTAGTAAAGGGTTGGCAGCCATTTTCCAGCCGGGGCTTTTGCAAATCACTTGATGTCCGTGGTGCCTCCATTTCCTCATCTTTAAAATAAAGATAATGACACCCACACTCCAGGGTTGCTGCAAGGGTCATGTGAGATAATGAGGTTCCAGTGGTTTGTGAACTTAGAAGTCCATCCCCATCAAATTGTCGCTGCTGCCTGGGATAGAGGCAGCAGGTAAGGCTGTAGCTTCCTGTCTTGCAAAATTAGCATTCACATCCTTTTACTGAGGTTCAAGCTGAAGATCCTGCTTGAATGAGATGATTATTATCCAGCCTATTTCAAAAATTCCTGCCATGTTTTCTCTCATCCTCGGTAACAAAAGCCAAAAGCCTACTAGCCTCCAGACACTTGACCCTTCTGCCTTTCCTCTTTCCCTGAGGAGAAAGCCAAGTAGTCTCTAGAATAGAATTCACACTCTTTTCCTGGGCTGATGGAAATGGCCGGCTGTGGGAGATAAGGAACTTTCTGTAAGGCTCTTCTACCCGGGATATGCTGCAGGTGTTTGGTTGTGGAGTACTTTGTCATTAGGGTGATGGCTGTCATACAGACAGCCTTGTCCCCTCTCACAGTGCTTGATCCCAGACACATGAACATGTGTGCCTCGGTCATAAGCCATCCCTTCCAGGGACTGATTTCCCCTGGAAGCACCAGTGAGGGGAGAGGCCCTTGTCAGAATTCTCACGACTGAATCATTGCCATGAGCTAATGTCTCCAGCTTTATGAGTCACTGCTGGCCCAGGCATTGGTTTTGTAGGTCAGAGAAATGAAGACGCAAGTTAGACTCCCCTGTTGTCATTAGCTTGCATGGGGAAAAGCAAGCATCGTCAGATGGTGGCATTTTGGATGTCAGATGTTCAGTCTTCTCTGTGAGGACATAAGTGAGTGGAAGGGCTTAAGAGTTAATAATAATATTTCAAAAATCCTCTAATTTGTGCGCGTGTTTTGTTTTGCTTTAGGCAAAGTAGGTGAAATGATGTGTTGGGAGATGAATGTTCTTGTAATAGGCAAGATAGAGCTTGTAGGAGAACATCTGTAACCAACCCATTCCGCAGGAGATGGGGCCAAGGCTTGCCTATGTTTTAGTGCGTGTTCGAACTTGTCTAATTTTAAAAAGATTTATAAAGTTTTAGAGGATTCTTTGTAAAATATCATTTCTTCACAGAGCAAGTAGAGTCATTAATAGCCTAGTGGTTAAAATATGTACCCTCATGGTGTGAAGGCAATGCCAACATTGAGCCCTGTGGTATAAAAAGAGTTGCCAATATGAAGCAGATATAAAAAAATATTGGGGATATCAGGAATCGTTCAGGAATCTACCTGTTAATCTAGCAAGAGGTGCAAAGAAATGATGCTTTCCAAAGTTTTTTAAAGTTTCTGATAGACAGTTTGTGTAAAACACAATGAGAGAAATACTTGGGTATTTGCTCCCAAGTGCTCAGGGGTATTGCTCAAAAATTGATCCACAAGAAAGTAACAGAAGAGGGGACAGAGGCTAGTGAGGGAAATAAGCTTAAGTGCTATCAATATTAATTAAGCAACAGGATTTTTAATTGTCTTTACTTGTCTCTGTGCTTTGGATTTATATATATCAATGCATCTAAATATGTATATAATCATATACATATGCTTATATACATGCATATATTATATATACATACATGTGTTTATACATATATACTACATATTCATATGTATATATTATATATACATACATGCATATTATACATATATATACATTATATATATAAAAGTGTGTGCATGCATGTGCATGCACGTGCACGCGCATACACACACACACACACACACATAATACCCTATGGGGAAAGAGAGTGAGAAACCGAGAGAAACCTACTTGCTTTTTTGTTTTGTTTTTATTTTTTAATAGACATTACTTATGTACCTGCTTAAATCTTGGTGCTTTAAAAAGTAATGACATTTTATGTCAATGATCTGCTTTCTTGACACACCTTTTGGTAAGAAGGTGTCTATGCTATAATTTACAATGAATACTCAGAGTTTACAAGAAAGATGATTCTTCCCTATGACTCTTGCTGCCCCTCCTATTTTCCCTCATCTTCCCCTTCTGGCTCCTTTTTAGTTTTGTCAAGGATATCAGCTGAATGAAGCAAAGGGCAAAGAAAGTAAGAAAAGGATAAGGAGTGGTAAGAAAATTGGTAAGGAAACTTTCCAAGCTTAATGTGTAGTGGTTCTTTTTAGCAAAATGAATCTTTTGAGCTTCTAAAAGGGAAGTTTGTGTACTTAAAGTTTTCTTATCCATAAAATTTTCATACTCTCTGAGGCATCTATAAATATGATATGCATGAAGGACAAATGTCGCCCTCTGTATTAGAAAATTCAGAAGCATTTTGTCATTTAATTTTAATTATATTTGATCAGTTTCTTGGAAAAGCATTAGTTCACATCCAGAAACTGAATTTCTCTTTTGTTCATACACCAAAATATTAGCAATGGATGTCTCTAAGAAATAAAACCATGCATATTTTTCATTTAAACTATTTTTCCTTTTTCAAAATTTTTTAACTTTTCTTGGTATATCAAGACACAAATTTTTTTGAGGGGAAATTTTTTTTAATATTTTATTTATTTATTTATTTATTTATTTATTTATTTATTTATTTGAGAGACAGAGAGAAAGAGTGCACACAAGGGGGCAGAGAGAGAAAGGGAGAAGCAGACTCCCCGTTGAGCTAGGAGCCAAACATGGGGCTCGATCCCAGTACCCTGAGATCATGACGTGAGCCGAAGGCAGGTGCTTAACTGACTGAGCCACCCAAGTGCCCCTTTTAGAGGGGAAATATTATAAAGGAACTATATAAAAATAAGGATCTGAGTGATATATCTCAATAAAAAGATAGAGGATTCCATTGTTTTTATCAGTAAGTTGTAAGAAATACCAGCTATGTGGAGAGCTCAGTAATTATGTGAAAAATAGTGTCAACTTTTTTCCTGTAATATTTAAATTTTATCTTCTTAGAAGCTTTAGAATACTTGCCCACCCAAACTGGGATGACCAAGCATACACTTATCTCTGCTATCATGGTATTTCCCATCTGCTGTCATGGTATTTCCCATATGATGCTTCATAAGTTTTATATCCTATGCATGTGCTCTTGTGTTCCCAGGTACCTTTGTTGAAGCTAGGTTGAAGGTCCCATAACAGTAGGTCTCAGTTGTTAAATTCACTGAACCACATCTTTAGTTTCAAAGTGTGTTTCTTAAGCACCAAAAGGTGCAGTAGGACGAAAAACATACATTCCCCACAGTTTACTAGCTGGAGTGATGAAGCTAGTCACCAGAGCCCTATGAGACTCCATTTCCTCCTCTTTCAGGTGTATATAATCTTTTTTTCTTTTATTTATTTATTTGATAGAGAGAGAGAGATCACAAGTAGGCAGAGAGGCAGGCAGAGATAGAGGGGGAAGTAGGCTCCTCACGGAGCAGAGAGCCCAATGCAGGCTCGATCCCAGGACCCTGAGATCATGACCTGAGCCGAAGGCAGAGGCTTTAACCCACTGAGCCACCCAGGCACCCCCAGGTGTGTGTAATCTTGCTGGCAAGGTTATTGAGAGTGCAGCACGTGACCCCCCCTCGTCCAGTGCCTGCCACTGAGCAGGCCCTTGCTAAATCAGCCTTGTTATTCTTAGGCCTGGATGCTGTAGGGTAATCATATTAAAAGATAGGTAAGTTAGCCTTCTTCAAAGAGCTCACAGTCTATCAGGCCAACTGATAAACCTAGCTGTAATTCAGTGTGACAGGTGCTATAATCTGTCTGGAATGTCCCCCTACCCCCCACCCTCCTTGTCTGCCAGGCAGACTCCTACTCATCCTTTAAAACTCACTAAAAGCTGTAATTGTAGATGCAGTCTTTGCTTGCCATATCCCGCCCCCTGACACACGCACACTCGCATGCGCACACACACATATACACACACACGTGTGCGCGTACATGCATGCACACACATTCAGGAGTTCCTCCTCTTACGTTCATTACACTTTATACACACATTCCGAATCATAGTGTAGGGCACGTCTGTGTCACAATTACCACGTGAACTCAGAGGCAGTAGCTTTTCCATCTCTGTATCTTAGCGCTGGCCCATATAATGGGTCTCCTCAGATACTTGTCCCACAGTGTTCCTTGTCTGAACAAAGTGTGATACAGCACAGAAAACAGACCAATTTGTCCAGCATCACTGAGGAGTTCCCATATACAGTTGGCTCTCCAAAGATGACCAAGGTCTTACAGTGGGGGAGAAAGAGAAAGGACATTCAAGATAGAGAGTCCAGCTGAGTAAAAGCATGGAGACAGGAACATGCTGCGTACGTCTCAGAGGAGGAAATGGCGGGGTAGACCTGGGCCAGGCAATGTTTGGGAGCACGGGGAGAAGCAGGAAACGGGGCTGGAGAGAAGGTCACAGAGTCAGATTGAGAGGGGCTCTGGGTCATTCTCTGGATCCTGCCTTCACTCTGCAGGCACTGAGGAGATGTGGAAGGACTGTGAGTAGGGCAGCAGCGGTGTTGGAGGTGGGGAGACTGGGCAGAGACGCCAGTTGGGTGGCTGTTGTAATGATCAGATAAGAGATAAACGAACAGGGAAATGCAGGTCAGTGTGGGGTTTGGAGTGGACTGGGACTATATATTTCAGAGACAGAAACTCACTCTTCTGTAATTGGGATTGTTTTGACTTCTAACAGTATTTTCCGCAGCGTTAAGGGCTACTTCTTTTTTTTTTATGATTTTATTTATTTGTCAGAGAGAGGGAACAAGCAGGGGGAACAGCAGAGGGAGAAGCACGCTCCCCGCAGAGCAAGGAGCCCGATGTGGCCTGGATTCTAAGACCCTGGAATCGTGACCTGAGCCAAAGGCAGACATTTAACCCACTGAGCCACCCAGGCGTCCCGTTTTGGAGCTACTTTTAATCAGGACAAGTTAGAAAGAAGTCTAATGATCTATTCCTCAAGCATTAGGGAAGGTTTCAGTGCAATCCTTTATCTTTTTCTCTTAGAATTAGTCTGGGCTCTTTATCCCACTGCTTTCTGTGTGTGAGAAAGTACCCACATGTGTGTAGTGGCCAGATTAAAAACAAACAAACAACAACAACAACAACAAAAACCACTTCCTGTTCTCTCTGCTTCTGCCTTGCATTGGAATTATCTGGGAGGAAGTTTCATTGAAGGAAGAAGGATGAGCTCTGGCAGGGGAGCCAGTGTCTGCCTTGATGACTTTGGCCAGGCCAACCGGCTGCTTTGGGCCTCAATTTTCTTACCTATGAAAGAAACACCTTGGACTAAATATTTAAGCCTTATTCCTGTTTCTTATCTTAGATATCAAAATGAACACTTTGGGCCTTTTACTGGGTAAAAAGAGTATATTTAACTGTAGCTCAAAGAAAACAGAGGCAACTTTTACTTTAGTTTGGGGCACAGTGGGAAAAAAAAGCATGCTATTCAAAAAATAGCAATGCTATTTTACAAAGTCAGTAACTAGAAAAATGTATTTGTGCTTTGACCCATGGCTAGCCCTCAACAAAAGTTCAGTGAATTGAATTATAATAAAGTCTCTTCACTCCTTTGGCTGACCGTTAAAGAACATGAATTTCTTACAAAGGATGTTTACTGTTAACAAACTACTTTTATTTTTACTGGTACACAGAAAAAGGATTCAAAATTCTTTACAGGTACCATATTTCTAAGTCTAGCTAGGGGAATGGGACCAAAAGAGAAGATTTTGTAAATCACTGGCCTAGAGACCCAAGCATCTGAAAAGAGGAGTCAGGAAATCAATTACATGCTTCTTCCTACTTTAGTGCCTGGGACATGCTGTTTCTGAGAAGTATACTATACATGTTGCTCTAATTGATACTAAATAAAATATGATTAAGAGCTTTAACCATTAATTTAGAAAGCTAGATCTGTACAAAGAAGTTAGAATCTGACTGTCAATTTCTAGAGAACCTGCTTTCCCTTCTTCTGTCCCTGATTATTTGACCCAGATATAATACATGTAAAAGTACATGTGTTATTTTAAAGGTATAATGAGACAGTTTTCAGAGCAACTTCTTTGAAAATTAGTTCGTTTCCCTTAACTAAATTCAGTATCAACAATTTCAGGACTTCTCTGGCAGTTTTCTTCAAATATTTGCCCCTTTAAAAAAAAAAAGCTTTTATGTATTTATTTGCCAGAGAGAGAGAGCTAGAAAGAGCACAAGCAGGAGGAACAGCAGGCAGAGGGAGAAGCAGGCTCTCTGCTGAGCAAGGAGCCTGATGTGGGACTTGATCTCAAACAGTTTTTCTGGGGTAAATTTGTATTCATTGAGCAGGCATACTTCATCTGATATACAGTCTCTCTTTGGGGATTGTCAGTACTGAGTTAAGTATTAGCTACACTGTCAACCTTCATTTTCTTAGACTCTGGAAAGAAAGGCAAGTGGCTATTTAGTGGGATTAGAATAGCATGGGGGCGGTTGATGAGAGACTATCAAACTATTATTGTTACAAAGACAGTTTGGCATATCTGGAGTTCAGATTTTAGGTCTGACAAAGAGAATCTGGGTGGTGAAGAAATCCAGACCTTTATAAATTATAGTTAAGAGTGACCCTTTCAACAATTTACCATAGTTCTTGATACAAAGGATTGATAACTTAGAGGTTTGAAAAACAAAACAAAAAACCACCTACCTTTCAATTTGATTTACAGTATCTTCCATCTTTATGACAAGGGTTAGGGACAAAGTCCATTTTACCACATTAAAAAATTAATCTGAAATCATCTGGAAATTGGATATCAGTATTTATTTTTTTGGAGTAAAAAACTTACAGTTCAGTAATAGGGGTTGAAAAATCACTGGTATCTTTCCTTTTCCTAAGAGTGGGTTTGTATCACAGACCTCAGTGATGTATTTATTCATTCTCAAACATACTTTTATTTGTTTTATATGCATCATTTCCCTTTACATAGCTTGCCATTTTATTCTTGTTTTATTATGCTTACCACTTGAGTGAAGGATGGATAAGGTAAGGTCTCTGTCTAGAAGTTTGTAGTCTTCCGGCTGGGAAGACGAATGAACACCTATAATTATAATAAAAGACAACTTAGTATGTATCACAAGAAAAAATAAAGATAATCTTTTTTTAATCTCTGAAGGAATCCGAGGGTGTATGGACAATCAGTAAATACTGTCAGAATCAAGGAATGAGTCTTTAAAAGTAGGATGGACACCACTTGTAAGGTTTGGCACAATTAAAACACAAAACAATCATATAGAACTCAGTCAAGGTATAATTATTCTACCACAGTACTGGGGAAATGGAAAAAACCCAACCTGCTTTTCCTGGATGAGATGGGCCAGAAGTGCTCACTCCAAGAGCGGCCTGTCCTCATGTTGTCTGTGTGGTTTCCTTTCCCAGTGCCAAGGCTGCCAACTCGCCTTGAAATGAAAACGGATAGGGACTTCAGAGCCGAGTTAGGTGAGAACAGTCTTGTAACCTCTGTCACAATGAACATAAAAACCCTTATAATATCACAATGGAGGATTGTTATTTAAATCTTCCGTTTCAGGTTCCTTGGCTCCTACATTTTTTGTGTTCGTTACATATTTCACCTTGAATTGATCAGTCAGCCTTATTATTAATTTTCCACCTTGTCGTTGATTTTAACATAAATCTATTGCAGAGGATAGTTTATGTAGGCAGAAAGTTCCACACTTTCCAGAAAGTTCTTTTTGAGGGTATTTCTTAGATTATGTTTTTAAGTAATGGTTTTCTTTGTACATTTATAATGTACAGATCATTTTCATTTCCACAATATCATTTGAGCCTCACAACAGCATTCAAGTTCAGGGTTATTATCCTCATCTTCCTGTTGAGAATGAGGACATAGAAGTTCACAGGTGTAGCGAGGAGCCTGAGTCTCCAGGATCCTCGATGGTAGAGTGAAGTCTTTGTTTTGGGTCATATGCTCGCTGTAGAGTAGTGATGTTCGTCTGTCCTAATTTGCACTGTTTGAGCCCCTTCCCCCTTCCTAAGCTTCCTTCTGTATTGCAGAAGCACTATCATTAAAGAAGTGGGCATTTGGCCTATAAGTGGTAGGTTTTAATTTACAACATATAGGGCTGGCATTATAATTTTGGGCCTAGAACTTGGTGTGCCATGAACGTTATCATGCTCTCCTTAGGGGAAATAAATCTTTGGAACATGTGAGCATTCACATTTCTTCTTGCCATTGGATTTGACCGAGTGAATAGTTAATGGAAGTTAGCTTCGACTTCTCTGCAAAGGGCTTTATGGGCTAAACTGTTCTTATAGTCAACCCCAGGGACTTGCAGATGGACTGCTATTCAAAGTCCTGAATCTAAGACAGTCACTCAGGCCCAACTTTCCTGAGCGTAGAGCTCAGGTCCAATAGCGGGAGCTGGAGACAGCTCACCAGCTAAAGCCAAAAGTAGTGACTTAGGGAGGAAGGGTAAATTAGAAGCTCTTTGTGCCTGCCTTAATTTTCTAATAAAAGATAATGTTTGACTTACATTTTTACCTCTGGTGGTATAGTTAATTATGCTAGTCTCCTCTATATGGTATTATGGTGTCAGAATTTGGCAACTGACCTGCAGCTTCAAAATTTAGATGATGGGGGTGAAATAGGTAGTTACCGTCTATTGAGCATCAGGCCAAGAACTCCACAGGGCACCTCGTATTGTGGTAACTGATTCATGCAACCATTTTTCAAGATGAGTAATTAATACTCACATTTTACAGATGCAGTTTTACCTCCCCAGGCTCAGAGTTATCTAGCAAATCAATAGCAAAGCTAGGCTTATAAATTTAGGAATAAATGACCCTTGAATGAAAGGCCCTTTCTACTAGTGTCTTGACTTTCACTCTTTTGTGTCTGTTACCTTTTTGCCTGCTCAAATTTAAGTTCTTCTAATGAGATCAAGAAAGCAATAGCAAAGGTGAGCTTCTCTTATTCCCTTAAGGACCTTCCCTTATTCCCTGTTGGCCAACAATAAATAGGATCAGGTTTGCTAAGGCCCTCCTTCATTCCTGGTTCCTTTAGTTTGCTCCCATGTCCCTGCCCCTAGGGTGGGGAAATAATATGAGCTTCCACTCAGTTCAGGTTCCGTATCACTCATTATTTCATTTCCTTATTGTTTCCCTGTTCTACTTAAATTATGGTGAGCAGAAGAGATGATAGTGATGGCATCAGGAAGAAAACAGGGTAAATCAGCAAGACCAAATAGGTACTTCGGACCAGTATGTAAATAAGTTCATCTCTAGTGTAAAAAAAAAAAAAAAAAAAATTGTGCCTTTGGCTTGAAAACTGCCTTCCCAATTTGTGAGCATGTTTAGGGTTATGTAAGTGCAGTGTCTTAATAACAAGCACAACACCTCTCACCCAAAGAATGCAAAGCTTCGCAAACAGTAGAACCCCCCAAATCCCTGTGATCTAGGGACTTTTTTTTTTAAGCTCTATTTTAGAGCTGGGGAAATCAACTCAGGAGATGTACAGATCTGTTCATGTAGACAAAATGGATCTACGACTAAACTCAAACTCCAGCTTCCTATCTCCTTAGAAATAGACCACACAGAGAGATTAATCTGACGTCAGAGATAGCAGTATTCTTTGATTTCCTTTTTGGTATTTTTTTAAGAAGGGAAACACAAATTACAAAGTAGATACAGTTACATAGAGGGTAGATCTTAAAAACATTGTTTAATTAAGATGATAGTACCTGTTTCCCTAAATGAGAAAGAGGGAGAGAGAGAGAGAGAGAAGCCAGATCTCTGCTCCACTGCATAAAAGCTAAGGCAGTTTTAATAGTTAAAAAGGATTATTCTTTTGCATTCTGCCACTTGTCTGCACATGAAGAACCCATGAATTCACAGTGGAAAATATTTTCTTTTGAAAGGTGCACAGGAAAGAAAGACTCGTTATAAGAAGATTTGTTCCGAATGTATGTCTGTATATATTTAATTACAGGTAAAAGGAAGAAAACAAATGGATGTGTGTGCATGTGTGTGTGTGTGTGTGTGTGTGTGTGTGTGTGTGTGTTGCAGATAAAACAGAATTGGAGGGCTAGGAGACATGACGATACTTGTAAGGTATGAGGAGACAAGACCAGAGGCGCCGGGAAGCTGGACTACTGTGGAGTGCTCGTTGAGACTTGTCTTTGCCCCATGGCCTGCAGCGTTTATGTAGAAATTGGGGACGCTTTTACTCGTTCCAAAGCCTTACCTGATCAGACCTGCCCAGGTTTGAGTTTGGGAAAAAAAGTGTTTGAAGTAAACAGGAAAATTACTCACCTTAATGATGTGTTTTACTGGCACTGATAGTGCTTTGATAGTCTGACAGATTTTTTTTTTTAATTTTGGAGAGGAGAGACTTGGGGGAATTTATTAATATTCTATTCGGAAAGCATAGATTCTTATGCTTTTGGGTAAGGATGGGAGGGAGGTGGGCTTTGTGCCGTTCAGATTTCGTGAGGTTGATCCTCCTCCTTATAATGTCCAAGTCGGGAATTTTTCCATTAGGGATTTCTACTGAAAATCAACAAAAATATGTGATCATGTAATCTACATCATTCTGCGCAGGTGTCTCCCCAGTCCTTCTGCTGATCTTCCCATTGAAGGGTTTCTTTCTAGCACTTGGGCTGTGAGTTCCCAAACTTGCAGTTTACTTTCATCTGTGGTGGTGATTAAGACCATAATCCAGCTGGTTTGATGGGAGAGTTTGGTGCACCAAATAGTAGCACGCCTCCACCTTTTTTTCCATTGGGAACACAATTCCAAAATCTCTGCACCTAAATCTCTGCTCAGGATGGGTCATTTCTTGAGAGAAAGCGTGTATTTTGGCATTTTGTCCAGATAAAATAATTAGAAATTGACTTCATAAATTTGTTTTGCATTTCTTGATTTTTTTTCCCTAAACTGTTAAGGGATACACATTTCTCAACTTTTGGGACTGAGAACTGGGTCATTCATTTCCAAATATTTTAATCTTGATTGAGATTGATATAGAGTTGGATGATCTGGTCCCATAAAAGGGGTCTTAATCTGATATGTCTCTGATTCCTTGAGACCTTGGTGGAATCCAAACTTATGGCCAGATTGGGGTCCCACACATATAGGGTTTGAGAATTAAATCCCTTTGAGCTGGGGCGCCTGGGTGAGTTAAAGCCTCTGCCCTCTGCTAAGGTGATAATCTCAGGGTCCTGGGATTGAGCCCTGCATTGGGCTCTCCTCTCATTCTGCCTGCCTCTCTGCCTACTTGTGATCTCCCTCTCTGTCAAATAAATAAATAAATAAATAAATAAATAAATAAATAAATAAATAAAAATCTTTTTTAAAAAATAAAAGATAAAAAATAAAAAAATAAATCCCTTTGAGCTTTGTTTCTCAGCTTCCGTATAGTTTATGAAGCTACATACAGGCTAACTTGTATAGTCTGAAAGAATACAGATGGATGGTTCAAGTTCATAAACTTTGACTCCTAAAGCTAACAGACTAAAAGGGGGAAGAATAAATTATAGGTTAACAAATTTAAAATTGGCCTTTAAAATCAGAGACCTTTGCCAGCTCTTTCCCCTTAGTTCTCTGACTGGGAATACCTTGAGCATCTTTTCTTCGTCTAAGTCCTAATTGGAAATGAGTCAGTGGCCAGTCAGATAAATGAGTGGAAATGTTGACTATGGTGTATCTATACTAGCCTCCTGGTGTCTCAGCCATAGCGGGCCTGATGGAAACATTGTAGTACATTCATAAGGCATGCTTAATCCTTGTTCTGTTAGCAGCCATTTGTCTGTAACCAGAGCAAATCTAGGCTCAGACTATGAGGAGATGTTCTGGAGAAGTGGGTTAGGGAAGGTTTGGCGTACTAGTCAGATGTTATGATCAGCATGACTGTCTTCGAAGCAGGTGCTCAGAATGCACATTCCTTTGGTTGAAAGGATAGTGTGTTGTCTTGGTTTTTTTTTTTCTATGAGTATTTGCTGTGTTCAAGCGATTTCACTCTCGGTTCTATCCACATTCCACAGTCAAGAAAATGTCAATTCGGGGAGAAGAGTTTTATTTTGTTCTTTGTTTTTTGTTTGTTTTGTTTGTTTTTCTTGGTTCTTCTAAGGAGATAAATCAAATGAGCATGTGTGACTTAGAATGTCAAAGTGTCGGGGGCGCCTGGGTGGCTCTGTCAGCTGAGCATCTGACTCCTGATTTCAGCTCAGGTCGTGATCTCTCAGGGCTGTGTGATCAAGCCCCATGTCAGGCTCTGTGCTCAGGGCAGAGTCTGCTTGAGATTCTCTCTTTCCCTCTCCCTCTGCCCCTCCCCCTGTCTGTATGTTCTCCCTCTCTAAATAAATAAAGAAAACCTTAAAAAAACAAAAAGAAGTCAAAGAATCCCTCTTCTAAGAGTAGATTCTGTCATTTCAGTTGGCAGATGATATGAAACTAAATGGGCCCAAAGTTTCAGAGGTTTGTAAGAATCATCAGTGTTTATTAATGGCAATCCACATAGGGAGAATGAAATTATTTTTAAAAAAATAATTTCCAGCATGAGGATTAGTAGACAGTTGGAAAGTATACCTCTCCTAGGGTTGGACAAACCGAAAAATTTTCGCCCTGTGACCTGTAGAAATAATGACATTGATTAGCCAATGAGGCCACCATCTCTCATCTCATGCCCCTAGAAGCCAAGAGTGGATGGCATCCATGATTGGGTTTTGTCAGCTCTCATCCCTATTCTCATTGCCTGTGTTCTCCAGTGAGCCCATATACCTCTGGCTCAGCCGGTGCCCTTGTTTCCATCCCTGCTCCGCCCACCCCTCCCTCTTCAGCATCTGGCAGAGGACTGTCTCTAACACAGCGCTCAGATCCAGGATCATCGAGGCCCCTCATTGATGACTGCACACTGACCTCTAAGCACGTCATGCTCTGATCAAAGTTGTTCCTTTTTGGCCCAAACTCCCACCGGTAACAATAATCTCTTTCTGTTTATAAAATGTCTTATATTTTTCAACACACACATGTATATATTATCACATTTAATCCTTATAACAAACCTGTCACATTGGCAGTTATTGCCCTCAGTTCTCGGATGAAGAAGAGTTATGTAACTTTTCTTGAGATCTGACACCAATTTGATGCCTCGGGAAGCGAGCCTTCCTCCTCTGTGAGTATTGTGTTCCTCACAGCCTGCTGTGATTCCAAAAATATACTCTGCCCCACCGCCAGCAGTGATATTTCACGGTCATCAGAAGACGATGTTTGTTTTGTTTTCCCATCCCTGTGCCGGGGCTTCTGCTATCTCTTCTGCCCAAAATTCTCCCCTCTCTCTCCCCTCATTCCCACTGGCCACAACCTCCTCTATCCTGAAATAAAATTACCAAAGTGTCAGTAAAAGTTGAAGACACCTGATGGGTTTGATAAATTTGAAAATGCCAAGAAGATATCTGTATGTCCTTCCCAGGGAGGGTTGTCAGATTTAGGGGGGGGGGAATCCAATATATCCAGTTAAATATGAATTTCAGATAAACAACCAAAATTTAGCATAAGTACAGCCCATGTATTCATGTATTCATGGGCTGTACTTATGCTAACAAATGAATCACTGGTTTTGAAATTAAATATTAGCTGGCACATCTGGCAGTGCTATTCCCCGCTCAGACAACAACTCTTTATGCAGAAGTGAATTTTTCATCCCTCTCACCATATTGATTTCAGCATTAGTAAGGTGACAAAAAGTCTGCACATGCATTTAAATACAGGCTGAGCTAGCACACTTGTCTTCCACAGCTTTTGGGGTCTCCTTCCCTCTCTTCCTTCCTTCTTTTTCCTTTGTGCCATATCTGCTTCCTTCCTCTTTCCCTTTCTGATACTGCTTCACATTTGTGCACAAGGACAACTGTTCATAAGAGGTTTGTTTGATTATTTTTCTTGTTTGTGCTAAAACATTTTAATAGGTATACTCTATCTCCACAGCACCACTGAGACAGTTCAATTGCATTCTGTTCCCCAGTGGGAATACTTAGAATATTAAGTTTATAAGGAATGCAGGAAAAAAGCCTGCAAGATGAAGCATGTTTTCATCTTAAACAAATGAACTGTAAAGAAATGGGAAGTAACATTATGATAAGCTTTTAAGAGCTATTGCAAGTAGAGGAAAGGGTTTGTTTACATCTCTCCCCACCCCCCACCTCCCTCCCCCGTCCCCAGCAAACACAGACACCTACATATTAGGTGGCTACACAGTCCGTAATTATCAGCCATGGAAATAGACATCTCAAAATTATCTTAGTTCTTACGGATTTATTCAAAAAGGGAAAGGAGAACAAAAGTTTAAGACTTGGTTTAAAAGTATTAAGTGGCAAATCTGATACAATTTATTGAGTTACACCTTGCCCTGGCAGTATCCTCCAGTACCCCGAGGATCTCAGTGTTCCAGCATGGTGACTTCCTGTGCTTTTCTGGAATTAGGAAACTCTGCAATTTGCTTCTTTGAAAGAAATTCATCTTGTCATGGTTCACTTGGAACCTTAGAGGCACCTACAGTTGAAGCATCCTGTAAGTCCCTTCAACTTTTCACGCATTCACTGTAGCCCACTTAAAAACCCCTGGTACCTTAATTGTAATTAAAAGGAAATCAGCAACGTGGCCTCTGTTTATGTTTTGAATTCCATTTGCTTTTCATTTGCCTTATTTTTCTTTTAAAGTTTTATGTATGGGGTGCCTGGGTGGCTCAGTCCATTACGCATCTGCCTTCAGCTTAGGTTATGATCTCTGAGTCCCAGGTTTGAGCCCCATATTGGGCTTCCTGCTCAGCAGAAAGTCTGCTTCTCTCTTTCTCTCTCTCTCCCTCCCTCTCTCCCTCCCTCCCTCCACCCCTCCCCACTGTTTGTTCTCTCTCTCTCAAATAAATAAAAAAAATTTTTTTAAAGATTTTATTCATTTATTTGACAGAGAGAAAGAGATCACAAGTAGGCAGAGAGGCAGGCAGAGAGAGGGGGGGAAGCAGGCTCCCTGCTGAGCAGAGAGCCCAATGCGGGGCTCAGTCCCAGGACCCTGAGATCATGACCTGAGACGAAGGCAGAGGCTTAACCACTGAGCCACTCAGGTGCCCCATCAAATAAATGCAATCTTAAAAAAATAAAATAAATAAAGATTTATTTACTTATTTTAGAGGTGGGAGAGGGGCAGAGGAAAAGACCATCTTAAGCATGCTCCAGGCTGAGGGTGGAGCCCAGTGCAGGGCTTGATCTCATGACCCTGAGATCAGCACTTGAGCTGAAACCAACAGTCAGGTGCTTAACTGACTGTGCCACCCGGGCGCCCCTACTTATTTCCCTTATTTTTAAATCCCATTGTATTTACACCTGGGCCTCCATTTTCCTGAGGTAGAAGGAAGGAAGGAAAATATCAGAATAGTAATGATTCTCAACAATTGTTGGTCCTCTTTCATGGAGAGATCTAAACCTCTTGGTTAATCTGCCTCGGCTTCTGTCAGAAGGACGGTACGTTAGCGTTAGTTTAAATACACAGGTAGAAGCACAAAGCAGAGTTGCCTATTTTTCCTTCTCAATAACTTTCTGGGACTTTAAAGCCAGACAGTACTTTGGTACTCATGTTCCGTCCTTTTGATTTGTATCTTCATTTTATATCCTGTTGTTTGTCCACAATATTTATTTATATTAATCTTTGACAGCAAAGGCTCCAGAAATGCACAAGGAGACATCACATAGTGGGCCATATGATGGGTATACACGTACAGTAGTTAGCCTCGATTTGAAAACCTAAATTACAGGCTTGACCTTGTCTTCTGCCCTTGTTTTGCTGTAAGCAGACGAGTTTACCTACTTGAGCCTCTGATTCTTCATTGACAAAAAGTGGAGAGGGATGATTTGCTCATAGAGTTAGCTGAGAATTGATAGTATATATGAAAGCTCTCTATAAACTGCTAACAACTTCACCCCCAACATTTGTTGGAGTGGTGCTTTAAACATTTGAGTCCCAATCTCTGCACATGTGAAACAGGAGAGTCCCCTTACTAGGAGTCTCCTCAGGGTTGTTGTGACTTCAGGAAACATGGAAGGTTTTATTGAGCACCTGCTGTATACCAGTCACTCTGACAAACGCCTTCCGGTATCTGTCTTATGAAGGTAACCGCAAACGGTCTTACTGGTCAGGCAGAGTTGACAGGGGTGGCCCTGACAGGAGACACTAGATGAAAGGTCATTTTACCCTCCTGGGGAGATACAGTTGCAAAATTACCAATCGGGTCTGTCAAATCTTTTTAAACAGGCTTTCCAAATTCATACCCTCAGGCAACTAGAACCAGGTTGGCGGGCTCCACCCCCACCCCTTCCCAAGGTCTATGCCAACACACTGCCCTCCAGAAAGGGAAGCTGCAGCTGCCTCCCAAGCCAGGCCAGTGCCCAGGGCTAGCCACAGAACCGCCTGTGGCTTCCCAAAGAGAGGTCCCAGGGCACATCCTTCCCTACCACGGTTTTGCTGCCTTATGATGCAGTCTGAATGCCCCATCCCCCTCCACCTACCGAGTCCCAGGGGACTCCTGGCTGGTCTTCAGGGTAAGCAGGTAACAGACAGCCCACCTGCTTGATGTCAACATCTGTGGGCGCGGCCCTGGGAAGAATGTGCCGCTCCCAGCCTGGGCTCAGGTAGTTAATCCCCACAACTGACAGGTGGCAACAGGCGGCCCTTTGGCTGGGACCATCAGGAAAAGTGCTTGGAGGAAGGATTTTTTTTTTTTAAACTATCAGGCGCACAATTCCTACATGTCTGGCAGCGAGACGACTGTGGCAGGAAGGGAGACAGGGAGGAGAAGTTGAATACCTTGCCAGAGGACTATGGGGCCAATTTTGGGATCTCTTCCTGTCCAATCATGATGATAGATTCAATAGGATATGCTGGCCAGGGATCTGTTTGCAAGCTTACTTTGCAGATTTCCCCTTCCTTTGAAGTAGATGCACTCCTAAGTGGAATGCTTTAGTTGCAGTGAAGAAGTTGGAGCCCACGAGGGCAAGTGATTTGCCTAAAGTGATGCAGGAAGTCGGCGGCCAAGTGGATAACTAGAATCCTGTCCTCCCACCTCCCTGTTGAGGAGTCTTTGGGCAATCTTTACTGCTCCATTGTGTCCGTGCCGCTTAGAAACTGGGTGTTAAGACTGCAGTGTCATCATGGGAAGGATAATCAATTGGTTCTTGAATGATATTCTGGTTTTTTATCTAACTTTTTCCTTGTCAAAGATTTTATTTATTTATTTGATAGTGAGAGAGAGCTCACACAAGCAGGGAGAGCAGCAGGCAGAGGCAGAGGGAGAAGCAGGCTCTCTGCCCAGCAAGGAGCCCGACACAGGACTTGATCCCAGAACCCCGGGATCATGACCTGAGCCAAAGGCAGATGCCCAACCAACTGAGCCACCTAGGCGCCCCCACCGAACTTTTTAAAGTTGACTTCTCAAGAGAACACCCAACCCTCCCTCAAAACCATATAGTTGCATTCGCTTTCTGGTTTTGTTTTTAGTATTTTGATACATCATCCCATCATAGCTATGACAGAATATTAACCTGATGTTTGTTTAGAGTATATTTACTTAACTAAAACCTTTAAAATGATCACTTTTTAATCATTAAAAATTAAAAAAAATCTTCTCTTCCTAAAAATGAAATTTATAATATTTCTCAAATGAATTTATTTATAGAGAATAGACCCAGAATATGGTATATAATTAGGCCATACAATTATATGTGAAAAGGTTATTCAATCTATTTCAAGCAGACCATACAAAAGCTGGATCTGGCTGGCTCTTTCTAGCTAAGACTGTTTTTGCATTTTAGTGAATTAGATAGTTATAGTTAATTTTTCAAAGCCTCTTGATTAAACGTTTTGTTTTGATCTAATATTTTTGTTTTCAAGCATCTCATTTCTGCCCCTTATTTATTTTTCCCTCTGTCAAGTCAGTTGCCAAAATTTTATTTTGTCCTCTGAATACTCCATCTGTTTTATATGATTTTCTTTTCTATCAATTTCAATTTTTGCTTTTATCATCCTCTTACCCTCATAGAAGGGACTTTTTAATTTGGCAATTCCCAAGAATACAGTTTAGAAAAGAAAAAAAATTGAAATCAATCACTGAATACTTTAGAATAGCTCTGACTAAATTCAGATTGGCTTTGCACTTGATAATTGCTATATTTGGATGAATGGAGTCGTGACAGCTTTGGGGCTTGCCCTTTTTTTTTTCTTGTCAATTATTTTAGGTTATTTGAAGCAGGAAAGACCCCACCTTTCACCTCTTGTATTCTTTGAACTCTCTGCAAATTAGAACCATAAATTAGAAGCACACCTAGCACTTCCTGTTAGTGAATGGTGGTTGTCTTTTAGATTATTTATAAATCTCACTATTTTTGTTTTTATCTTACTTTCATCAATCCACATTCATGCAGAAGGCCAGAAAAGTTGTTGGTGTATTTAAGCCTTGGCTTAGATTTTCCTCCGTTTTTAAGATCCAGCCATCCTTGCAGTAGATAATTTGCCGAGTGTGAATGGACCATGCTAAGGTTTGTTCTGAGGGCTAATGGCCAGTAGGTCATCGTACATAGGTGCATAGTATTAAATTAGAAAAAAAAAAATTAAGACATTTTCTTTTAGTGTGAGGTCCTGCCAGATGTGGATTTACGTACAAGCTGGCACCACAACTAGCATCAGAATGCAGTTAACTTTGACACGATCCTGTGTATCCCACTGCTGCTTCCCTTGAGGATGGATTAGGTAATGGGGTGGGTTTTGTTATTATTGATCTCTTTATTCCATGGAAATTTATACCTCCCATATTCTTGGAGATTTGTAGGCCAAATTAACCTTGCAATTTGAGATTTGCATAGGGCATGGCATTTCTTCGGGAAGAAGTTGAGAGACTAATGTGTTTTGTTTTTCTTCTCCATGGAGTGGGGAGGGAGGGTCTTTGTTGCACCTTTAGGAAAGGGAGCTGTTGAAAAATTATGCAGGTGTGTGCTGATATTAGCTGGCATCTCTACGCCATGGGATACCGAATTACCAGTCTGGCAGCCAAGAGCATGTAATATAGTATGTCTACCGAGGCAGGTGGTGATGGTGGGGTCGTAGTTACTGGAATGCTTTTCTCCCCACTTCTCTTTGCAACATATTATTAGTAAAGAAGCCGAATTTCCTCTTGTTTTCCAAAATCCCCTGGAGTTATTTTATTGGAACATGATATTTGGCTTTGTGCGGTTCACTCCTCTATATGCCAAACCTCCTCCCCTCGTTCCCAAAACAAAACCGAACTTAGGCAAAATGTGCTTTTCCATTCTGTTGGGGATAGAGTATAGCAAGAAAGAGGTTAGTTCATTTGTTAGTTTTGAGGCTCCTCGGTTCCATGACCCTGTAGAAATACTTGGTTCAGATGATGCTCAAGACTATAGAAGGGGGAATTTGGTGGGGGCCCAACAAAAAATGTGGCTCTTTGTTTTAACTCATAGGCTGTTAATTCCTAGGACTAAACACACTTGAATGTGCAAACATATGCAGCAGTACAGACATTGATTGCTACTCGTTTTATATATTTCTGATCAGAACAATTATTAACACTCCGCTTTCCAGATTCTTTTTAAAGAGTTACCTTGCCAGTACGAACCTGGTAACTGGATTCTCTAACAGATTTGCACCAGATCATAAGACACTCAAAACAGAAGAAACGTAGATCCTCCAACAGAGTTCCCTTGTTTCCCCCCTATGGGTGATTATTAGCTTCATGTTTGGGTAGATCATGTGAGTTGCCTGAAATTCCCCAGTGACTGAGTGTCTGAGAGTCCGTGACTTTTTTTTGAGAGATCAATTACTTTATCTTTGGAAGTAAATTCTTTCCCATATGCTTTCTCTTCTTTTCCTTTTTTTTTCCTTTTTCAGTATCACAATATTTCATTTTCTAATTTTACATTAAGATTTACATCAATTTAAAAGCCACAAGTTCATGTGGTGTCTTACCTAGAACCAATTCCACTACCGCTGTATAGTCCACTGTCCACTGCTAACTTATCAAACCGAGGACCTGAGGGGTTAGAATTGGTTTTTAAAACAGTTGGTGGGCAGTTTATGTTATTCTTTTGTTCAAGATCCCATTCTGAAAATATATTTACAATTTAGGGAAGAAAATCTCAATTCCTAGACAAACTTATTTACTAAAGTGAAAAGCATGTGATATTGAAGCAAGTAGCTCTATGGAATATCCTTGTAATCTTGTAGGAAAGTGGTGAAAGTGGTATTTTATATTTTAGATGAGCTCTGAGCCTCGTATGTGTTTTCCTAATCCTATTGCATGTTTCTGTACATTCTGGTATGAAATACTCCAGTTCCACCTGGGCCCCATACTAGGAGTGTTAAGACTACCTTGGGCCTGGGAGGGAAATTGGCCTATGTGTCGAGATGGTCCTTGTTGTAGAGGGTGTTTGAGCAAGTCTCATCTCTTCTCTAGAGCTTGGATCCTTCATCAGTACCTGGAGTGGTTGAACCAAATGATCTCTCAGCTTTTCCTGATCTAACTTTGTAAGCAAAACTTAGCCACCGTATCTTCAACTAAAACTGCCTTGAAACAAGTGACTCCATAATAGAAACCGAGAACTAGGTCCTTGGCTTACAATGTCAATTTGGTTTTATATGGAAACTCAGTATTCAGAGTATGATGTCATAGAAGTACTAGCTTTCCAGGAGTAAGGAAGCCTGCATTCACCCCCACATTGTCTAGATTTAGTCGTGTAACCTTCAGAAATCATTTCTTCAGGGATGACCTGAAGAACTAATAGAGCTTCACTAACTACATAGAGCTTCATGTTTTGCCTTGTTTCCCTCTGCTTTTTCTTCAGAACCTATATCACACTTTAGAAATAATTTATTTGGTATCTGTGCTCCATTTAAGCCAACTCCCTTAGCCTAAGGGATACTGCTAGTTCCCTGGAACTCAGAACAGAGCCTGCATGAAGTAGGTGTTCAATAAATATTTGTTGAATTAATGAACCATCTTCCTTAAGTTTTATATCTGAAAATTGTGGAGAGAAAAAGGTTTGGACAAGATCTGCTGTAATGTTCCTTCTGGGTCCTAACATCTTGTTTCTATATTCTCTGCCTTCTAAAATCATAAATCTGTCAGTTTTACAGGTGCTGCCCATATTAAATTTATTGATTAAAGTTTTTAATTAGGAAACATATCAAGCCTACAAAAACAGCAGATAAATTTAGATACCTGAATTATCTATCAAAATGCTAAAAAAATTTCATATTGCTTCAAATATATTTTTAATTTTGTAATATATGTTGATTTATTTTAAGATTTGTTTATTCGAGAAAGAGATAGGAGATGAGGCGTCCAGGAAGGGACAGAGAGGGAAAGGAAGAGAGGATCTCAAGCTCTCCTGAGCATGGAGCATGATGCAGGACTTGATCTCACAACACTGAGATCATGACCTGAACTGAAATCAAGAGTTGGATGCTTAACCTACTGAGCTATGTAGGCACCCTTCAAATATAGTTTTTTAAATAAAATGTGACATATAAAGCAAAAGGTCTTCCTCCCTTCTGTCTCATTACTCTCTCTCCTTCCAGCTATTAAAATGTAAAAATATGGATAAATGTTGAAAATATGGGAAATGAAAATAGATTGCTGAGATTAAATTTTGAGCAGTGTAGCTTAAATAAATTTTAAGGGCACATAAAAGTGTACTGTATTTACTTATGAATCTATGCATGTATATTTAAAAAAAATACATGGGAGCAGATAAGCCAAATCCATTCAGTTCCTTAAACAAATGAATCTAGTAACTTGACATTATTTAGAACTTAGTGATTACTAGCAGATAAATATGAACTCAGTGATTCATTGTAAATGGTTAATATTCAAACTTCAGGAGATTCTTATTATCTGACAAAAACTACTTCCTGACCAGGTTAAGATATTGTTTTGGGGCGCCTGGGTGGCTCAGTGGGTTGGGGCCTCTGCCTTCGGCTCAGGTCATGGTCTCGGGGTCCTAGGATCGAGCCCCGTGTCGGGCTTTCTGCTCAGGGGGGAGCCTGCTTCCTCCTCTCCCTCTGTCTGCCTCTCTGCCTACTTGTGGTCTCTCTCTCTGTCAAATAGATGAATAAAATCTTTAAAAAAAAAAAAGATACTGTTTTAACAATACTCCCCAATTAAGCTACATTGAATGCTTTATGTGGAAGATCTTAGAAATATGAACCTTCAGTAATAATCTTAACGCATGAGTTTATGTTCTTCTTTGCAGTTGACTGAGGCTTCCCATATCCACCCATGATTTTTCTTCTCCACTATAAAGATGCATACTGTATGTTCCTCTTTTTTTTTTTTTCTGTTTTATGGTGGTGAGAAGTGAAGTAACCACATTAGAGACCCAGGGAATGAGTAGAGGAGGCAGAATTTAAATCTTGTCTCTTAACCCCTACCTCAGTAACTGTTGCTTGCAATTGATGGTGTTGGGTAAGAGTCCTTCTCTAATGCTCTGGGCTTTGAGAAATAACCCTTTCCTCTTTCACAACACAGTTGGCTTATTAATCCCGGTGTTACCTCATGTTATTTTATTTTCTTTGTCCAGAATTTAAAACTAATTATCTTTTCTTTTCTCTATTTGTTGAAGAGTCCACTGACTAACCCAGGTCTCATTTTACTACTGACTCTTTAGGGAGCCCTAAACTAACTCTCTCATTCATCCTTTGATTTTAGAAAAGGGATAAGCAAAGAACCGGTATTATTTTTGCAAGCATCTTTTGTTCCAATGAAAAACAGTTCTCAGTCTGTTTCAGTGTGTTCATGATGAAAACTAGAACACTAAGTTTTAGTAGGTCCCCCAAATTTCCTTCATCTTTCCACCTTTTTAGTAATTTGTATTGCTCTTGTTTGGGCCCTCCTCATTTCTTGCCTGAACACCTCCCCATGGGTCTCCTTTCGCTTACTCTGTTGCTATGTTGCTCCTATCAGCTTTGCTTTACTTAATCCATAGAACTGGTTAGGTCTTTCCCTTGCTTTGCAAACCTTAGTGATTCTTCTTTGCCTGTTGGTGGAGTCCAAATGTTTCTTGTGACATTCAATGCTCCTTAGAATCTGGTAGCTGCCTTCTAGCTTAGCCTCATTGCTTTTTGCTCTGCCCCTCCCACTCCGGTACCTCTCCCTCCCACTCTGCCCCCACCTGTATTTCAGCCATAGTTAGAGTCTGTCTGCTTATATTCATGATGCTCTCTATCTGATAGTATCTATCAAAAATCCTTCCCTGATAACCCTTTACAAAATAATAGCTCCCTCACAGCACACTCCCCAACTCTTGGCTCTTGACTCTCTATCTATTTTTTTCCCCTTACTTCATTTTCTTTATAGCACTTATCACCATCTGACATAATATTTGTTTATTCTAGAATATTAACACCTTTAGAGCCTGGACTTTGCTTTTGTTTATTGCTGAATTTCCAGAATTAAAATAGAGCCTTGAATATAGTACTTGTTCAATAAATGGGAAATTTATTAACAAGTAGTTTATTGCTCTCTCCTCTGTAATCCCATAATATTTTATACATACCTCTGCTCTACACAGTGTATTTGTGTTGTTTGTGTTTTTTTCTGGCTCTAAACTGTGAGCAACTTGAAGGTAAGACTGAGTAAGCTTTCCTTTCCATTTATTTAATGTTCCAAAGACCATCCCACAGTAAGGATACATAAGTCCCTGCATTCTAGACTTTTTAATCTTATTTCTCTCTCTTCCTCATACAGAACCAAGTACCTGACATTGTGTAGTATGTGCTTAGTACATGTTTGTTTGAGTAAATGTTTGTTAGGAGAAGAAAAATAATAAACCTAGAACAGCAGTCTCGGATCAAAAGATGACTAGATAAGGTAAAAGGGAGATTAAGTAGATAGGAGCATTTGAAATGCAATAGACGGATTACAATTATTTATGGTAGAACAGCCAGATCTAACTCTAGAAAACCCAACATATGATAGGGAAAACAATCTTGACAAGCTTTCCTAGAATGCAGACAAAAGGAATAATGCTAACAGTTAGTGTTTGAGTATATAAAATGTATGATAGGGAATGCGGATCCAAAGTAAGAATTAGACGTTTCTGAAAATTAATAAGAGTAGAAGAAACAAAAATATAAGTGAAACAAGAAAAGAAAAATTATATTGAGTTACATTCAAGCATGTAAGTTGAAAGTGCTCACCAATTCCCAAATAATTTCATGAAAAAAAACTAGAAACATTTTCACTTTTTTTTTTAGAACAAAATAGAGGTAGAAACAAAATCCTTCAAGGATCTAGGAAGAAATAAGCATCTTACCTAGTTTAAGGGAAGAAAATTCAAATTGATCTTGGACTTCTCTATAACATTAAAATATGCATTGACTCAATTATCCGGTTTCAACGGATCTAATTTACATACTAAAACTAATTTACGTACTAAGGATTTGTGAATTAAAATATGCTCAGCGTGTTATTTTTAAGATCTTAAAATTAGAGTTAAATTCATACTCTGTAAAAAAAGCATAATTAGGTAAATCATGATACGCTTAAAATTATATTTTTAAACTAATAGAACACACTCATGATATGTTAAATAAAAAAGATGCCAAAATGTTAGTTATGTTCCAGTTTGTATAAGGGTGTGTGTGTTATAGACAGAGTGTTTGTATATATGTTTGTGTTTATATGCATAGGAAAATACCTAAAATGTTAATAGTGTATATCTCTGGGTAGGGGTAGTACGTCATATTATTTCCTTTTTTTTTCAGAATTTCTATGTGTACATGTTGTTATAATTATGAAAAAACAGACAAATTTATGGAAAAAGAGAAGCTGAGAAGAAGTTTATAAGTTTTCAATTCTTCCTAGCTGCTTCTAATAGTGACAGGACTATAGGGAGAGATACATTATATCTTCAAACATAAAAGTTGGAATGTGTAATGTCCACCCAAAGAACTACTGGAAATTCAATGCAATGGACTTGCACCACCAAAGAAGTTTTTAGATAGAGGAGATTCTCTTTTCATATATAGACTCAACTGGCTTCTTCCTTTGATACCTGTAAGTAGAAAAAAACCTAGCTAGAGATAAAACTAACCTTAGAACAGCAATAAAAAAAATCCATTTAGAATGATAAGAATATGGTGTAAAGGGAGAATAAGTTAAAGCCAGAAACAGAACCCATCAAATAAGTGTAAGTCTTAGAAAAAAAATTATTTTTCTCAGGAACATAAGTGTGGTCCCTCATTATATTGGGTATGAAGACTAATCAATCCAAAAGAAATGCTTCATATGCTCCTCCATATTAAGAATATATCAAAATGCTATAGACATAGCTAAAATGGTGCATTAGAGGCAGCTTTGTAGAATGTAGAATGCTTATATTAGAGAAACATAAAAGTCTAAAATCAATGATCTAGGATATCAATTTAAAAAGTAAAAATAAAACAATGGCAAACTGAACCATAGTTCAATTTTTGCAGTTAGGCAAGAATAAAAATTAAAAGTCATGCATATTGGAAAGGAAGTAAAGATAGGAAACTGTCTTTACTCACAGTTAACATAATCATCTATGTAGAAAATCATAAGACAGCTACAAAAAGCTACCAGAACTAATAAGTTTAGCAAGGTGTCAGAATGCATAGTCAATATACAAAGATCAATTATATTTTTATATACCAGAAAAAATTAGGAATTAAAAATTTTGAAGTATCATTTAAACAATTTTTAAAAATATTGAAGGAGTTGTCTAACAAAATATGTGCAAGGTTTGCGTACTAAAAACTGAGACATTCCTGAGAAAAGTTAAAAGTTCGTAATTGGAGATATATACCATGTTCATGGGTTAAAATACATGACCTATATGTTCAAAACAATTTCATCCAAAATTCTATCAGCCATTTTTGTGGTAATCAACAAGTTGCTTGTAAATTTTAAATAAAATTTCAGAGGACCTAAAATAAGCCAAAAAATTTTTGAAAGAGAACAAAATTGGAGGGTGCAGATTCCCTGATTTTGAGACTTCCCATAATGCTTGTGGGTGATGCATGTATGGTGTGTTGGAGGCGGTAAGAGGTTTGCATGGGTGGGAAGTGAGTGTGTTATGGGGGGGGTGAGGAGAGGGAAGGAGAGCTAGATGGGATCAGACCGCAAAGGGCCTTAACAAACCATGGGAAAGATCAGGGCCTCGTGCAGGACTTGCCCTGAGCTGTACTCAGGAGTACTGACAGAGGGCTGGTATTGGACTCCAAGGTCGGCTTCCTCCCTGTCCAGGATTTTTTCAGTTCTAGCACGTGCTGCTCCTCTCTGCAATTAAATGAGCAAACACTATTACACTGATAAATAAATAAAGAGGAATTGTTGATGGTGAGTCAACCACTTTCGAGCTTGTTTTAATGTTAGAGAAGATTGTGTACCTTTGAAGTTGCTTCAGAGTATAGCCATGCAGTTGGGAATTAGAAAAAGGTAAAAGTGCACAGATTTGCACGCCAAGCCAAGAGAGACAAGAGACTGTTGTTACAGGGCTGGGATTAGGACTCTCCTATACCGGTTGCTAACCAGCTCTTCTCTGTGACCTCAGGCAACTCCTCTGTAGGCCTCAGCTTTCTTATCTATAAAATGGGGATAATAATGCTGATTCATTATCTGTTATCTGCAATTCTGAGATCCAAAGAGCTCTGAAAACCAAAAGTTGGTTTGGTTTGGTTTGAATTTCATGAAGTGTGTGACAGCCTCATTTGGTGGTTAAATCTGGCCTGAACTTTGAAGCTCTATAGTCATTTCCCAGTTGGTGTGAATAGTCATGAATTCTGAAGAAACATTAACATTTGACTATGGGTTGCTGACCTAAATCCTGCTGGAGGTGTTTATAATATATGCTATATGAACTCTACTCCATTTCTAAAATCAAAACTATTCTGGATTCTAAAATATCTGGCCCCAAGGGTTTCAGATAAGAGACTGTATCCCTGTAATACCTTCCCCATGGAGTTGTGTGAGGATTCCATTTCTTACAGCAGAACTCAGGAAAAGGTAAAGCCATTATTATTTACCTTTATTTAGACTCAGAAATAAGATTCCTCTCTCCCATCCCTGAGAATGAGTGAGGGTACCAGCTGATGAAACCTATGTTTGTTTTTAGTACTTTTACATTTTAGCCAGTTTTGATTGATAGTATATCAATTATTGAAATAAGATGTGTGTTTTTTTTTCCCTATGAACTCTCCTACTCTGAGCACTTATAGTTTGTTTTTTTTTTTTTGTTTCTTGTTTTGTTTTGTTTTTGCAATCTTTACATACTTTGGTAGGAGTCTTATTTGTTTCAGGTGACAAACTTATTTTTCAGTCATTTTTCCTGAGGTGAATTTCATGAAACTCACACATAGGTTATATATCTCCTAACTAAAACATAAACAGCTATGCTTATTTTCTGAGCATTCTCAGTAAAAGTAGATTCTTAACATGTCCTAAGGCAGTGTCTTTATTTGTAAAGTCATTGGTTAAAAACACTAGCACAAAAATATGCTTCAGGTTTTCATTCAGTGTTTCCCAAGTAGAATTTTATTTTTGTGGTCAATTTTTGGCACACTCCTTATTTCCTCAAGCGATATAAAACCTGTTTGTTGTGTCTAATCCTTGACCTGTGGGCATGGAGAGCTGATTATGCAACACACTTCTTGCATTAGGAAAATTTTAACTGAAAATTTCATATACTAAAATGCTTGGGATGAAAGATTAAATAAAATATTTCAAAAGGAAGAAATAAGGCAATTATTTTTAAATGAGCTTTTTAGTCAGACATTTGTCTTTAGTCAGAGTTGGGTTGAAACATATCAATAATAAATAGTTTGCCACTCTGGCTCCTAGTCCCCAGTGTCTTTCCCCTAGAAGACTGTGGCTGCCAATTTAGGATTACAACCTGTGTGTGTGTGTATGTGTATGTGTGTGTGTGTGTGTGTGTGTGTTTACCTTTGGGTAAATGTTACTCGGTGCCCCATTCTTGGCTGGCAGTGCTGGTGTCTGGTGGTTTCACCACAGCAACAAAATGAGGAGGAATGCAGTGATGGGGCATTAGCCATCCCAGAGAACAGGGATGCTAAGGTTTATTAGAATGTAAGGATTAGAATGGAGACTTTCTACATTGGTTCAGAGATGGGGAGGGAAAGAAACACAGGATAGGACTTTTTTCTTCTATTTTGCTCTAGGAATCATGCTTTCTTCACCTATTTTTCCAGTTCTATAACCAACCAACCAACTGATGAATCACTGAATTTCCTCTGCCTCAGAAGGAAGTGTGGGGAATAAAAGTTTCAGTCACTTATGAGTGAAGAGATCTGTATCTTGTGGGCTTTTGCCATCATGATTTTTGCCATTACAACAGGCCAGTCCTGTTCATGAGAATATAGGACCACACGGCCCCTTTCAGCTTTCCCGTTGTCTCTGGCTATGGCATGAGAATATCAGTGCGACAGTTTAGGAAAACTTTTGCTTTACAGTTTTCTAGTTGGTTGACCTTGGGTAAAATCTCTTTACTCTCTACTAGATATTCTGTCTTAATTTTTTCTCCATAAATCCTATTTCCTATGAGTCTCTCTAGAGTATTGTAAGGGAAGGTAAATTATCATCTGTTTAATATCACTCAATACATGAAAACATTGGTTTTTTCCACTTAGTTTCTGGTATTCTTCAAAGCTGTTTGTGGTATGAATTATTTAAACCCCTCTGAGACTCAATTTCTTCATCCTAATGAGAATATACTGGAAAATAACGACATAATGTGTTTTGATAAATGTGAACTCTTTTATTGACAGGATTTTATTTAAAGTGGGAAAAATGATTAATTTGATTAGTGAATAGAACTCTTTCTGGTAAGATTGCTAGCTGTCATCGTCGGGTATGTAGTGCTAGTCGTACACCTGCGTCTGTAGATAGTGGACCTAGTTTCCTTGTTCTGATTTGGAATGTAACAATATCTCCTGTTGGTTCTTTCCTCCCACCACCATCGGCCCATCTCTAAGCAGTATTCCACTGAACTGAAGAAACTGTACTGCCAAATTGCAAAGACATGTCCCATCCAGATCAAGGTGATGACCCCACCTCCACAGGGCGCTGTCATCCGTGCCATGCCTGTCTACAAGAAAGCTGAGCATGTCACCGAGGTAGTGAAACGGTGCCCCAACCACGAGTTGAGCCGTGAATTCAATGAGGGTAAGAATTGAGATCTTGGGCTGTTTGGCTAAACTCTTGAAAAGTAGAGAATCCTGTGGAGAATTTTCTTTGGAGTTCATCTACCTGGTTCCAAACTGTGCAATCTGAGGACAGCTCAGTCAACCTTTTTGTTTAAAAGTGTCTGAGAATAATAATAAATACATTTATGGCTCCATAACAATTGGACTATTTGTAATTTAATATTGGGAATTACTGGGTGACCTGAACTTGCCTTTTCACTCCTTACTGCTTCCTTCTTCTCTTTTCTTTTCTTTTCTTTTCTTAAATGAGAGTGTGTAGGAGGGACAACCCAACATCGACCTGTTCAACCCAGGCACGGGTAACCTTCATCTTTAGTGCCTTTCTTAGAGTGGTTGTCAAGGCTATACTAATTGAGAGCTGAAGGGGGCATAAAATGTGAGAAACACGAAAAAACAGAAGAGGAAAGTGGGAAGAAAAAGAAAAAGGTATGAGGATAAATAGTGGACAACAGGGGCAAAGAGAAGATGTAGGACATAAGCTGGAATGGGGGACAGCAAAGTCATGGACTGGGAGTCAGGAAGCAGGCATTTTGGGGGCTCCTTGAAACTCTCTGTTCATGGATAAGTCATGCCCCATATTCTGAGCCTCAGATCCAATAAGAGCTTTACAAAGAAGGTCACTATTTCCAAGGGTTCTCTTACCTTGGATATTCTAAGGTTCCATGAGGGGAGGCTAAGTAAGGATCAGTAGAGAGTATAAATGAAGGAACAGGAGAACATATAAGTATTCATCAAAAGAGGGATCTGGGTGCAGGAGACTTGGAAGTTAGGATACTTTATATAGAAAATATATAAAAATAGAAATATTGGTAGGTAGCTGGTGTGATGTAGGAATAGATGGTAGAGAAAAATTAATGGAAGAGTAAAGAGAATGGATAGAAATTTCAACAGAAAAAGTTAAAATCCTCCCACCTTAACACAACTACTTTTTACACATTGATTTCCAGTCCTTGTCTACATGACCTCACTTTCAATACCTTTCCATCTTATTTTTCACTTAACAATATGCCTAAAAGATGATTCCTTATAGCTAGGCTCCATTATAGGTTTCCACAACTACCGTTGATCCCTCAAGAGGATATAACTATATGTTGTCTTGTTTTGCTTTTTCACTGTTTGACGTAACACCTGTTTTCAGTTTTTGCCAAATAAATGATTCTGCAGAGAATGTTATCACACTTAACTTTTGACTTTTGTAGAGTAACAATTTTCATAGACTGGTGATATGTACCCAAAGATGAAGAACACTTTTATGGCTCCAGCTTCCAATTCTCAAATCAGCTTCTTTCTTTTGGAGCTCTGTCAAGTATCCCAGTTTTGTGCAATTTGGCCTATGCTCTTTTAAAAGCATGCTTCCCTTTTCTGATCCTCCAGCCTGGAGTTCTTTCACACCAGAAAACCAGTAAGTTTCTCAGCTTTATGACCAAAGCAGGTGTAAAAGCCAAGGGTTCCTGGCTTGTGCAGTCAGTAAAGCGTGTGATCTTGAAGAAAAAAAAAAAAAGCAGATGTAAAGATGAAGAGTTTGTTGCAGAGAAAAGAACAGACAATGAAGGGTTTATCTTTGCCATCTATTACCTCTTATTAGAACTTTTGCTAGTCAATTTTGGGGAAGCATCTATTCTCAAGCTGAGTTTTTGGGTTTTTTTTCGTTTGTTTGTTTTTTATGAACTTGTTCCTTTTCCTTCTCTTTCCCATGGGAGCTAGTAGAATCTCCTTTATGGATCAGAGCAGAGACATAGTCATAGAGTTCCTAGAAAGCTTGAATTGTTAACATTCAGCACGAGAAACAAAGGACTATTCCCTTAAATATAGATGAGCATTCCAGCCCTTTCTATTGCTACAGAGGTACACCTTCATTTGTTAGATATCTGGCAATGAGATCTCTTCCTTTCTTCAAGGATCTGTTTCCTCTATTAAACAAACCATTTCTTTGGGCACCAATATTTTGCCCATGCAGCTTCATTTTCCTTCTCCCTTTTTGTTTCTTTCTTTCTTTCTTTTTTTCTTTTTCTTTCTTTCTTTCTTCGAAGGCAAAGAACTAACCATTTTGTCTTTCTCTGTTCTGTAGGACAGATTGCCCCTCCTAGTCATTTGATTCGAGTAGAAGGGAACAGCCATGCCCAGTATGTAGAAGACCCCATCACAGGAAGACAGAGTGTGTTGGTACCTTATGAGCCACCCCAGGTAAAAAGATAAATACTGGGCTGACTTGGGAGAGCATTCGTTTTGGTGATAAAGGATGTTTTGAGGATCCCTTTATGCCTCAGTGTTTGTCATGAAATGTAATCCTTTTTGTATGTCTCTCTCTCTCTTTACCACGCTGCTCCTCTATCCCCTTCAGAACTCCTGCACTTATACTAAGTTAACTTGATAAAATTGCTTGGTACCCACGTTTCCATCTTAAAAGCCTGTGATAATTGAACTTGCAATTGGGTAAATACCTGACCTTTTCTCATCTAGAGACTCTAACTAGCAGTTGAACTGGTAGGAGATGTGGATTGGATGCCAGTGTATTCCCAGTAGCCTACAAATGGGAGACTATGAGGAAGATCTCTTAGCTCAGGTTTGGACTAACAGGTGGCAGATTAGGCAAGTAGATTGGTTCTGTATTCAGAACACTGGTGTAGTGAGACCAGAGTCTCATGGTTTGCTAGCTAGCTGTGTGGAAAGTTAGCTTGTGACTCTGCCTCCCTAAACTTCAGTCGCCTTGCCCATAAATGACCACTTTGGAATAGCTGATTTAATCCTGAGGACCCTTTCAGCTCCAGAGTGTTATTTATGGAAATACACATTTAAATCTGTGTTTTCCTGTTTTATCCACATAGGGGAAATATCCCTGGATGTTGCCGCTATTTTGGATAATTTTTTCATTTCTCCCTCTGTTTGAATTAGGTGATAGGGATTAACTTGCAAATGAATAGGATCGATAGGATCAAAAAGTTTTATGATTTTGGGGCCCCTGCATGGCTTAGTCGGTTAAGAGACCAGCTCTTGATTTCTGCTCCAGTCGTGATCTCAGGGTCGTGAGATGGAGCCCCGGGTCAGGCTTTGCACTGAGCGGGGAGCCTTCTTCTCTCTCTCCCTCTCCAAGGACCCCTCCCCCTGTTCTCTCTCTCTCTCCCTAAAATAAATAAATAAATCTATTTTTTAAAAAGCATTATGTTTTAAAGCCTTTGTCACCTCATTTAGTGTCCAGTGTTGCAAACATCAGCATTAAGCTTCCCAAGAGGCAAGGCAAAGAGGAATCTACACTGGGTTTTAGGCTTGTCTTACTGGAGGAAAGTGTATCGCCTCATCAGAAGAGAGTTGGTTAACTAGAGGGGAGAACTGAGAAGGAAGAACATCAGTTCAAACCACTGTTAACCCGGAGTCTTTTTCCTCCTGCATTCAGGTTGGCACTGAATTCACGACAGTCCTGTACAATTTCATGTGTAACAGCAGTTGTGTTGGAGGGATGAACCGCCGTCCAATTTTAATCATTGTTACTCTGGAAACCAGAGAGTAAGTGGCATATGCAGAATTGTCATTCTGCAAAAAACACCGTGGGCAGAGGGCAACGTGAAATTGTGTTTGCTCTATCATTAACTTCCCATGTACAGCAAAGAGCTACCCTTGATTTTTTCCTTTGTGCTTTAAATCCTGGCTGCAAACACTGACATAAAAGATCTAAGAAGGTGGAGACAGAACAGGGTGCGTTAAGGTAGAGGGAAGAAAAGAACTGGGAAGGCATGCAAGTCACTTCATACCTGAATTCTTGACATTTGACTGCAATAGTTTCTGATTAGACAGTGTTTGTTTTCATGCGGCTCCCAAGGCAGTTAACAGTTTCTTTGAGTAAGTCTGGGCTGCCTAAGGGGGTTTTATCCAGAAACATCCACTGGCGTAGCTCAACTTTCCTTCAAAATCTGTAGCTAAATATAGCTGTTCAGTTAATGGCTTGGAGGTTCTTTGCAGAACAAATGGAATGTTATTTACTAATATTGTTTGTGGCATTAAGCCCTTTCGTGTTCTGCCAAGTGCTTCTGGGTCCATCCCCAAAGCAGCCATGAGTGAGCTGGTGGCGATGGTTGGATGCGCAATGGCTGGCACTGGATACGGAAATGAGAGAATGCCAGGGAATTTTACAATTCTTTTCAATTTCACCCTTTCTCTCCTTCCTCTCTGATTCGTAGTGGGCAAGTCCTGGGCCGGCGCTGCTTTGAGGCCCGGATCTGTGCTTGCCCGGGGAGAGACCGGAAGGCGGATGAAGACAGCATCAGGAAGCAGCAGGTGTCGGACAGCGCAAAGAACGGTGACGGTACGAAGCGCCGTAAGTAGCTGTAGTAGCCAAATGGGGGAAGGGCGAAATCTCCAGATGCGGGGACCAGGAGCGGTAGTGGGGAAGCCGCCTAGGAAGACCTCAGGGCGTCAGGGGCAAGTATGACTCAAGGTCCCGCAGCCAGTGCGAGCGGCTGTCGGGATACTGGAGGGACTCTCATGTGTGCCTGACAGCTTGGCAAATGCAGATCATCGTGGTGAGGATTTCTTAGTCCAGAGGTCCTCAAACTGTGACTTCCAGACCAGTAGCGTCAGCATCATCTTGCCACTGGGTAGAAATGCAAATTCTTAGTGCCCAGACCTGCTGAATCAGAAACTTTGCATATGAGCCACTGATAATCAGTTTATCTTTCTATAATTGCGCAGGAGGGCTGACAATAGCATCTGTCTACCTTATGAATTCTTGGGAACAGTGAGATTTATGAATATATTTCACAAAGCACCGTCTGGGGAACATGTCGATCTGGGTTTCATGGAGTTTGGACGCGTATGGCCATCTTGGGGCCTCAATTACCTCATTTATAATGAGCCTAATGATTTAGGTCTGTTGTTTTCAAACTGCTTGCGTTAAGCAGTAAGAACCTTTTTTTTTAATGAAATAATGAAATATTTCAAAAAAGACCCCTACAGTGCATATAGATTAAGTAGAGTGGTGCTATTTGAAGGGGGCAAGGGGCAGGGGTAGTCTGTGACTCTCAACCATCCCTTGCCCATGTGGTCCAGGGGCCTAGATCTCTAGGTAACAAAGTGTGAAAACCACTGATCCACATATGCATCTAACCTGTGAGAAGAAATTGATTCTAGAAGGTGCCTCACATGAGCCTGTTATCACTACAAGTATTTTAAAGTATGCCAGGCTCTGACTTCTTTCATGAAAACGCGTTTTAATCTTACTACTGCTTAGGATCCAGAAGAAATAGAAGTTGTATTGCATTTTACAGAACGACAGAGTGTTATAAGAGCTACTCATCATCAGCTTCTTGCTATCCCGTATGATTTGCCCTTCCTGTTAGGCTCCTTCTCTCCCTGATTATTCCTCAAAAAAGTATATATGTATGATTTATCATACACACACACACACACACACACACACAATACATACCAATGTATATAATTTTATCTCCACTCTAATTTTCCCCCTTGAGCCTGTCTGGTGGCATCATTTCTATGTGCTTCCCTGAGCACCTCAGCTACCTACAAATTAATAACTTTGAGTAAAAATAGATCATCTGAACTTTGGCAAAAGAATCCTCTCTGTATCCTGGATCCTGGCTGTAGTGTCTAATGGTGGAAACCTAAAGGATTTGTGAGCTGCCTCCACCCCCTTTACCAGAGGGAAAACCAAGGGCCTGGAAGTGAACGGGCTGTCTAAAGTGACTCGAGGTGCACACTGCCGCAGGAGGGCCAAGTCCATGAGCTGAACACATGGGCCAGACAGCTTCTACAACACCCCTTCCTTTACCTCCTTGGAAGAGAAATGATCTGAAACATAAAACACCAAACCCATTTATCTTCCTTCTCGGAACAGCTGTTCACAGACACAGGCCCGAAAGACACAGGGATTCCTGCAGCACCACTTAGGCCAAAGGCTCTCTTCCAGCTTCCAGGATGACCTCCTTCTACTTAATTCTCCCCCGCCCCCATCCCCCATCTCATCATTGTTAGGGGTACACTTAATGTAAATGCAATGATTACCAAGGAAATGGAGGCTTAGGACAGGAAACTCTAATCTCACAGGTTTGCTGAGGCTACAGTCTGTTTAATAAATGTACTAGTGCTTCAGAAATGTTCCCAGGATGAAATTTGCATTTTCCCTCCACTAGCTTTTCGTCAGAACACACATGGCATCCAGATGACGTCCATTAAGAAACGGAGGTCCCCAGATGATGAGCTGTTGTACTTACCAGTGAGTCTCCCTTGAGTCTTCACGATTACTTTATTTTTACCTTCTCTGAATGAGCTTTTCCTCTGTGTCCTCTTATTATCTGTGACAATGAGAAAGGGACAAGGGTGACTGGGGAGACAAAACAGGGAGAAACCGTTGTTGGCACAATCAGGAAATGATCCCTCTCTCCCCCTATTTTGAAATCTGTCTGTAGTGCGGGCTCCTCTACTTAAAACTCACCCAAAGCACCTCCTCTAATATAATTTTTCTTACCCTAATATTTACAATTAAGTTGCAGTTCATTGTTTAAGAATGATAAGATTACCCTAGACAGGAGCACCTGGGGGGCTCAGTGGGTTAAAGCCTCTGCCTTCAGCTCAGGTCATGATCTCAGGGTCCTGGGATCGAGCCCCGCATCGGGCTCTCTGCTCAGCGAGGAGCCTGCTTCCTCCTCTCTCTCTGCCTGCCTCTCTGCCTACTTGTGATCTCTCTCTCTCTCTCTGTCAGATAAATAAATAAAATCTTTTAAAAACAGATTACCCTAGACAGTGTGACCATACCATCCCAGGGCCAAGACTGAGATTTTGTCAGGAGGAGCTCATAGTCTCGACAGTAGAACAATTACAGACTTGACTGCGATTTCTTTTAGGAAGTGCTCTAAAGAAAGCCAAGCAAGACAGGATCCTTCTCAGTTGTATGTGAATGGCCAGAAGACTCAGACCAGTTGTTGTAGAAAAGCGTTGTTCATTCCTACGAGGAACATGAGTCCTCTCAAGGTCACTCAAGGTCACCCTTTTCAGACTATGGTTGCAGTCTGTGGGATGCTTAGCACCTTAGGTTTTGGCCATCGAGAGTGGTAGCAAAGTCTTGGTAACCAACATAACCGTAGACACCACCTCAGTGTACCTGAGGCCCAGGCACTTAGGGCCAGGAGACTGACAGGGAGCTGCCTCCCTTGTATTGAAGCTAAAGCAACTGGACAGGTTTGGGTGTGCCACACCTGCTTCCCTGCCTTCTCTGGGCCCTGACCTTCAGGGCAACAGACTGCTTGCTTGTAAAACAATAAGATGGGAAGTTGGCCAAGATTCTCAGTGTCTATTTTCTCAGGCTACATATGCAAACGGACTTGTGAACTTTAAGTTCAACATTATCCTGACAGACCAAATATTCCGAAAGACCAAGTTTGTTGGATTTCATTAAGTGACTGGATATGTAAAATCGTTTAATGTGGTGCTAAAAAGTAAAGGACTTTAATCACAGATAAAAAATATATATATATATGTTTTCATATTTTTTGCTGCTGAGATAAGAACCAGGCTGTATTAAGGAAGGAGGCACGTTGTCATTAGTCACATCTTATGTTTAGTGAAGAATTAGCCAAACTGGAATGTGTGAATTAAAACAACAACAACAACAACAAACTTTTAATTTAACATGAATTTAGTTGGTATCTGTTGGATGGCAAATATGCTAGACCCTGAGCATTGGAGTAGACTATAATTTTTGCCTTCAAAGGGCTTGCCTTCTAGCAAGGAGACAGTTAGAATATAATGAAATAAATCCCTCCGCAGAGCTGACCATGATGCCTTGGGTGCACATAGAAAGGACAGAGCACTCACCCAAAGACTGAGGTCAGGGAAAGCTTTGCAGAGGTGACCACAGAGCAGAGATAAGTAGGAGCTAACCTGACATATGGTAGAGAAAATCTTTCCATTTCTGAATTCTGACAAATCCTGCCTCTCAGGGAGGGGCCTAGGGCAGCAAAATGCCTGGGGAGCAGAACTGAAATATTCACTCACTCTTGGGACCCCACAAGGCCTCGTGCGCCTTGCTTGTCTCGCTCCAGTCCTGGTCCTGCTCGTACTTTGAAAAAATTTTAAGAGACCCTCTTAAATAGAGAAGCGTATTTTGCCCCAGCTGAAAACATCTGTCTTTCCAGAGCTAGTTAATAATTGTTAATTCTCATTACTTTCAGTAGTTGTTTCTTAAAAAAAAAAAATCACTGCAAATGCCATCCTAACAAATACTGAATCATGGGGAAGTTCAGGGTGAAGTTCCTGTGAATCTCTAATCGCAAGATTTTCTGCAACCGGTCAGTACATACCCTTGTTTGATGTGTGTTTCTATTTGAAGACACCTTATTTCACATATACTATTGATTCATTAACAGTGAACTCATGACCAGCAGCACTACAACTCATGCATAAATGAAGTTTATTGAACACATTTTCCCTATAAGGCACGTTGCAGCCTTCTGGCACCTGGAATCTTAGACAGCACTTCAGCATTACCCTTGGGGACCAGTTTAAAGAGCAGGTTCACAAAAAAAAAAAAAAAAAAAAAAAAGCCACCACCAATAGCAAAAAAAAAAAAAACACCACACACACAAAAACATGAAAAATGTGGCACTGAATAGACCATGGAAAGGATACCTACTTGTGGCATGAAAGCTGAAACAAGACAGAGAGCATGCCCTCATGCACCTGAGCTGGGCACATACCTGGGCAGCTGTGATGTGCCCCTCGGTGCACGTCCATGAATGGCCACAGAGCACCGTGAGTCTTGGTTTCCATGTCACGAATGAATGTTAGCAAGCGGGCAAATTCGGCCAATACTGAGTCCACAGATAAGGAGGACTGACGGTACTGCTGACTGTTCTAGGGTTCTTCATTTTTCCTTTCTCTCTCCGCACGCTCTGCATACAGGTGAGGGGCCGCGAGACCTATGAAATGCTGCTGAAGATCAAGGAGTCCCTGGAGCTCATGCAGTATCTGCCTCAGCACACGATCGAGACATACAGGCAGCAGCAGCAGCAGCAGCACCAGCATTTACTTCAGAAACAGTGAGTATGTCAATGTGTCCTTTCAGGAGGCATGAGTAAGAGTGACCATTCGTTCGGGTTGGAGATGGGGTGGAGTGATGGGTGGCTGATGTAGAAGACGAGGCCATGAGACAGCAGAACATCACGGGTTCACATGAACTGGTGCGGGGATGCCTATTGAGTTTCAACAACCTTCTGAGTTTCTTTCCATAGCCTGGAGAAGATTCCCCCTAGCTTCTGAAATTGAAGCTAAAACATTTCAGGTGAATTACAAAGAGACTCGGGCTAACAGAGTTTGTTCTCTCTACCCCTCATCCATACACATCTATCAGGAGAAGAATTTTGAGTATATGCTCTCCTCTAGTTGTAATGTGTATATTTAACACATGTAAGCTTCCCTCATCCCAGTGGACTGTCCTATACCTCACCTGGGAGGCACACAGTCCACTTTTGGGAAAACCATTGTAGGCTGGGGATAGAACATAGGTTTTACCAGAAGTGACTTCTCGGAGATCTCTGTTGAGGATTCTGAGACCTAGCACATGCTCATTGGGAAACTGTCTGGATGCGAAAGGGCAAAGTAGCATCTTATTGCCATGTTTTAGCATCTCTGTTTTAGGTTGTCTTCCAATAATACATTTTTGCATAAATTGGGCCAGATTTTGCAACCATATTAGATCTCTGTGTAATGTATAGGTTATATATTTCTGTTAATTTTTACCTTGACTCTTGGATCTTTGATGATATTAACTGTTTTATGATTAATCAGAACAGAATAGCTCTTATGGGAGAAAGGAAAGTTGTCAAATCAAGACTCTGTTGATACCCTTCTGTGGTTAAGAATAATCACTTGTGAGCTTAAGTATATTGGAAATATTGGCAGAGTCTCTGAAGATAATGTAAAATGTATGCCTTTGGGGCCCATTTGAGTAATTCAAACATTCAACTCTACTCTTCAGACAAAAAGAACCAAAGCCAAAATCATCTTGCCTCTGGCAAAGATTGTCTTTTGCAGTAAAAATGTAAATGAACACTAAATAATGGTTATTTTCTGATATACTAATAGCTGCTATAGAGAGATAGCTATGGAAGGTATGGGAAAGAGGGCTCCTCATCCTCTTTTTAATCAACATAAATGCAGCCGAGGAGCTGGACTGCATCTGTGAAATTCAGGAGGTATCCTCTGAGTACCTGCTGGCTCTAGGGTACGGGGTAGGCAGCAGAGGGTAGAAAAGAAGTGTGTGCTCCCTTAAAGGACTTCAGGCTCATTGAGCATTTCAGACCTCATTTGCCTGGAAGGGATCTCACCATTTACTTCGTGCATGAAAGTTTTGCAAATCATAATTATAAGGTTTTACAGTAAGGCCGAGTGGGAAGTTTAAGGTTTCTTGAGGACACAGAGTATTCCAAAGGAGAATGAGAACTCAGAGTTTCAAAGTTCCCATTGCAAATCCTATATATTCTTTAGGTTATCAGAAGGAAAATATATGTTAATATATTCAAGTGTAAAACTGATTTAGTTCTTGTAAATCTTACAGCAGGGATCAAAGAAACAGACCAGTAATATCATTTACAGACCAAGGGAGCCTGAGTGCTTCTCTCTTAAGAGGGAAATATGCATTTGATGGTATTAAGAAATACTCCTAAAGTGCCTCTAGTTCACTCTGGAAATGTCCGGCTCAGCCAAAATGACCTCAGAAGGATTACATAGCCACATATCATGCTGAACTAGTTACTCTGTGATAGTCTTCCCTTCTTTTTTCCAGTTAACAGGAAAAGTACTGTCAGGTCAGATTGGTACTTATTAAATGATGTGGCTTAGAAAACCTGACCATTTAGCACAGGGGTTGGCAAAGTTTATTTCTGTGAAACACCAGTAGTAAACATCTTCGATTTTCCGGTCCATATGTTCTCTTGCAACTAGCTACCTAGTTCTGCCTCTTGACACAAAAGCAACCACAGTGTATAAATGAGTGCGAGTGGCTGGTGCTTTGTATGGACACTGAAACTTGAATCCCATATCATTTTCATATCATGAAAGAATTCTTATTTGGCATTTTCACACCTTTTAAAAATGTAAAAGCCATTCTTAGCCTGTGGGCCAGGTTTAGCCCATGCACCGTAGTTTGCCAGTTTTTGTTCTAGGTAGACCGGTCAATCTCCCTTCACGGCCTCTGAAGGTTTAGATTTATTTTCAAAGATTTATTTATTTATTAGAGGGAGAGAAGGGGGAGTGGCAGAAGGAGAGAGTGAGGGAAACTTAAGCAGACGTGGGGCTTGATCTCAAGACCCTGAGATCCTAACGACCTGAGCTAAAACCAAAAGTCAGACACTTAACTGACTGTGTCACCCAGGCGCCCCATGGCTTAGATTTTTTTTTTTTCTAGGAATATTTGGAAACTAATATGTGTATCCTGAAGTAGAAAAGAATGGAAATGTTTTAGATAACCATACAGTGATTTTTAAAGTGGTATTTCAATATCTAACAAAGCAATAGCTTTTAACAGAGATCTCTTTTGTCTGAGAAAGTTAGGCATGTCCCTCCAGACACAAAGTATGGTTAATGATGAAACCTTATCATCATCTAAGACTGGTATAGTCGAGTTGATTCATATAATAAACTTTTACTGCAGATCTGTTACGGGAAGGCATTGAGGATGGGATGAGAAAGATGAAGTTCCTACCTTCTCATTGCTTATGAATTAGTGGTGAATTCCTAACCAGACCACCTTTTGAACCTTAAGAAAGCTCTGGAAATTCATTCTGCGCATTGTTTAAATTAATAGGACAATGTGAAACAGTTCCCCTAGATCACACAGTAAAAGGAATGGTTTAGTGTCATAGTTTTAGAGATTTTATAAGCAGGAAGAGCTACCATAGTCAGTCAGGAACAATTTGTGTTTGTTGACATGATCATACATAACCCTGTGTTCGCACGGGATGACTTACCCAGTGCTTAGTCTGAGTGGCTGGCACTGCTCTGAAGGGGAATTATTTTGTAATTCATCTTTCGTAAAGCAGTCTATTTCATCAAAGAAGAAAATGCATATTAATATTGTTATTTTAAAAAGCCTGAGAGATACTAGAAACATATCATCCCTTTTTTGCAAGTGTAGCCACAGATAAATAGTGAGGGAACAGAGCCTTATGGGTGCCTGGGGTAGCCACTTAAAAGCAATATTGCATGTTTTCAAGTTGTTATCTCCCAGTGTACAAGAGCTAACTTCACTGTGATGACTTGTGCATGGAAATGTGACAGACTGCAAAAGGAAATCTTTGCAAAATACAGACGTTTGTTCTAATTTTGCCTTTGTTATATATACACACACGGGTCTCCAATGATTGATAGATGTCTATATAAATTCTCCAGTTGCTTTGTTCTTCCCCTGGGTCCCCCCCCCCACCTCGCTCTCTTATTTTCATGCAAATCTCCAAGAAAGAACATGAATGACCAGACAAAGAAAAATGGAAATCTGATTCCCTAACAATCATTTGAAAAGAATAAATCAGGTTGGAAAATGCCTATAATAGCCTGTGATTTCCTTTCCAAAAATATAGACCTATTTTATGGTGGTAAGGGATCAATTTTGTGCTTTTCTTTTTAGTAGAGGAAAAATTAGTGGGAAGGAAAGACACAGTTTCTACTAAGCGGCAATAAAATATTTTTCAGTTGAATTACTTCTATTAGTTTCTCACTGTGTGTTTTCTCTCTGCTTGCTTTTCATTTGTGCATGGTTTTCCTTTTTCAAAAATCCCTTCAGTTACCTTCATGATCATAGGCTTTATGGAGGTTAAATTTTACACTGAGTTTTTATGAATCAAATTGTTATAGATATGAGTAGACTTTATACAATTTACAAAGAATTTGATTTTAGTCGATTTGCTCACATGGGAATAAACATCTGAGGTTATGTTTATAGAAGCCAGAATCTAGGGAGAAGACAAACTGGACCCATTCTTGACATGAGACTCCTTGCCTTCACATTTTCAAGGGACGTTAACTCTTAAGACAGCTTTGGAGAAGCTGCTTGAGACCTTTTGAGCAATCTTTTGATGTGTGCACTTTGGACCAATAGTATTGCTTTTTCATTTTTTCCTATAGTTTATCCTCCTTCTCAGCTTCCACTCTGATCTGAGACCAACATCATTTTGTGAAAATTCTACTTAGACAAACTCTTGTTTTCCCCTGGAAAATTATTTTTTAATTTCTACCAGATGGATTTATTTTAATCGTAATACAAATACATGACGTCCCAAGGAGCCCTTAGGGTTTCATTTTCCTTGAGGTCTCTCAACGATTGTAGATTATCAGTAATGCAGGTCAGAGAATAGGGAGCATAGTGGGATCTTCAAGGTCATAGTTTTAATCTCATCATAACACAGCTGGGGAACCTGAGGCCCAGTGAACTACACCTTTGATTTCATGGCCAGTTCATAATAATGCTAAGATGAGAATCAGATTTGGAAGACACAGCTCTTTGCAATGTTTCTTCAGCTTCATTAGTTAAAGTTATAACGATAACACTAAAGCAAGCGTCTTTGCCCACTTGTAGGTCTCTGCATCAGTTGGCATTTATCCTTGTGGTTTCAGTATGAAGTCTTACCTCTTTAAGTTCATTTGGCTATGACTTTCTCCAAGAATATTGTTAACTTTTCCTCAGATTGCTTATCTGCAGGGGAAGCAAGCAGTATTTTCAGCATGATCACTAGAGGAAAGAACAGAATATGCAAATCTCTGTCTCATCATTAGGTGTGATTTAAACCATATTTCTAGGTCTGATGTAGAAATCCTTCACATGTCCAGGGTACTTGTTTGAAATTGCCAGTTCCATAGATAAAAATAGGTGGATATTGACAGTTTCACTTGGTTCAACCTTATAGGTTAAGGACCTATACACTTTCTATGGTTTATACAGTGTTACTTTCTGAATTTCACAGCTATGTTACAAAGTTGTCAGGACAGAGATTTATTAGCTCTGATTTGGTAATGAGAGAAAAACACAGACTAATTAAATTCAGATAGATTAAATCACTTTTCTAGGTTCTCACATCTCATTGCACCACTAATCTCAGTTCTAGGTCTCAAAGTTTGAACCCCTATGGTCCATATATTCTGATCATAGCAAAAAGATGATTTCTGCATCTGTCTCATGATTTCTGTCTCATTCAGCTCTTGCTCTAAGAAAAGCCCCAAAGTGTCATATCCGAACAAGAAGCCAAAGCGATAGCTCTTTACCCGAGAATAGATTGCTTCCCTGCTAATTTGTATGCCGGCATATTCTTTAAGATGATCTCAATTCTTGCTGGTGAGGTTGGTTTCCCGAATTCCAGCCCTAAGCAAGTAAAATGGCTTCGTTGCTTCACAAGGAGTAACCGAATGTGACTCAAAAGCCATCTGGGAGAGAATTCCCAAACAGTTCACAGGGTTGCACAATCTTTAGCAAAATGAGAGGATTTGTTCCTGGCATCCTTGTGGCATAATTGATTTCTTCATTATGTAAAAATTGCTTTCATGAGTCTGATATGTGCATTTGCAGGCCAAGTTTGTGACTGAAAGGATTAAGATATTTATCCATCTCAATCTGGGCACCTACAAAATGCTCATTAATAGTTCTTTACAAATGCATAACGATGCAGCCCCCAGACGGATAAGATCGTATTTCTTCATGCTTCATAGTTAGGCCAGACAGGAACAATAATGAGGTATCATAATTGGGCCGATGACATTTTACCAAAGATTAAAATGAATTCTTGTCTCTGCATTCTCCTTTTTCAATTTGTCCAGTCCAGTGTGCCAAGCACTGTACTAAGCACCATGACGTACCCTGACACAGTAGTCTGCAAATGAATCACTTGTGAAACTTGTTAAAGATATATATGCCTGGGCCCCAGCCTGGCCTCTGAGGGATCTGGAAAAAAATAATTTTTTTTTAAGTTGTATGGGTGATTCTGATAGTTCTGATTAACTACTACAACTTTCTCTCATTTCTTCCTAAAAATCTTGAGAAGTCCCCTCTGAGAAATTTTAAAGGAGGGTGACGAGGAAGGAACAGAAATAGCTTCCCAGACATTCTGTTCTGTCTCGCTATGATCATGAAGGTAGGAGGGTGTTTCTGTATCAGTTGATGTGAACATATGAAGTCCGAAGCCTTCACCTCTTCTTTTTCTCTGGTTCCTCTCTGCAGTCTCCTTTCAGCCTGCTTCAGGAATGAGCTTGTGGAGCCCCGGAGAGAAACCCCGAAACAGTCTGACGTCTTCTTTAGACATTCCAGCCCTCCAAACCGATCAGTGTACCCATAGAGCCCCCATATCTGTATTTTGAGCGTGTGTTTCTTGTGTTTCCATGTACATGTGTGCACACGCATGCGTATGTGTGCGTGTGCATGTCTGTGTGTGCGTGTGTGTGTGTGTCCAGCCCTTGTAAGCAGGACTTGAAGACACTTTGGCTCAGAGACCTAACTGCTCAAAGGCACCCAGCCACTAGTAAGAAAATCTTCTGAAGGGACTCAAAACTTAAAGAAAGGACGTTTTCTGCAGATTCTGCATCTTTAGATCTAGCCCTGGGCAGTCAGGAACCCCCATGTTTGTCTATGAGCTTTTGTGTTGTTCTTAGAAGGGAGGGGATCAGGTTGGCAAGAGGGGCATTAAGATGTTTATTGGAACCCTTTTCTGTTACCTTCTGTTGTGTTTCTGAAACTCTGAAAGAAGCTTTTGAGCAGGTCTCAAACTTAAGATGTCTTTTTAAGAAAAGGAGAAAAAAGTTGTTCTTGTCTGTGCATAAGAAAACTGTAGGCGACTGAGAGCCTCAGGCCCTTTTAATGCTGGTCATGCAATAATATTGCAAATTGTAACACACTAAGGTGTCACGTGTACTGCTGGGCAGAGAGATGATTATTACTATGAGTAGCCAATGTGGGGAGATGTTCTTTTCTTCTTTTTGAGAATTTGCATTATCAGTCTCCTCCCCTCATATGTAGGTAGAAAGTTCATGAACACTGTCAGGTCCTACCAGAGCCACCTTGTTGGCATCTGATATGAGAGTCTTCCTTGCTCACGGAAACCCCTGAGCCCTGCACCCAAAGCTGTTGTCTAGACCCCAAGGCAGACAAACTTATTTTGTCATTTTAATAGGAGGGTAAAACCACCCCAGTAATATTGTTCCAGGCAGTTCTAGATCATTCTTCAGTGGTCAAAATGGAGTTCCAAGTCCTCTCTACCAAATCTATGACTAATTTGTTTATTGAAGCCCCTATCTCTCAGCCCCACTATAGAACTAGCCATATGGCTAGCTCTGTTCACACTCCTTTGTTCAGAACACTTACATTTTATTTAAGTGATGTCCAAGCAAACACATGTTCAAATCAACACTCCCGGTCTGAAAATTAAAGATAGAAAGAGTAGCTGACTTTTTTTTTTTTTTTTTTTTTTGCTTAAAGAGTTTAGAGACTCTATTTCTTTCCATTTTAAAAACAGACTTTAAAATCATGCTATGAAGACTTTAAAAATCTTCCCCCGCATCTCCCCACACCAGATCGCCAGCCCTTTATTCTGTGTTATCACAGCAATGATTTCTTGTTTTTGAGGCTGTTGCTTTATGGATGTGTGATTTTAATTTTCAATAAACTTTTGCATCTTGGTTCATCTTGCAGTTTTTCTTTTCTGTCTCTCTTCCTTTTTTTTTAATTCCTTAAATAACAGGATATTTTCATTTGTGTGTGTGAACTACCCCGTGGAAGTCTAAAGAACAAGAATTCTGAACAGTCATTTTGATTCTGTCTCCATTTCTGTCAGTATTTGGTGTTTTTGTTTAAGGTGCTCTGTATTAAGATCATCGGTCCTAAAAATACATTTTAATGCCTACACCAACTTGAAATATATTTTAGCCCTGTGGGTGTTTCATTTCATCATAAGGAACCAGGCCCTACAGTACCATTTGCCCACTTCTCTGAACAAGACTCGAGCTACATCTTCCCTTGCCAAACTTAAATCAAACCCGAGTTTATTAAATAATTTCTCTCCTGTGACATAAACCATTAGCAAATATTCATCCAGAAATATGCAATGGAACCTGTTGCCCAGTTTTTTTAATTACACCATGTTCCGATCTTTGAGTAATTGTTTTGAAAAGCTTCAAAAACAATGTTTCTGAATAAAAATAATGAATATAACAGCTTGAAAAATACTGAAACATTTTTATGTTTGAGATAAAAGTATATTAGTGAAATCAGATGAGCTTGTTACATTAACAAGGTGTTACCAATAATCTAATAACTGTCTAATCCCATTTTAAGGGGTTCAGAAATCCCTGAAAGGGTTAATGAGTATGCTTAGTTTTTTGACATTTTCTTTTTCTCTCACAAGGTTTTTTTTTCTTCGCCCCATTTTTACGTAAGTTTTTAATATGTTTATAGCGACTTACATAAGTTCATATCTTTGAACTAATGGAAAATATTGTACAATTACAGTTGATCTGTCGCAAAAGCAATACTGCCTTTTGTATTTAGAGGCAAGATTACCCAGCTAGAGAGGAGGGTTACAGGCAGGACAGTGGTGAGCAAACTTTCAAGGAGGAGCATCTCCATTTCTGATGTTACATGGCTTCCCTCTTTTTGACCGTCTTCATATATAGGGGGTGTTTTGCTTTAGCTGCAATATCTCTTTCCCCTCTCGGATTCTGCACCCCAGAAACAGTTTGCTGAAATAGATGTACCTCAAGGGATCACCACATCCTAGTAGATAGTTACTTTTTTGTAACTGCACAAGTATATGTGCTGCCGAAGCGGGCACTAGAGAGTTACTTTTTAACTAGCAATGAAAGATTTAAGGCCAAAAAAAAAAAAAAGGAATCCTTTGATGGAATTGTAAGTATCTCCAGCAAGATGGAGAAGATGACTTTGAATTTGTTTCTTTTCAAGAATTTAGACTCTTTGCCACATACATAGTCACTAGGCTTGGAATCAGGAAAACTGTTTTTTATTGAAGCAGGACTTGACTTTTTCAGGATTTCTCCTCAAAACTAGAAGTACATGAAACATGCATTTCTATAGGTCTGTTATGTTGGATTCCTAGAAAAATCGAGTACTGCTCTAGAGAAAACAGCCTGAACTTACACCTGGTTGTTTTTCTGAGGATAGCTATGTACTCACTTTTTTCAGTTTTGGGGGGTGTGGGGGGGGGGAGTGGTGTGTAAGAAACCCATAGTGTCACAGATCCTGTTGTCCTTAAATACTTTCTCTTCAGATTCCCCAATAGTCTTTGGGATTGTCCACTCAAGGACTATAACATTATATGTGTAAAGGGAAAAACAAAAAACTTGTTCTTCAAGGCCTTTAAATGGTCACAGATTTATTCACCTTGCTCCCTTTTCCACAGTACATAGAACTTATCAGAATATTCTTTGCATTTTAGACATTGCAAACTTAATAATAAACAAAGTGCCCTAACCTTACCCCCTGTGGCTCTACCCGTCTTCCACATTAAAGGAGAGGCATTCAGAATTTTTTACATTTTTGCACCCTCTTATCCGCATTCGTCCACTTGACCTAATTCCTAGGATTTGCTCAAGTGAGAATACTTGCCACGTCCTCCTGTTAATTCTTCAACTGATGCCTCTCGTCTCCTTGACCAAACACTAGGGTATTAAAACATTTGGTCCTGCAGCGTAAAAGTAAAAAGAACCAATGTTTATTTCTTTTTTTTTTAAGACTTTATTTATTTATTTAACAGAGTGAGAGAGAGAGAGAGATCACAAGTAGGCAGAGAGGCAGGCAGAGAGAGAAGGGGAAGCAGGCTCTCCACTGAGCAGGGAGCCTGATGCGGGGCTCGATCCCACGACCCTGAGATCATGACCCAAGCCAAAGGCATAGGCTTTAACCCACTGAGCCACCCAGGAACCCCTTGAACCAATGTTTCTTGAGCACCTATAAATCAAGGACAATGTCCAGGATTCTTACATTAATCTAATTTAATCTTTTTTTTAAAGGAACGTAATATCTTTTATTTTTTTATTTTTAAGTTATTTTTACAAATTGATTATTTTTAAAATTGAAGTATAGTTCACATGCAATATTATAGTAGTTTCAGGTGTACGACATAGTGATTTGACATTTAAATAACAATACAGGATGCTTGCCGTGGTAAGTGTCATCACCATCTGTCACAACACAAAGTTATGACTATGTTATTGACTATATTTCCTGGGCTGTGCTTTACATTCCTGTGACATTTATTTTTTAACTAGAAATTTGTACCTTTTAATCATCTTCACCTACTTAACTCATCCCTTCAACTATCCCCTCTGGAAGCCACCAGTTTGTTCTCTGTATCTGAGTCTATTTTTGTTTCATTTTGTTTGTTCATTAATTTTACTTTTAGATTCCACATATAAGTAAAATTGTGCAATAATCATTTTTTTCTATCTGACTTATTTCCCTCCACATAATACATCTAGATCCATTCATGTTGTCACAAGTGGCAAGATCTCCTTTTTATGGCTTAGTAATATTCCATACATATATTACATCTTTATCCATTCACATATCAGAGGATACTTTGGTCGTTTCCATATCATTTCCATATTATTCCATGTTAGTCTTCACAGCAACTCTTCTAGTATAGTATCTGTTCTACCGATTAAGAAAATGAGACTCCAGAGACTGCATAGCATCCAAAGTCAATTAATTTGTGTCAGATCAATTAATTTGTGTCAGTTAAACCCAAAACATCTAAACCTGGTTGTTTTGGTTGACTCTAAAATTCATGTTCCCTCTTTATTAATCTCCAGTTTTCAGGCTAACTTCCTAAAATAGTTTAGGCTGCTCATAATAAATAACATAGTAAAATAGTCAAAAATAAAGACCCACAAAAAAGAAATGGAGAAGGGAAGTGTAACAGGATTTGGAAGAAGGAATGTATTATAATAAAGCTCCAGGAAAATGCAAAGCTCTTAAAAATATTTTTTTTATGTTCCTAGTGGTGGACATCAGTGGTTCAAGTGATGCTTCCATTAGCTCTTGCTTTGCATTTGACTTATTTGGGAGCATGAAAGAGACACAGATCTCTTTAGGTGATAGAGGACCAACCTGCCTCTGGAGTCTGCACAGCCTGCCATCTTAGGTACTTTGTTGTGGGCAGAGAGAAAAAGCACCACTGGGCCACCTTACCCTGAGCTTTTCTATACTTTGATATTATGGATTTGCAAATGTTCCTAAGTATTTCCAAAGTGCTGACTCATAACTCAAGGCTTCCACACAGGGATGGAGTGGATTTGATGACAGCTGGGGGAACTCCCTTTGCTATATCTCTTGCCCCTGCTATACATTGGTCCCCCACAATTCTCTTACCACATCACCCATTTCCTGATTCTGTAACCTATTGCACATTACTGTCTAATTTCTGGCAAATTTTCACAGAATGAAAGAAAAAACTCTCAGACTAGGAGCCAGGAGACCTCTCAACTCATCATTTAGTAATACAGATTTGAGCACCTTTCTTCTTAGGACCTTATGTTTACACATCTGAAAATAGAATAATTTCCGCCTATCCCTGCCTTGCCAAACCACGTTCTCCTCCATGGGGATGTAATGGTCATTCAGAAAATGGATAAAGGAGAGCTTAGTAACCTAAAGTGTCTTACAGTTGGGAGGGCTTATTATATAAACACCCCTCTATATGACATGGACCTATAATTGTGAATTCTTCAGAAGGTCAAAAGAGAAAAACCCGTGCTCTCTTACTTTAAAATCAGTGATTGTAAAATGCAGCAGAATTGTTAATGGTACATCAACTGTCATCCTTATTTTTTGTGGGTTTTTTTGTTTTTTTTTAATTTTTTTTATTTATTTATTAGAGAGAGAGAGAGAGAGACTGAGAATGAGAGGGGAGAAGGTCAGAGGGAGAAGCAGAGTTCCCGCAGAGGCGGGAGTCCGATATGGGATTCAATCCCAGGACTCCGGGATCATGACCTGAGCCGAAGGCAGTCGCTTAACCAACTGAGCCACCCAGGCGCCCCTCAACTGTCATCCTTATTTATGTAAATGTGTACACAGCATATTGTTTGAATTCCTGCAGGCATGGCTCTTCAGAGACAAGGAATGGAGCCTTCCCCATTTTGTGTGATTATGGAGAATGGAGAATGCAGAGTAGCAGCTGCAAAGGCCAAGTGTCATCCCACAGCTGTACTCAAGTGCTAGAGCCCCCTTTTATTATTCTTTCAGACATTATTATACCACATTTTTCTGGAACCTGTGTGCATCTGTAGAGCCCTCAAAATTTTGATTTTACGTATTTATAATAAAACTCAGATAACTTTTTTTTAATATAAATATGGCTGCAGGGAGGAGAGAGACAGGCACAAAATAATGCCTTTTGTTTCAAGATTGTAAAAGGGGAGCATTTCCCACCATGGGTTAGAAACAGGCTCAAGCCCAATCTTCATTCTGTGGTCTCAGTAATTACTCAATGACAATGCCATACAGCCGATAAAGTTCTTCCTCCCCTTCTCCTTTCTGGTTCTCTCCATAACCCTACAAGGTAGGTTGGATTATTATCCCCATGTATCCCCTACACTATGAGCTTCTCACACACGGAACTATTTTTTACCAGTTTTTCTACCTCTGTCATCCAACTCAAGTAAGTGTATGTATTCAGTTTATATAGTTTTCTTGTGAGAAAAGCACAGGTGTTTCGTGGCCCACACATGGTCTCTAATATATGCTAGAGGCAGTCTTGAACTTCAGTCATCTGATGCTATAGCCTGCTGTGATTATAGTAGGTATCACCAGTTCTATACTCAGAGAAAAAGTAAGCAACGGCAGTCGAGTAGGGAATGTCGTGTGTAATATAACGCGTACTATGACAAACCAATCCCAGTAAGTTTCCAAATCAAATTTTTTTTGAAGATTTTATTTACTTATTTGAGAGAGAGAACAAGAGAGAGAGAGCATCAGAGGGGAGAGTTCAGAGGGAGAAGCAGACTCCCCTCCGAGCAGAGAGCCCAATGTGGGACTTGATCCTGCAACTCCAGGATCATTACCTGAGCCTGAGCCAAAGGCAGTTGCTTAACAATTGAGCCACTCAGGCACCCCTCCAAGTCAAATTTATGCTGAATGCAAATGTTCATTTTCCTCTATCTCCCAGGAGACTTGTCAAAAGTCAACAGAAGAGTTGTTTGGGCCCCAGGCTTCTCCTGTGTAGAGAGGCTGTTGGCAACCCCATGGGATCGCTCATGGCCGATGAACTTCTCTGCTGAGAAAGCAGGGTTCCACGTTGGGGCCTCTGCGGACAGCAGGCTGTGCTGCCAAATTCCCCCTTTGGCTGGCTTTGCACTTATTTGCTGCATATCCTAAATGGCCCAGGAAGCTGCAAAGGAAGGCCCTCAGCTACGGTTTGAAATTGGCACCCACGTGACTTTCATAAACCTGTGGGGCTTCACTGAGTTCTTTTCCCTCATTGATTTTCAAGCTTGTTTGGCTTGAAGGGCAAGAGAGCGTAAAGGGATGGAGAAAAAACAATATAGAGGCAAAAAGACGATGCACCTCCCAAAAGAGATTCTTTAGGAGGATATTCAACTTTGTACTCTATACATTCAGGAAAAATGTGATTTGATGATAGCCTTGCAATCCTTCTCGGGAAAAAAGTTCTTGGATGGAAACACAAATAATTTCTTACCATAGGTCCTAGAGGAATATTTTTACAAGTGGGTAGTTTAAGGTCATGTGTTAATCTGAGACGTGTTGGATATGATCGGCCCCTCATCTCCGGTGTCACGTGCTCACCGTCATTCCCACGTTTGTGTTCCTAGGACCTCGATGCAGTCTCAGTCTACATACGGTAACAGCTCCCCACCTCTGAACAAAATGAACAGCATGAACAAGCTGCCTTCCGTGAGCCAGCTTATCAACCCTCAGCAGCGCAACGCCCTCACTCCCACCACCATTCCTGACGGCATGGGAGCCAACAGTAAGAGCTTCTTCCTTTAGCTGCGCCTTAAGGGTCAATGGGGCTCCTGTAGGGGAAGACTGTGCTCTGGGATGGGGGAGGGGCTCGCTCCTGAGCTAAGGAGAGGCAGAGTGGGACAGAACACATCACGGCTGAATGGCTTAAGTTTCTTGTGGTGAACTTTTTGTCACTTTGGAACCGTATGGTTCATTACAGAGCACAGTGGTAGAGATAGAGGAGGTTGTTCCTTCAGTAGGGAAAAGGATCTCTGTGATAACGACAGTCCACTTCCAGTCAACCGGGTTGGGGACCCACCTCCTCCCTCCTTTGAGAAAGTGGAAAGGAGATCTGTCCAACGTGTGGGAAGTAGCATGGTGTGGTAGACTTAAAAGTCCAGAGAAATAGATGATGGAGTTGGGACTCTATTGCAGTATTAGCTGTGCAACTGTGGGCAACTCATCTCTCTGCTCTAATGCTCAGTTTCCACTCATAAAATTATTACTCTGCACATTTAACATCTTATGATTCTATGTCCCTATGATCTTGGCCTTCTCAGCTTGTCTGCTTCATCTTGTATACAGTCATTAAGGAATTGGCATAGAGAAGGGAGTTTCCCTTTTACTTATTCACACACAGACCGAGTCTAATTGTAAGAGGCAACATGAGAATCAGGCTTCCAAATGGATGATGATTGCTATATGGTTTTGCTGTAAATAGAATTACCCACTAGAACTAAATCTAGCAGAGTGAATTCCTAAACTAGAGATAACCAAAAAGAGGATAAAATGCAGAGGGATGTCTCCTATCCTTAGGGATGCAGAAGCCTCAACACTTGTATCCTATAATGCTCCTCAGGAAATAATGCCTCGATCTTGTCCTTTGAAATCCTTAATTATTCTGATCAGGCCTTTCAATGTGCATTTCAGTATTGCCTGAAGAGACTAGGTTTTTTTTGGTTTTTTGCTTTTTAAAGAAGTTAAAGGGAAATAGGAATTTGACTCTCTATGGTCTGATGGCAAACATTTAGATTTAAATAAGATAGAGTATCTGAGGTAACACTGCCTGGTCTGGCAACAAAGACTTCAGAGCCAGACTGCTCTCTCACTAGTGATCAATCCCTCTTAAGGCTCAATCCTCGCCCTTTGAGAAGTCTGCTGCTTTGACAGTAAAAGGAAAAAGCACCATGTATATTTTTACTTTATTTTCTTCCTTGTGACATCTTAGAGTCCTTTTGTTCCTTCACATTTGTGGAAGTTATAGTTTGCCTACTCTTTCTCATTTATACTTTACAATTTTTCTTTGATATCATCAACAAAGCCAGAGGGAAAACTGATGAGATAGGATGAGCCCATGCTCCTTAGCTGGCCAGGTAGTGGCAGAGGCCTCTCCTTTTTGGCATATTTGTATTCACTTAAAAAAAAAAAAAAAGCAAATGGCATTAATCTTTTTGTAGATATGTTCCTTTGCTCTTTTTTTGACCTAAAGACAAAATTTGCTTCATAAATATTATCAGTATTAAGCTTTTCTTCTCTGTAGGTGAATGTTTCCAGTTTGTAGTTTAGTTAAAAAAACAAAACAAAACAGAGTTGCTGGTGTCCCCAGATTCAATCCAGAAACGGACCATAAGAAAGAGCTAGAATCTTTAATTTCCTCCTTCCTTATTAGGTTTATGGTTCCCAAATATTGCAGTAAATCCTCCCATCCTCAGACAGAGGTCACTCTCTCCCTCACAGGTCTCTGCATTTTTACACTGCACATCAGTTTACCGAGCATGTGATTGATGCCAGGCACTGTGCTAAAGTTTGTGGGGGTCGAGACACGTACAAGGTCTCATCTCCAAGCTTGAGGCGTCAGCCTAATGAGAGAGACAGAATTATAACCCATGAAGGCAGATGCAAAGAGGCATATGTTTTTTTTTTTAAAGATTTTATTTATTTATTTGACAGAGAGAGAGAGAGATCACAAGTAGGCAGAGAGGCAGGCAGAGAGAGCGGAGGAAGCAGGCTCCCTGCTGAGCAGAGAGCCTGATGCAGGGCTCGATCCCAGGACCCTGAGATCATGACCTGAGCCGAAGGCAGGGGCTTTCTTTCACCCACTGAGCCACCCAGGAGCCCCACAAAGAGGAATATGTTCACATCAGGAGTAATGAGCAGTTCTAGCGTTAGAAGTAGAGAAAGAAGTGGGGGGAAATTACTCTAAGAGAACAAAAGCGTGCATCTAGTTCGGAGTTTGGTGACTGTTCCATTCTGTTGGATGAGATATAGGGTGCTCAAAGGGGTGCAGTGAGAGAAGGCTGGCTAGGAAGGCTGGTGAATTCGGCCCTTGGTAACATTAGGCAAGATGGACCACTGGGAAGCTGGTACTGATGACGGCAGTAACCCTCTCTGTTCCTCCTGCTTCTGTTCAGTTCCTATGATGGGCACCCACATGCCAATGGCTGGAGACATGAATGGACTCAGCCCCACCCAAGCCCTCCCTCCCCCACTCTCCATGCCATCCACCTCCCACTGCACTCCCCCACCTCCGTACCCCACAGATTGCAGCCTTGTCAGGTGAGTCCACAGCATGTGCCCCTGGGGGCCTGTCCTAAGCAACTCTGGGTGGCGGAGGGTGGACACTCCCAGAGTTCATGACACAGCTGGGGGGAAAAAAAAAAAGGAAGCAGCCTTCCTCTGGTGGCAGTTCAGCACTGTTCTCTCTGATCCGTGGAGTGGTCAGCAGTGCTGCATCAAGGAAAAGCACTATGATCCGCATGGGAAAAAGTGAAAATGTGAGTTGATAGGCATCTTATTTTTCGTGCCTGTTTCCCCCCATCTTCACTTACCCTCACAGTTTTACACGGTCGTTTGGGGCCTTCAAATTGGTGCTCAGGGCTGGGATTCCCAGAAGGGCAATAAACTTGCTGTCTCGCTCCCTTTCCCGTTCTCCAGGACTCATAGCTCTCAGCCACCATGGCCTCATTATGTTGGAGGGGGATGTGCATAAGAAAGTTTGAGTGTGTGCAAAAACGACAGGGACTTGCAAGAACCTAATGGCCACTGCTGCTTTGCCATAGGCAGAGAACACACACTCTAGGCAAGGGCATTCAGATAGCCAGAAGAAAGAAATGCACGAAGCTTCAAAGGCAAGAATGGATGCTGTGTCTCCTGCCTAGCACACATTTCCTGTCCCTGCTTCACAAACAGAATGATCCTTTCATTAGGCTACTGGAATAATGGGCATTGATCCCCATGACTGGTGCAGCAGTACCAAGCAGCATCAGTCAGAGAGATGGCAAAGTGCATGGCTTGCACCTCCCAGCCTGTGGCTCAGTGATGGTGGCATCATCCAACTGAGGCCATCATGCAAAAGGAGGGGTCTGTATTCTAAGCAGGACATAAATCAGAAAGCAATAATGACATCATAGTATAGTGGCCTCCAGGTTTTCTTAGCCACACAAACCATTCTCAGAAACCCCCCATGCAAAGCAATTCTAGTAGAGATGCTCTTTTGAAGTGAAGAGGCAGGAGGCAAGAGCGCTGGGAACCTGACCACTGGACTCCTTCCTTTCACCCCCTGCAATGGCTCCTAAGGCACTTATCTATATAGAACCCCAAGAATTCCACTAATCACCATTTGAAAATCACTGCTCTGCAAGAATCCTCGGAGTTGATTTTAATTTCTATAGACCTAAAGTTCAAGTCACTACCCATCCCCAAACCTCAAATCCAAGGCCCACACAGACTGATTTCATCTGTCCCTAGTCTCTCCTGTAGGGCATCCCAGGGCAAAATGTTGGGTTTTCCTTTATCTCGCCAATGCAGTTGGGGTGAACTTTCTTTTTCTGTTTCCTCCTTCCTTTTCCCTCCTCCCTCTGCAGTTTCTTAGCGAGGTTGGGCTGTTCATCATGTCTGGACTATTTCACGACCCAGGGGCTGACCACCATCTATCAGATTGAGCATTACTCCATGGATGTAAGTAACTGTTAGACATTTCTCTTGAGTTTTATTTCTTCCTTTCCTCCCTCTGGTGACATCCACCTGGTAGTTCAGTTCCCCCTGGTTTTAACACTTGTTTTTAGCATGCCCTCAGTCCTCAATTTTGGTCGAAACCATTACCAAATTAGAAAGACTCCCAGGCCTCGGCCTACATACCTGAGAAGAATAGCAACTAGTCTTCCTCACCTCATCAGCTTAGCCAACAATTGTCTATTGCACATATATTCTATTCAGAGTGGGAAAGAGGAGATCCAATTCCTGCCTCCACGAAATTTATAATCTCTGAAGAACTCCAAGAACTTTCTAGATGTTCTCATTAATCAGTATGAGACCCGAGGGAAACTAGCAGGAAGCAGGTGATATTATTCTCACTTTAAAACATGGAGAGGTGACAGTATCATCATTTGCATCATGAGATGATGACAGAACCAGAAATAGAACCCTGAGGTGGAAGCTTCTGGTCTGTAACTCTATTCACTGGCTTCTTCTACCTTTCCTTCAAGTCAGACCTTAAGGAGGATTCCACTGTTCCTCTCAGTTAGAACCATGTGTTTGTTCATTTTCAGTTCTATCAGAACAGGGTCAAACCATCCGTGACCACTGACAAAAATCACTGGTCATGGTTGAAGTCTCACCCATGCTGTTTAGTAATAATGAAAACCTGGGGTTACCACTCTGTTTATCAAATGGGGTTCAAAAGCCCTCCCTTCTGGCTTTGATGTCCTTTCTCTTTTGGAGCAAGCTGGATAGAAGGGGACTTTTTCTTCCTTCCTACACCACTTCTTGAACTGCTCACATGGGAGCTTGTATTGTTCTGGTTTACAGCAATCTGATTCTCTTCCCAAGCTGCTCTTCATGCTACTCTCTTTGGGGTTTACTATCCTCTTTTCCAGCTTCCAGAGGGCCCTTTGAACTGGTGGAGGAAGATACTGTCTGCCTCTGCTGCTGCTTCTCTAGTTGGGATCTCTTCTTTCCCCTCCTTGAGCACCGATGCTAGAGATGCCCCTGCAGCATGAGAAACCCCCAGCCCTGTGATGACGAGAATATGCCGTACCGCCCTTCCACCCACCCCTTCCCCCCCAAAAAAAATCACCTTGACTGCTACTCCCTGATGGAATGAATTAAGTGGAAACTGTAGAGCAAGATTTAGGAGTAAGTTTCAACAGGTTTCATATCACTTTACAATAATGTCCATCCATTGAGAAGAACAAAGCTGCCCTGTGCTTGACAACCTTATGTGATAGAACAGGAAATATGTCCTTTCTTATATTTTTAAAATGAAGCCTTCCATTTGCTGACTGTCCCCACTGGGGAGTGTGTCAGGATGCTCCTCTCTTGGCTATTAGCATCTGCAGATGTACTCCACAAGGCCCTCTTTGCTGGTGTTGGCCAGGTGTCATGCCAATGTCTGGGCCACAGCTTCCTACCCTGTCAGTTGTGAGTTCCAATCTATCCAGAGAATCATGCAGCTTGATGGAGGCCAGTTTACAGAGTTCTGGACTTACTGAGAATTTCAGAAGCATAAAGACTTATGCTTCCTTATCTACGTGTGGGTTGCCTTTTTTATAACGTACCCTTCTGCTAGAATAGGAAATCGGAGGACCCATACTGTGGGCATCCAAAAGGGGAAATAACTGGGAGGCTATCTAATTTCTGCATCTTCACCTCACCTTCTTCCATCTCATTACTGGAAATAGAAACCTCTTTTCCAGCTTATCTCACAACACCTGTCTGAGTTGTTTGGAATCCCTTCCTGGAAAAAAGAATATGGTTCATTTGGGGAGTTTTCCTAAGTATCCCCTCTAAGAAGCCAGGATGGGTGCATAATAATTTAATACAGTAATAATGTGAATGGTTAAGCTTTAGATAATGTGCTTTATAACTTGCAAAATACTTTCACATCAATATTTGTACCTGAATCAATAATGTGTGTCGACCTAAAAAAGGAATTCTGTCCCATTTTGCCAAGGAAGAAACTGAGGCCAGTAGGGGGAAAGTAACTTGATGAATGTCTAGGGCTGGTCAGTGACAATATAAGAACTTCTGGCAAGGTCTTCTTACCCCAAGCACGGTGTTCTTTCTACCCACCATGCTGCTTCATAAAAGAGTAAGCCATCACTGAGGCAAGCTAATGAAGAGATAATGCAGATAAATGTGATAGATGTCACTGCAATTAGTTAAGATGAAGCACGTTCATAATGCCTTCCACTCGCATTCATAGAACACGGACACACACTCTGCATTTGGATACCCTGATTTATCCAAACACCAAGCGCCCTTCTGGCCATTAGGGCAGTTTTAGGTTCAGAGGCTGTCCTGAGTCCCCAGTTCATTTACTTAATTGTGTAACTTTAGACTTGTCAACCTCTCTGACCTTCAGGGTTTCGACCTATAAAACAGGTATCTACCACTAATCTGAGCATTCAATGAGATCATGAATGTAAAATAATCAATTCAGTGCCTGGCATGTAGTAAATTACCTGTTAGTAATCTTTTCTTCTCATCAACTCACTTGAGCAGTGGTGATGGTCCATTAATCTCTCTCTCTTCTAGTGACTGGAAGCCAGGTAGATTTAAGAGTTGGAAGGTACCTTTATCTTCTATTTTTTGTTGCAGGATCTTTGCCCTCTGATCTAATTACTATCCCTATTTTACCAGCAAAGAAACTGAGACCAGGAGAGAATAAGGGAAGTGTTATCCACAAGCAGAAACGGCACCTCGAGGCTGTACCTTTTGCTTAGTTACATATAATGCCAAAGGTTATCTGAGAACTAATTATATTTTGTAGAGAGCAATAAATTCAAGTGGGTTAAATGGGAACACTGGGAATGACAAAACGATGTGGACTAAATGTCCATTTGTCCCTTTGTCCTAATTCTCCCCAATTCCCTTCCCTATTGCACAGGATTTGGCAAGTCTAAAAATCCCTGAACAATTCCGACATGCCATCTGGAAGGGCATCCTGGACCACCGGCAGCTCCACGACTTCTCCTCCCCTCCCCATCTCCTGCGGACCCCAAGTGGTGCCTCTACAGTCAGCGTGGGCTCCAGTGAGACCCGGGGCGAGCGTGTTATTGATGCCGTGCGCTTCACCCTGCGCCAGACCATCTCCTTCCCACCCCGCGATGAGTGGAATGACTTCAACTTTGACATGGATGCTCGTCGCAACAAGCAACAGCGCATCAAAGAAGAGGGGGAGTGAGCACTATCATGTGAACTCCTCCCATGCTCTCCCTGTCTGTCTGTCTGTCTGCCTCCCTACAAGGCACTAGTGCTTGACCTTCAGAGTGTCCTCGCTAGCTCCTCTCCTTCCTCTTCTCAGTCTGGCTTCTTAAGGGAAGAAGAAGTAAGAGGCTATCTTTGATCTAATGTCCAACCTGGCACCTGATTCCAATTCTGGCTTTAAGCCTTCAAATCTATTGCTTGCAGGACTGAAGTTATCATGGCTAGGTGGAAGTGAGCAAAAGAGCAGTGAGTGTCTCCTTAAGCTGCAAAGATTTCTCATTGACTTTTATAAAGCATTTTCACCCTTATAGTCTAAGACTATATATATAAATATATAAATATACAGTATATATTTTTGGGTGGGGGCATGGAGTATTGTTTAAATGTAATTTAAAGGAAAGGAAATTGAGTTGCACTTATCAACTTATTTTTTTAATTTACTTGTTTGGATGGCTTATCTATACCCCTTCTTTCAAGGGGTTTCATGTATGGTAGTAGGTATCTAGAGCTTTACGGCATATACGAGTGACAAAAATGTCCTTTCAGTTCTTATGATGCTAAGCAGTTGCCACATCAAACCTTTTGGTGGATTCAGTTGTATTTACCATTGCATACTGTATGGGTGAGACAGTAATCTTACGTACATGGTTCTCTATGTTGGTGTACCTTATGTTACTGACATTGCTACTAGTGATGGTGGTTCACTTTGGGGTTATTTAGTCCAATTAGAAGAAAAAGTCCATGTTCTCACTATCACACCCTAGAAGAAAGGAAATATCCTCTCTGGCTTTTGGTTGGGTGTGGGGAATGTGGGTCATGCCTAAATTCTTAAAAGGTCCCTGGCAGCAAGTTCAAAAACATCAGGTATCATGTATCTGGGTATATCAACAACTCCCTTACATTTAATATCAGATGCCTTATCTCTTAGTATGTATTAGGAAAATATTTGTGGCCAAGTTTCAATACTGGACTGACTAAGTCAATGACACATTTGCTACCCTTGTTAGAACTAACATCTCCCTAATTCTTACACTGAAATTGTAGCATCTATTCAGAATATCCAGGAAAAACAGGAATCATACAGAAATACTGAATCTCCATTAAGGAGTAAGAGATCAGGGAGCCATGAACTGAAATTCTTAAAAGACCTTTTGAAACATAGCTAATATTATTTGATACATGTTTCTTCTGAAAACCCTCCTATTGTATAAAATTCTGCAAGTGAGGCTCGTTTATCATTCTCTCTTCAAGGTTTAAAACAGGAATAGTGATTTGGAAAATCTAAAATTATGAGATCATTTTTCCTGTGGCATCAGTTGGATCATGCTATTACTTTTCATTCTTGATCAATAGGAGTTTAACTTTGTTGGAAAATAACTGTGAGAATCCAGTTTCCCGCCCATCTCTCTTCTGGACTGTCATAGACATAAAAATGTCCCCACAGATCGGGGATAAGCCTTCCAGTGGAGGTGTTGCTAGAACCTCATAAACAGAGGATTGTCTTCAGACTTTGGGAAAATGTGTAAATGACAATATTCCTGTAGATCTTTCAGAAAAATTCTTTTTTTTTTCAAACCCTAAAGCAAATATTTTGTACATATGCTAGTGAGCTCTAAAATCCTGTGCATTCTGATAAAGGACCATGATTGCACATAAGTTTCTGCTGTTGTTTTAAAGTGCAAAAGGGCTACCATGGCTCAAAAGGATAATGTGTGAATTTTACCGGAAAAGTTTATGTATGTTTTGCGTGTGAAATTGCAGACTTTGTGTTTCAATTTTTATTTTCTTTTGGGGCTAGTGGGTTTTCCAGAACCACAGTTGAAACTTCTTTTTATTATTATTATTGTTTTTATATTTTCATGGAAACACCATTTAGTAAGACTACAATGTCAAACAAGGAAAAAAAAAATACCAGAACTGTAAGATAGGGGGAAGGGAACATTGTTTTTTATTATTATTTTTATTTTGTATGTTCAAGAGAGCGAGTCCTTGATTTCAAAATTTTATTGTGCTTAAATGGTAAAGGGCAAACTGTTAATTTGTGCAGTAAGTATGCAGCTTGGCTTTGAAAACCTACTGAGGGAAGGAATGAGAGTTGGGCATTGGCAATGCTTAGAGGGCATATGGCTTCCCCGACTGTCCTGAGTGTTTGAATGAACCTAGGACCTCCTCTGAGCTATTTCAGCACTGTTTGGGTAGCACTAGGGACTCAGAAATTCCTGTACTGTGTTGTACGTGTTAGGCACTAGCCAGGGCTAAGCACAACGGCTGGCCTCATGTCCTGGTGGCAACTTCAGCTCTTTGAGTGTATAAGGAGCTATGATAAATGGTGAATGAGTATTTAGGAGCGACAAGTGGAGAAGGGGCGGGGGTGGGGGGAGTGGGGGGGCAGTGCTCAGCTCAAAGCAGTCTACTGACGAGTGGATGGATTTTTGTTTGGAGGTGATGAGAAACAGAAAGGCAGACTAGAACTTTCTTCATTAAATCCAGTTATCTTTTGTTTTCTTGATATCCTCCTAAAGGACAGTATGTGGGATATTGCATATTAAAGGTTTTGTTTTTTTATTATTTTTATAATTGTACAAAAGTTAAATGTCAAATGTTTTATATGCTTTATTAATGTTTTGAAAGTTTCTTTCTTATGGATATGATAAACTTTTTTTTTTTTTAAGCTTCTGTTGCTTGTCTTTTGGTATTTTGTGTAATGGGCTTTTGGTGCGCCAGAGGCAAATCCCCAAGCCACTTATGTTTTCCAGGACATGCAATAAAATTAAAAAATAAATAAAAATGCATTGAGAAATGGTGTTGAGGGTGTGTGTGTGTCTGTCTGTCTGTCTTCTGTCTGTCCATCCATCCATCCATCCTATTTTTATCATTGAGGAAGAAGGAGAGGCACTGAAAGAGAAACATTAGATATTCAAATGTTAATGTTTCTCATCTCAGGCCAAATAATCATTATTTTCTTATTTTAGCCAATATATAAGATAGGAAAGACTAGGAAGCTATCCTCCTTTGGTAGATAAGATACTCCCAGATGTAACACTTTATTTCATTGAAGGCAGAGTGAGTTTGCTTTGGAACAGGGACTAGACTACCGATATTCCTTTTGTTCCGTTTGTTCTTTTATGGGCTAACACGAGTTGGTATGAAAACAGCTTAATAGCTTAGAGTTATAAATAACTTGACAGAATAGCATTGTATATAATATATAGTACTTAAAAATATCAATGTGTTTTCCTGTTTACAGGAATATAGACTCACATTATGAATATATACATCCTCATAGGCAAAGCTGGCTCAGCTTAAGTTAGGGGTACCACCAGGTTCAAAATTCTTATTCCTTAAAAGCTAGGTGATAGACCTCCCAAAATGAAATGATAGATGCAATGTTTCTAGGAAAAGAAAAATTAAAGGCAAAAAAAATGGTTAATTCTTGATACACTATTACGGCACTTTCTACTCAGTTATAGTTGCTGAGCGGTTATTTTCATTTCTATAGATTGCTACTTCATGGTTTTTATCATCTCTCAGAAGTCTTCTGAAGTGCAAAGAAAAACTTAAAAAAAACATTTTAAGACTTTTTTTAGTGTTATTTTTGTTTCATAGGGAAATTGAGAGGATGGTACAGAGATTTCCCAGGAGGCCACTCCACAGGTGCCCAGCTGCTCTCATTACCAGCATCCCCCACCAGAGCAGTACAGGTGTTGCAGTTGAGGAACCTGCATTAATACCTCATTATCCCCCAAAGCCCATGGGATACATTAGGGTTCACTCTTGGTGCTGAGCATTCATGGATTTGGACAAATATACAGTGGCATGTATCTACTGTTATAGTATCATAGAGTAGTTTCACTGCCTTGAAATTGCTCTGTACCTGCCTACGCATCCCTCCTACCCCAAAACCCCTGGCAACCACTTTTGCTGTATGGCAGTCCTTTTACTTTCTCCATGGATTTGCCTCTTGCAAAATGTCCTATGGCTAGAATTGCACAGCTTGTAGTCTTTTCAGGGGGACTCCTTTCACTCAGTCATATGCACTTAAGCTTCCTCCATGCCTTTTAATGGCTGAATAGCTCATTTCTTTTTAGTGCTGATAATATTCTATTGTCTGAATGTACCAGGTCTTTGTCCTTCCACTTAACTAAAGGACATGCTGGTGGCTTCCAAGTTTTGGCAGTTATAAATAAAGTCTCTATAAAGTCTCTACATCATCCATTTGTTTCCCCAATTGCCTTGGATATACACCTACCGTTAGCCTCTGTCCACTTATAAAGTATATGGGATAAATTTTCATACACAGGAATTATTGTACTGTCTCATAGCATTTTGGAAAAACAGGATAGTCAAGTTATGGTTCCCAAAATTCACATGGCAAAAATTCCACTTGCTGAATAATTAATTGTTACACTGATTGTACAAGTTTTTGCATAGACATAAGTTTTCAACTTTTTTGGGTAATTCCAAATAGTGTGATTGGTGGATTGCATGGTAACAATATGTTTAGTCTTGTAAGAAACTGCCAAATGGTTTTCTAAAGTGGCAGTACCATTTTGCCTTCCCATCAGTAATGAGTGAGAGTTCCTGTTGCTTCATATCCTCACCAGCCTTTGGTGTTGTTAATGTTCTGGATTTCGACCACTCTAATAGGGATACAGTAGTATTTCCTTGTTTAAATATGCATTTTCCTGATAACATATGTGGAGCATCTTTTCATATGTTTATTTTTCTTCTGTATATCCCTTTCAGGGAGATGTCAAAGTCTTTGGCCCTTTTTTTTTTTTTTTTAAGTTTTATGTCCTTTTATTGTTGTTTTAACAATTCCAAAACTACTTTTAAAACACTACTTTAAAAAATTGTTTTAACAACTCCAAAACTACATTTAAAAATGACTGACACCTGCATGGCTCAGTCATTTAAGCCTCTGCCTTCGACTCAGGTCATGATCCCAGGGTCTTGGGATTGGGCTGCTTGCTCAGTGGGAAGTCTGTTTCTCCCTCTGCCTGGTTATTCCTTTACCTGCTCTGCCTTATGCTCTTCCAGCTTATGCTCTCCTCTCTCTCTCTCTCTCTCTCTCTCTGAAAAATAAATAGATAAAATATTTTTAAAAAACAATAAAATGGGGGCGCCTGGGTGGCTCAGTGGGTTAAAGCCTCTGCCTTCAGCTCAGGTCATGATCTCAGGGTCCTGGGATCGAGCCCCGCATCGGGCTTTCTGCTCAGCAGGGAGCCTGCTTCCTCCTCTCTCTCTACCTGCCTCTCTGCCTACTTGTGATCTCTCTCTCTGTGTCAAATAAATAAATAAAATCTTTAAAAAAAATAAAATAAAATGTATGTCTTGCAACTATCATAGGATCTGTTAGACCCTTTATAAATCTAAAATGCAGTTTGAAAATGTAGTGATTTTGCCTTTTCATATCTTGAGACATTTTCTCTCTTTACCATTGTAGGAATTACTTTATTCGTACTTCTCAATTCCAATGAGCCAAAAAACAAAAGACTAAAATATTTAAAAAGGGAAGAATGGTGTCATTGTCCAAAACTGGGCTAATACAGTAGCCACTCACTACATGTGACTTTGATCACGTGAAATGTGGCTATTTAAAATTGAAATGTGCTTTAAGTGCAAAATACATATTAGATTTCAGATACTTAGAATAAAAATAAAGGATATAAAATACCTCTGTATAATTTTTTATGTGGATTCCATGTTAAAAGATAATATTATGGATTAAGTAAAATATATTATTAGAATTAAATTTACCAGTTTCCTTTTACACTTTATGTGCCCACTAGGCAATTTAAAATTATACAAGTGACTTTCATTACAGTTACATTGGACAAAACGATGTCCTAGAACAATGATGCAGTGAGAAATCTAGAAGGGTGGTGAGATGAATCTACTGCTGAACAATTATCTAGTTTTTTTGCTGTGTAGTCCAAGAGTACCACATCATCTTTTAAGGAGGTATAGCAGTCTTCGTAAACTTTGTCTTTATAATCCCTTTTTAGAGTCTCATAAGAATTCCTATTTTTTCATTTTCTCCCCATAATGGCAAAGAGATTAAAATTGACAGAGGAAGAGGTTTCAAAGCTGTTAAACCAGAAGATGAACATAAAGAAAGGGTGCCACTTTGGACCCTAGTGAAGATGGTGAAACAGATTGCCTATGTTCAGTCTCAGACTGAGTTTTCATGTGATGATCTCCTAGATGAATTTTCTCAAACAAAAGGCTCAATGGGTTGAACAATAATACAGTTCTAGAGATACAAAGGATATATGGTACTCATATAGTTAATTATTCCCCAAGGAGAATTTTGCCATGTATAATTGGGGGAAAAGAACTTGACTACCTTGTCTTTCTAAAACAAAATGAAACGGTATTCTTTAACGATTCTTGTGCACCAAAATTTACCCCAGATGCTTCACGAGTGGACAAATGCTGAAGGTAAATGTGTATCAGACATAACTGGGAAAAAAAGTGAAAGATGTAGAAATACAACTCATCAAATTGGTCATTCCAGATGGGGTTTATAAATGTAAAAATAAAAACATTTTGCAGTTCTGGAGCAAATGACATGGTCATCCTCTCTTCCTCAAAATCATGAGCCATTAAATGTTCCAAGATTTTTTCAAGTATTACATTTTGGTGATGCAAATGCAAGACGAACAATCAGAAGCAATAATAAGCTAGAACATATCAGAAATGTATTTGGAATCAGTATTTACAGGATGCTTATGTTCCGGATGGTATGAAAGTTCATGATCAATGAATTGCACTCAGAGTGTTTCCCATTTTGTGTATATGTACCACTAAAATCATGAAAACAACAAAATTTTAGGTTTACCATACTAAAATTCTTATTAAAATTTCTGATGAAGTTTTAACTCTGCCTTTTTTTTTTTTTTTTGCATTTCATTCACAAAATCACTAAAGTATTTTAAAAAGAATCAGACTCATATGATAATGGGCAGTGACATTTTTTCCTGCAAGATGTTAGTTAAGAAATAGCTTCCCTGATATTAATAGTTATAGAACACTAAAGACCTAATGTCGATTAAGCATTCTTGAATTATCTAAAAATTGAATAGGACGTCTGAGTCCCAGGGATCATATTTCTGCTTTTGGGTGCATTATCTAAGAAGGTAACCCAGGAATCCTAGTTGGCATACAAAGCACTCCTGGTAGCAAAAAAAAGGATGGAATAAAGGGTTGTGAGTGGCGGGTGCCCAATGGTGCCTTCCTGACCCGGGGAAAACACTCTTGATCTAGAGTTTGAGCACCACAGACTGACATTCTCCCTTCAATGATTCTTTCTCTTTCATATCCAATAGTTCTCTTACAAGATAAACTAGAACATAGGACACTTCTAGCCACAAGTCTAGTTTCTCAGCATCCTCTTTGCACCCATAAAAGCCTTAGTGTCCTTTATTATTTTTCTGAATTTGATTGACATTGTCTTTTCTCCTGGTGCTTTGGGCTCATGCCAAAAATGATTAGGTAGACATATAGATTTTCGTAGAAATACAGAGACAGAGTGGAAAGAACATCACACTGAAAGAAGTCTGGTGACTGGATCCAGATGCTTAACCCTCTGTACCTCAGTTTCAGCATCCGTAATCTGAGGGGTGTGAACCCCTAACACGTAAGTATTTCAGTAATATCCTTTAAAAGAAAGCTGGAGGATGTCATAAAAACAACTCTGCGGAGGCAGATATGAGGTTATAGCTTTAAGACAAATTACAGCCTCAAAGTACAAAAAAACCCACATATTTTTAGATAAGAATAGTTCATTACTTTAAAGTATAGGTTTCAGAGTCAATGTTAGGCATGCACTTGAAATTTATGAGATTTGTAATTCCGCACACTGATCCAGAATTCATGTGCCAAGTGAGCGGCAAGTACTGACAGGTAGATTTCTCCTTTGCAATTCTGATCAGAATTCTAGGCCTAGGACCTTGGAGGTATAATATTTTGCAATTCGAGCAAAAGTTACATGCTGGGGGCAAAGAGACGGGAAGAGATTTCTAGCAAAGAAAGCTGTGCATAGGGGACAGCAGATAGTATATTAAGAATTTTATGGCACTTTAACTCCTCTGACATTTGTTCCATAATATGGGGGGATACCACAAGTTAGTAAAAGAATTTATGATTTGCAATAATGGTGTTATATTTCTAAGCTCCAGGTACTACCTTTTATAAGTTGATCATTCTGCCCTACTGTTTTTCAGCTAAGTCCACATCAAACTGTACCTAATTTTTGTTCAGCTAACCAATTCCTTCCTCAAAGTTAGACAAAGCACTTGAAAGTACTCACAATTCCCCAGGGTGCAGAGAAGCCTGGATTTTAACTGAGAGCGAAAAGAGAAAGAACACAAAGATCAACCCATTGTCAGATTCCAGGCGGTGAAACAAATAGGAATTCTGCTGTGTCATTTCTCAGGGACTCCTGCCAAATGCATTTCAGATATATTCAGACGTCTATTCTCAAGGATTCTGGAATTAGAGTGGCATCAAAGTACCAGCATGTCTGGTATATTAGAACGAATTCTGGTATTCATAAATATCCAATATTCTTTTAAAAGAATATTCTAGGAAATTCACTTTTGTGAAACTCTCACGCAGGCAGGAGAAGCTCTGGGAAATATATTTCTAACATCTGGTGTTCAAAATGATTCTCAGGTCACTGAGGAGTGCGTGTGTGTGTGTGTGTGAGTGTGTGAGTGTGTGTGTGTGTGTGTATTTTTTCTCTCGCTACTTTTGGGACAGGGACATTTCAATGTCCCTTTCCCTTGTTTTTTGTTTTCCCCCTAACTGATCTCCTCATAAACAGCGCAAACTCAGCAAAATGATGTGGAAGCTGTCTTTGGAACATTCCAATTTCTTTGCCTGTCTCCCTTTCTTCTCTACCAAAGACAACCACGTGGTATTTCATTCTCCACGAAGAGTGGTAATCCCCCCTACAACGGCTAGGGCCCCAGCGTTATTTGCACCTTGCCAGGAGTTTCAAGTCATTCCTTGGAGGCAGTGGCTTGCCACCTCATTCTTATTGACCCCCGCCCTCAGACCTGCGATAGCTTCAAGAGTCCCATGCAGGGCAGGAAGTCATATCTAAGTGCAGTCTCACCAGGGTTCGGCAGAAGGCATCATAGCGTCCCATGGCTGGCTAGTGTTCAATCAGAATTCAGTAATCAATGGGAGTTCTGTCTGCTCAGATATACTGCCCTTTTTCTTTCCTCATATAATATCCTATTCATGAGAACGTAGCTTGGCTGCCTCTCCCCTCTGTCTTTCATCTCCTTAGCCTCATTATTTCTTGTCCTGGGGTACAATACTACTGTCTTTGCTCATCATCACAGCCTTTGTAACACTTTGACCTCCCTTGGTGAGGGTGACAGGAGTGGTGAATGTCTGCCTCTCTCCCATGGTTGTAATGTGTTCTTTCCTTTCCTGAGGAAAAGAGCTCCCCTGTCTCTTGGCTGAAAGACTATGTCCTTATGAACTTCATTCCAATTATTTCCACGGTGCCCTTGTGTAATAGCTGGCTCACCTCATGTTGAATGGGTCATGTGCGTTTGCGGCGAGGGAATCAGAGGTGGTAAACTTTGTTAAGGTCTGAGAATCAGACAGGACAGGCTGAACTCATCAAAGGTCTACGCAGAGGTGGCTCATGGGCTTTGGTGTTTCCTGTCCAAAGGGTTACTCGGCTTCACTTCATACTTTCTGGGTTGTTGCAAGGTGCTGCAGAAAACTCAGGGTTGAGAAAGACACAGCACTGTCATCTTAGATGTAGAGGAACCTGGGAATCCTCTAGTCTAATATCCTTGGTTTCTGGAGTAGGAAACTGAGGTCCTGGCAGGAAATAAGACTATCCAGAGTCTCACAGAAGGGCTGCATCCAACTAGCCAACAACAAGGAAGAACTGTTGGCCCCAACCTTCTTTCACACTGTTAGTGCAACACTACACAACCTCTGCTCGGAAGAGGTCTCTTTGCCATGCCATAGCAAAGCCCTTCTTCTGGTTCTTTTTGATTGTCTTTCTCAGTGGAACCTGGTGTTGAATATTTTTGGGTGCTGCGTACCGATGGATTGTTCTCTCCCTCTCTATTTGCTTTACTGTTTTCCCACCGCCATGCTTTTGTTTAGCCACAAACAGCCCTGGCCTAAAGCACTCTTCTGACTCTCTGGCATTCACACTCCAGGAGTGCTGGAACCAACTGTGGCTTTTACACTCTGATACAGAGCACCTCCCGCCTCCTCTGCCCCTTGCTTTGATCTCGATTGTTGGGTTTTGGTTTTGAACACAAAAAAGGATATTCATTGCCATGCCTGGATTAAGGATTAACAACATCTCTGCCTACACAAATTTTTTTAAGGGAAAAAAATTAGACATCCAGTTCCATTGCCTATCTTCCAAAAATTCCCTTTGAAAAACCTAGGTGCTCTTTGATCTGAGAAAGTCATCACTCTTACTATCAGCCTTGCACCTCCTAGAGAAACTGAGCCGTGTCCTTCCCAGCTGGACAATCTCCCTAAGCCAGAGATTGCCTGAGCCTAATGATCCTCTATCACCTCGCCCACACTACAGGCAAATTGATGTTGGCATTGAAAAGTGTGTGTAGGAAATATGAATGAGAGCTTAGCTCTGCAGTCCGACCTTCTAAGTTCCCACCACCAGCTGGTGACCTTGGAAAAGCTACTTAATTTCTCTCGCTTAGTGGACCTCATGCATAAAATGGGGGTAGGGTGACACCTTATAACTTTGTTGTGAGAACTAGATGAGTTAATACCTGCCAAGCATTTTTTTTAAAACCAAGAGCATAGTTAATGGTCTCTAGTTGTCATTTTATTTATTTAATCTATTTGTTTGCTTATTTATTTATTAATGAAAAGACGTCTACATGTTTGTCATAGATGAATCCTGGGAACCTATCAGATTAAATCTTCTAGTCTGAGTTTCAGAGTTTTGCAGAAGGGCTTTCTCTGAGAAAGACCCTCTAACACTTCGGAAGGAAAACCTTAGGTTTTCTTTTCCACTTCGCGTTCAGAGGAATCAGGAATCTTAATCTCGAATGAAGAAGAGATGACAGGGATAGAAATGACAGGAATGAACCACAGGATTCTAGAGTACAGAGCTCAGGTTCCAGTTGTCCCTGTGCTGTGAGCACATGTGAATCCTAAAGACAGATAGGTCTTGGTCTTTTCAGTCCCTAAGGCAGGAGGAGAGCTCCAAGTTTTCCTCTACCATGAGTATTCTAGAAGTATGTGTTCTACATGAGGTAGCCTACCATTTGAGGAATACTATAGGACTGCATGCTAACATTACATAGCTATAATTAAGAGGCCATAAGAATTAATACCAGTTAGGGGAAAGCTGTGGGAGTTTTTAATGGGATTGCTGGGGTAAAAGCAAAGAGCCGTGCAACAACTGTAGGTATTTTCCACATTTTCCAAAGAACATGCCTTTCCCAGCTGAGGCACCCTTTCTAGTCTCTCAGGAAATATATATATTCATATATATGTAGAAATTATATACATATGTATATACAATCATATGTGTATGTATGTATATGTGTATATATATGTACATATATATAACGTATACACACACACACACACACACATTAAATCAAGAAAAGCATGGCTAAAGAAAATCTGATAAAGGACCGTATGACTTTGATTGCATGAATAACTTTTAAATCTTTCTGTTTTTCAAATATACTGATTCAAAGTCTTCTAAGAAATTTCATATAAATTGTCTCTTTTGGCTTATACAAACCTGTGTAATAGGCAGAGCAAATATTATCAGCCATAGTTTACAGTGAGGCTCTGAGAGGTCAGGGGCATGCTCAAGTTCACAAGCTAGGTAGAGGTTGAATGAGGGGTCCCACTAAGTCATTCATCTATTTCAGAGCTCTTATTCATGGTACTACTATCTCTAAATTAGCAAATAATTTTTCAGTGAGTCACTCCCCTTGGGTGGAACACAAACACACATCCAGGAAGCAGAAGCCTGTGGTCTTGTGCTAGGTAGTTCCAGAATCTGTCATCCCCAGATTATATCCAATGCACCCAGACCACTTAGGGGAGGGAGAACCCTTCAATTGCTGGCCATTGCTAAAAAGATAAAGCCTATCTACAGACTGCCATTGGCTTACTCTTCAAGTCTAATGGCACCCAACCAATTCTGACTACTCAATACTCTCTGCTGGAATGTAATTTTACTAGACAGGCATCTTTATGTCACTCATCAATGAATCTCAATATGGGAGTCCCTCGATGACTATAAAATGAACAGACAGTCCTTGAATTTTCATGCTTCTGTGCTTTGCTATGCTATTCTCTCCAACACAATACCTTCACCTTACTCTCGCCCATCTCCCCATATATCTTTAAGATTACCCATCTTTCAAGATGAATTCAAACATCACCTCCACAACCAAACTTCCTTGATTATCCACCATAGGTATGACTCTACAGAACGAGCTTGTATTCCTGTTTCCATGACATGATATAGATGACCTCGCTACTCACTTTCATTTTTGGCAGGGGGTCGTCTCAGCACTCAAAAGCATTTTAATTTTTGTGATATAGAATGTAACACTTTTCTTACTATCTGGGAGGGGAAAAAATGAAAAAGAAAACAATAAATAGAATACTTCCAATTACACTACCTGTCAAAAATACCTTCTAAAACCCAGGCATTCCTTGATGCAAGAATGATTGTTCTTGCCTCAGAACAGTAAATGTTAACTTTTTAGGGCAGGCACCCATTCTCAGTAGTTAGTGTGTACACCCTGAGGGGTCTATCCCCATTGTGTCTGGGTGGTTAAATGGTTTGACTCTCACTCCCACTTTTATGGAGGTCACCACAATGTGCTTTTGTTGCTATTGTGTTTGGGTGTTGGTGGCCTTATGGCTCTCGAAAGTCTTTCTCACACAGTGTCCATGTACTCTTCAATTTTTTATACCAACTTCTAAGTAAAGTGTTTAAAACATACTAAGTATTTAATAAAGGTTTGAGGGATTTGTTTTCAGTTATAATATACAGGAAAAACAAGTAATATAATTTCCTTTCTCTAAACGGCTTTCAGTATAAGGAAATAAAAAGGTGAAGAGATGTGAAACTAGGGGGCATATTCGAAGTGTCTCTTCCTGCACCTATACAGTCTTTTCTTGAAGGTTTTCTTCTCAATAACATGACATGAAGCATCAGCTGTGGTTTGTTTCCTGTCTATTATAGAAGAGAAAGAGCTCTGACCATGGGGAGCTCCCAATTTCCAATGGGGAAATAACCCTTGGATTAGAGAGGTGATCTGTTCTTTCCATCTTCCTCTGGATTCCCTCCCAGATGTCACTGACATCTACTCTGGCTTCTGCTTGATTGGCCATTGGCTTACCAGAGATACGCATTGTATTGGGGGAAAAAAAGATTTAGTATCAACTGCCCTATGGCGTGTATGGAAGTGGTTGGGTAATTTTTTTTTTTTTTGGATTTTTGTTTTTTGTTTTGTTTTAGCATACATACATAGTATTTGTACTTTTAAAAGTATGTATAGGTTTTCAAAATAACGTGATACATGTTCATGGAAGTATGCCCCCAAAATTATGATTGTTAGCATTTTTTTTTCATAATTGCTACTAATCTGTGTGTGTTTATTAATCAGACATTCCAGCAAAGTTAAAGCCTCCTTATGTACCTCCCTACACATAAGCCTACACATCTCTCTCTGTGACCTCCTCCCAGTACCTTGGACCAAAAAAATCTGAATCACAAATTTAGATCCAATCCATTTTTATGTCACTTTCCATAGTACAGATAAATACATTCCATAGAGATAAACAATAATCATAAACATAATCATAGCATCAGCTACCATTTATTGAGGTTTATTCTTACATCAGATTTTCTACCCTCACACAGTCCTGTTAAGTTTTAGTGATGATTATTACCATATTACAGATTGGATGTGGATTTGTTACGGAGCTTTGAATATGTGAAATAATTTGAACATGGCCATGTGGAGAGTAAATACAAAGACAAGGAGTGAAACACCACTTTTTTTTTATTTTAAAATCTTTGTTCTTTCCTCTGATTCTTGTTGCGTTTTCCAAAATTGTTGAATAAAACCTGCGCCAATACTACTTAACTGGAAAGTCCATCATTTCTAACATATTCCAGGCTCTAGGAGATACCGTTAGGAGCAAAATAAGTGTAAGACTTGGCCGTTGTCCTTTAGGTGCATACAGTCTAGAGTTGGGCAAATATGTCTAAACCTTTCAAGGGAGAGATTATAGTATGAACTACATGGGAGAATCTGGAAGAAAGAGAGATGCTTTCGATTAGAGAGATGGAAGGCATTGTTGGAGAAGAAGCACGAGCAAGCAAAACCATAACAGCATGAGAATATAGGGAGCCAGTCAATCCGTGATTTTCATGACTCTAGGGACGTGAATGGGTCTCTGCGGTGCCATTTTTGCATATGACCAGGAAAGAGAGGCCACTGCATCTATTTCAGGGAAATTTTGTCTCTGAGAAGATTATTGCATTTTAGAACAAGTCTATTTTCTGGTGCTCTACAGCTCAGTTGAACATTTAAAAATTGCTAATGAGGCAGGCATGGAGACTTGCTTGACTGGCTCAGTCAGTAGAGCGTAGGACTGTTAATCTTGGGGTCATACGTTCAAGCCCCTAGATTGACTTGACAGTTTTTACTCTTTCCAAGATATGGGGCAAGGAGCAGGGAATCTCTAATGCCCTAGGGAGAATTCCACATGAAGTCTTCGGTGCTGAGGCTAGCTGATACAGGAACCGTCCAATATCCATAAAAACACTGGATACCACTGAAAGAAAGACACATCCATAGAAAACTGACAATGGTGAGTTGATGGGACCACTTCATTCTACAGGTAGGGACCGCATTGCCCAGGTAATTTCAGTCAATCTCCCAAACTCACTCAATTCATCAGTGATCAACCTAGAGCAACATCCCAGGTGTTGTCTTCATGTCCACCATGGCACCCTTCTCATCACCCTGTGGTGACAGCATTCCTAATTACTTCTCTGACTTTCTTGGGAAAAGCATGCCCCAGTTTGGCTAAAGCCAAATAATAGCACACCACCAAGACCCTGAGAGTGAAAATTACTCACCAGGGTGTTAGGTGAGGGCACTCTGCCCTCGGTATTCAGCTCTTCCACGGTAAAGAGGCAAATCTGTTCTCTAAACCTTCCTGATGTTTGGGAACCCCACTGGGCCTGGCCCAGTTACCTGATCAAGTCAGCTTCTGACACTGCCCCCATATACTGCTATTAGACAGTTAAAGGCACAGAGAGTATGCAAGGGAAGGTGAGTTCATGGGCCCCCCTAGAGAGACAGTCTTATCAGAGATCCAAAATACCTGCCTTATTCAAAGGTTTTAAGTGTTCCTGCTGTTCCAATACAGCCCAAGGCCTGCCTTGAAAGGAGACTCAGAATGCTTTTTTTGTAGCAAAGTTAATCCAACTGAATGCTTCTGCAATTAAAGCAAGCTGGAGGGGCAAAGAAATAGACAAGTGAATTAAGCCGCAGTGACTCAGCTCTTCTTTCTTCCCTGCGCTTATGGACTAGCCAGGAATGCGGGGCGGAAATGAGTTAGGTCAAATCTGGGCTTGAGCTCCAGGAAGCCAAGAACTAGAATCTATACACACCCAAGGTGATTTTCCTACAAAATGCTGGTTCTTTACTGTGAATCCTCCCTAGCGCTTGGCTCCAGTGAGTAAGAATCTCACATTTACAAGTCTGGGAAGAACATGAATGGTGAGAAAGGTATGGATGCCTAGGGAAAGGCACTTTAGGTGTGGCCAAATTAGCCTCACTTGCACTAGGGGAGAACTGGGTGGTTCACTCTCTTAGGTTAGATTCCCTACTGTAAGACCCAGAAACAAAAATTCATAATATACAAGCGAATTGTTGACAAAGTGCTCCAAGGAAAAGCAGTAAGTAGGGGAAGCAGGACAGAGAAGGGAAGATTGCCAACCAGGCAGGGGTTTGGTGCTAGGCAAAGCCCTGGGCAGAGCAGCTTCGACTTGAACGTGGAGGTGAACTCTGGAATGTCAGGTTGCCTCAAAGAGGTCCCAATCTGAGGTCATGGAGTTTGAGTTTCATAACCTTGTACCTATCAGTGACGACAATCTGAGGAGTATGTAAACTCACATGCACTTCCAGCCATCCATGTTTTCCAGTAAAGAGGCCTCATAACTAGGAATCATCCTCCAAAAAACAGCCACAATTTCAGACTGTTGGAAGTGAAATATTCCAAAGCCCAGGGCATATATTTAAGAACAAAAGTATTTTCTTAAGTCTACAAACAAATAAAAAAAATAGCACTTGAAACCAAGATTACACTATGTGTTAACTAAATAGAATTTAAATAAAAACTTGAAATACAAAAAAATAAAAATAAATACCTTTGGTGATGCCCCATATCAGCAACAACAATGACAACAAAAACCATTGTTCTGGGGGCTTCTAGACCTTAAACCAATGGCATACAACCAGCTACATTCCCCAAAGTTTTCCTTTGACATGGGGATCTGTGTTCAAGAGAGTTAGCTATTTTCTTTTGCTAATTTGCACGCACTGTGCTATCACTCATGCAATATGCTATAATACAGTGTAGTGGTTCCCATATATACTTGATGGTAAAGCAAGACCGCTGATGTTTAGCAGTGTTTCACTTTTGATTCATCCTTTTGCTAGCTGAGTAACTACAAAAGTTGCTTCACCTCTAAGTGATTCAGGGAGCAAGGAAGTGATCATGAGTAATAAATGAAATAACCAAGTGTAGCCTCTAATGACCCAGTCATGGCACATGAGTAAAGTCTAAATCAATACTGGTTATTACAAATGATGATGATAGTGCAGAATTGTTGAATCACTAGATTGTACACCTGAAACTAATACAACACTGTACGCTAACTCTACCGGCATTAAAAATTTTAAAAGAATGATGATATAGCAATAATGATGTATTTTTCATTTACTTATTCATTTATACAACAAACACTTGCCAAGCCCCCACTGGCTGTCAGAGCCCCTTCCTGGCCTTGACTTACAGAGGTATTAGACAAAGGCCTTACAGAACTTCTATTTTAGTAAGAGAAATAAATAATAAGCACACAAATTAGTAAATACTACAGTGTCAGTTACTAATAAATGCAATAAAAAATACTGAAGCTAGGCAAAAATAAAGAGTTCATGGTGACTTGGAGAAGGAGGTGATTGTTCCATACCATGGCCAAGGAATATCTCTTGGGGAAGAAGAATGGAGCAGAAACCTGAATGAGTCGAGGGCCTGAGCTATGGAATGATCTGAGAAGTGTTTTGAGAAGAGGTCACAGTTAGAGAAAAGGCCCGGATGGGAATATACTGGGCTTGTTAAAGTAATAGGAAAAATCCAGTGTGGCTACAGTAGAGTGAAGCAGGCTAGGAGTACAAGGAAATCAAGTCAGAGATGGTGGTGAGGACCAGGCCAGGTCATACAGAACCAAGTAACCCATGGTAAGAAGCATAACTTTTATTTAATCTGACTCCGGTAGGAAAGCAGTGTAGGGTCACAGTGACACAGAAGGTGACAAATCGAAGTTACATTTTTGAAAGGGTACTGTTTTCCCCACATGCTCACAGAGGGCAAATTGCTTCCTAGGGCAGCCCTGGATCTCACATAATCCCTAAGATCGGTGAGCAAACTCCAGTAGTAAACATGGGTTACTCACTCATTCACACGGCTATATTGTCATTCAGACAATAATAGTAACGATCTGTAATATTTGCAAAGCGAGTCTACAGAGACAGTTTCTAATAGAAACATAAGGCTGCAGATATATCATCAGAGTATCTTTCAAATTTAGTTCCTCTTATTTTGCTAGTTTCAAGTTTGTAGTTTTTCTGCCTTTTTGGAGTATTGTCTCTCTCATCCAGATGCTCTAGGTTGATCTTATGTAACAAAGCTTCCTGATTTGCTAGAAGCAAAATTGCACACTTCGAAATTAATACATTCCATTTGACACTAATTTCCTCTATTCAGACACCTCTGATGGCTCCTCACTGACTACGAATTGAAGTTCAATTATCAGTGGAGTGCTCCACGCCTCCTCTTCCCTGGACAAGCCAGGCCTCTCCAACAGGCCTTAGCTAGCTATGTTCTAACACATCTGCCAAAATACAGCTCTAGTCCACGGTCTCCCAAATACAACACACACAGTTTTACTGCCACATCATTGTTTGTACCTTTTGTCTCAGTGTTAGACCTCTCTCATGGCCAACGCGAAGTCCCACCTCTGCTATAGGGCCTTTCCTGACAACCATTGTTCATTGGTTACTTCCTCATCTGAACTTCTTCTGTAGTTGTTACCCTTAGCATATGATCCGTTGGATTATTCCTGATTGTGTACAGGACACATTTATCTCTATTGGTCATCTGTGATCTTCTTGAAGGCCAGGATCACATTTTACACATCTTGTATGCCAGGCCCTCTGCATGCATCACTTGACTTTCCCATCAACTCATTATTTCTCAGTCATGCTAATTTCACACTTCTTTCCACCATCAACACGCCTACTATTTTTTTTTAATTTTCCTTTTGTAGAATTCATTTATCTTAGCTCACAAACCTAAATGTGCAAGAAATTTATTTTCCTTTATTGTTATTAAATCTTGACTTAATTTCTACTTCAAGCTCTCCTTTTGCCAATATGGGAACAGACCATCAATTCTGGTTTTTTGCTTCCTTTGCCTGATGCTTAGTCTAAATTGTGTTGACGTGTGTGTGTCTGTGTAGTGGTGGTGGGGCCGGGGCGGCAGGGGGGTGCTCAAGTACATTCAGTCACTTGTCCAGCCAGATATTCACTAAGGATTCCATGATCCCATTTGGCCCTTACTCAACCATACTCAATCATAAGTGTTACTTATGAGACGTTTCTCTCTGCCATGCCAATGTCCATCCCTGGCCTGTAGCTCTCTCTATACCAGGCTTAGAAACATGGGTCATCTCTCCCATGTTATTTAGGGCTCCACCTGCCAAGACCCACACCTATTATTCATACTGAAGTCTTTTACTTTCCCAGGGCTTTGTTCTTATAGCAGGAAGTACATCTTTCTTCAGGACGAAACCAATGCCTATATTCTCATCTCTTTTACATTATTAGATAGGTCAAGGAAAGCATCTCAAGGAAGAACAGTAGAATAGATACCTGAATGAGTTGAAGTGCTGAGCCACAAAAAGATCCGAGCAGTGGTATGTTCTGGGAAGAAGCCATAGTTAAGAGCAAAGGGTCTAGATGGGATATACTTTCTTGTTCTCTCAGTGAAGAAAACCAAATGGTCTGAAGGAAGCCAAATCTCATTGTATTTCAAATATGTTGTCTCTGCCCAAATTCTCTGAGTTACCCCTAGAGATTTATAATCAAATCCAGGAAAACACTAGCGCATTGTTTTCTAATTCTACCTTGAAACATCTCTGTCTCAAGTCAACAAGACTAGAATTAGCTTTTGTTTTGATTAGGAAGGTAGATGAACATATAGATAAATGGCCAGGAAAAAATAATGATCATGGGCATAAATTGTTATGTTACCACAATTATTTTAATAAGTAGCACCAAATTTTCTTCTCTTTTAATCCATCAATTTGGGAGATAATTTAGACTTTTCTTACCCATCGACATTGGTCTTGTTGTGCATAAAACCAACACCAAAGATAGATCTGTCCCAGAACATTCTGCTTGAGAGAAATACATGCATAAACTAATCCAAAAATTCAAAGTAGATGGAGATAAACTGTAAACAAAGAAGAAGTAGTGTGATCTAGACATTCATATGAGGAGAAATCAATTCCATTGTACGGTCTCTTATCTTCCCTAAGGCTGACACAAATGCCTACATATTCTAAAAATTCTGTAGGCATTTGTTGCTGATGATGATAATGACCTTGGTGTCCATTTGAAGATCAATTTTTAATTTTCTGTTTTTTTCTTAGAGCAGGAATCTTGTGTTGTTTATATTAAAGAGTGTATTACTTGCCAAAAGCCCACTACATCTTAGAGTTATGCAGATTGAGCACTGAACACAGGCACAGAATCCACAGTTGTGACCTTGACAATAGACATCATATACCTGTGTATTTCTTTCAAGATTTTATTTATTTATTTGAGAGACAGAGAGAGAGAGAGAGAACGAGAGAGACATTAGGAGTTCACCACGGGCCACCACTTTTCAGGGGCCCCTCACCTTTTCTCTCCTTCCACAATCATATATTAATCTATACAAAACATGGCATAAGGTAACCACCTAAAAGGATCCAAAGTAAGATTATTTAACTGCATCAGACCTTGTGTTCACCTCAGAAAGTTCATGATCTGATTTATGAAATACCCAAAGACAAACAGTTAGAGCAAGACATGAGAGGAATAACTGGTGCAAAGTGCTGAGGAGGCACCAGAAAAGAAGTGACTAGATCTGCCTTAGGAGGGAGGAAAAGGCTTTGGTAAGGAAGTCACATTTGCCCTGGAGATTGTGGAACGAGTGGGGACTTTCCAGGCAAGGAAGGGAGGGAATGCTTCCCAGAAGAAGAAAACAGCCTGCCTATGTCAGGGAAGTGAATGTTGCTGCTATAAAATACTAACTGAAGTTGGAGCTTGAGGTGCGTGGGTGTGGACAAGAGCGAGGAAGGGCCAAGCTGGTAAAGCTGGTTGAAGGCTACTAGGATCATCAAGGAGCCTGTCTGCCGGGACCTCGAATACGGAGCATGCGCAATATAACCCTGTAAAGGAGAAGCTTCGGGAGCTGCTGGGGGGAGTGAGGCACTCTGGGAGGTGAGTTTGAGAAATGTCTCTCTGACAGCCTTCTGGAGATGGAGTAGAGGAATAGAGAGGACTAGCGGAGGTACTCATCGAGGCAGGAGAGGGACACACCTAACTTCAAGAACCTCCTAGGAAGCTCTGGTCTTGCAGGACATGATAGAAAAGCCCTCACTGCTTTGAGAACAAGAATCTAACTCTGACTCCTGTTTCACCCACAGCACCAAGCAGCTCTGGGTACTCATTTCCGCTTTGCCATCCACTCCCGATGCCCACAAACATTAGAGATATTCATTTACTAGCCCTTCACTACTGACTTTTATAGAATTGTGCTTTATTTTCCACAGCATTTTCCTCATATTTGGAATTATTCTTTCATATGTGTGCCTATTTGACCACCATCTGATGATCCTCACTAGACTCTAAACTCTGAAAAATCAGGAACTGTGCCAGTCTTTTGTCATCCCTGTCTGTGGAGGCAAGCAGAGAGCCTAGCATATAGTAGATGCTCAGTAAATGTTGGTGGAAGGAATATTGACTGAAATCTTGAGAAACAGTTGAAGTGACAGTGTTCAGCTTGGGAAAATATTTGGTTTTCCTTGTTCTTCAAAATGTCAAACAAAATATTCAGCCTGCGACTTAATTACTGTTTGATCAAGTTTTCCCCTTCAGAGCTCACATTTCCCTCCGACACTGCATGTGAGCACTAGCTCTGTGCCTTCAATTCCAGATCTGAAACTCACTTGCAATGAGAAGTGAATTTGACCAAATTATTTGATTCTCTGGACTTAAAATTCCCAAATAAAATAATACCAGTTGCTTAACTGGACTTTGATTATCAGTATTTCCTTTCCTTTCCTTTTCTTTTCTTTTTTTTTTTTTTTTTTGAATTTTATTTTCTCCTATAACTAAACAGGGCTTTTTTTAACCTAAGGCAAGCAATTTTTCAATCATGACTTTAAATTTGATGAGGTTCCATTAAAAGACTCCGTGCATGTCCTACATCTAACAGGCATACACATAAAGAGACAGTCAAAGCACTTCATTAAAGGCAGAAAGATTAAGGCAAAAGATTACACAACAAAACCACCCACAGTCAGTTTTGCAAGGCTGTCAGCTTGAATCATCACCCTACAGCAGCCTGCATTCCGTTCCAACTCGTGGCTTCAGCTTAACATTCAAGACCCAAGAAAGTAAAATATTAGTATTGGTGACCAAAAAGGCAGGTGTGTTTCTCTTTCCTTGGTTACTGTGAGCCCTGGAGGCACTAATTGTTTCTTGTTTTTGATTTAGTGAACACAGCTCTTGGGAGGTAATTAAAGAACTAGCACAAATCTTAAGATCACCAAAGAATAACACGCAGTCCTATTTCAAGCAATAGAATGACTGGCCTAAGAATCTCAGAAACTAGTGTTTAAGTTAGCCTTACCCATCCCCGCTGACTCCCATTAACAGTATCATCCCATCCTTTACCAGACTCTTCTCTCAAATAAAAATTTTTTCTCTTCTACCCTTACTCATGTTGTTACCTTAGTAATGCCCCTCTCCTGGAAATTCAGCTCATTCTTCTCATGCTCACTCAAATGTGACCCTCATGTTCTCCCTCATCATCCTAAGCAAACCGCCTTATTCCTTTGTCTTCTTTCCTATAGCACATGGCTTATGTACTTTTAGCTAGTCTTTCTACCCTCACACATTCCACTCACCTGTTTGTTATGTTCCTGCTATTAGATGGCCAGCCCTTTTAGGTCAGAAACTGTGGAATTCATGTGCACGGGCCTACCTAGAGCCCAGTTTATGCCCTCAGTAGTGTAGACAGATGATGCTAAAGGTTGAATGTATGAATTCTAAGAAGTATTTGAGAATCTTTACTTTAATAGATAAAAGTACAATAAGAGAACTAAATTAAAAATACAAGAAATATTTGTTTATAAGAATTAAGGATAAAATACAAAGCAAGGTCAATATAGTTATTATATTTGAGCATTAAACTGAACACGAGCTTCCTGGTGACCAATTGGAAAAAGAGAACTAAGGATTACATCACTCATGTGACTTGCTTAGGAGTCGGGAGAAGCTGGAAGTAGCCCAGGCCTCACAAAGATTGAAAGTGAACCTCAAGTTATCACAGTCCCTTATAAAATTGAGATGATCTACCTATCGTCTATCTATGAGTTAAAAGAAAATAAATACCAGTCGGGAGAAAAAAATATACAGAGATGCAATATTTTTAATACATAATGTCAAAAGATCAATTCAAAATTACTAGTTAGACCAGGGATATGATAAAATAATGAGGAAAGGGGAAAAAAACACTATAAAAAATTTACCCACAGGTGAATCACATTAAAAAAAAGTATTTTCCAAAACTAATAAAAGAAATTATCCACAAATTCAAAAAGCTCTAGGTTTCTCAGTCAGGATAAGTATAAAACACAAACATCCTCAGACACATCAGAGGAAAACTAATAAAAAAACAAACAAATAAACAAAAATCAAAAAGAAAATTTTAGGAGCATCCAGAAAAACAGGCACATTTCTTTCAAAGAAGGAAAAAACTGATAAGGTTGCTCTGCAAAGGAAATGATGAAAACCAGAAGACAAGAGAATGGGATTGTAAAAGTACTAAAAACAAAACTCACAATCTAAAATTTTATACCAAACAAATATATCTTGCAAAAGTACATTAAAAATAGAGAAAATTTCAAATAACTTGTACAAAAATTCTTTGGCAGCAGACATGTACTAAAAGATATACTAATAGGTATCCTTTGGGCATAAGGAAATAATCCTAAACTGAAATGCAAAAAGGAAATTATCCCAGACAGAAAGGTAAATAGGAGAGAATAATGAAATGAATACCAATACTATAAAATAATACTGGTGAGATAAGGCAGGGTTTAAAATATATCAAAGTATTTGGCAATAATATTAAAAAAGACTGAATGGGAAAAACGGAATTTAAGTGTCCTCAGTTTCTCACATTTTCTAAGAATGGACAAAACACAAATTTTGATCAGGCACTAATAATTCAAATGTTCATGTTGTAATTCCTAAGATAAACAGTAAAAGAAGAGAAAAATAATGTACAACTCATAGGTTAATAGATAGGAAAATAGAATGGTAACTTTAAAAATGATTAATCAAAAGAAGACAACTAAGAAAAAAAAGAACAGATGGGGCAAACAAAAAACAAATAACAAGATGGTAGATTTAAACTTAAAAATATCAGTGATAAATTGTCTGTAAACAAACTACATATTTCAGATCTGATAAAAATAAAAATGCACATTCAATTTATGAGTCACACCTTAAACATAAATATGTAGAGAGGTTAAAAATAAAAGAAGGGAAAAAAGATATAGTATGTGAATATTAACCAAAATTTACCTACTCTTTTTCTATTACTATCAGACAAAGCAGGTTTTAAGGCAACAAGCATTGATAGAAATAGTAAGAAATAATTTTTATAACAATTATACATCTGTCTTTACCCACTAGAAGTAACACTACAAACTACAAATTACTGTCAATGTGAAAGATTTAAAACTTTCCTTCAATAATTGATAGAATAAGTGGACAAAGCCAGTACAAATGGAGAAGTTTTGAACCATATTATTAACAAACTTGATCTTAATATTTCAAAGTATTAAAAAATATAGCATATGTTCACTAGAAGAGTATACTACATAGTGTCCTAACCAAAAAAAAAAAAAAAAAAGTAAAAATCTCAAATGTTTCCATATTAATTGCTGTCCTCACATAACTCATGGACTAATTGAATAAATCATGATGTAAATTATAAAATAATTTAATGGCATGCAAAAATGTGGCACGCTAAAATTTATAGTATGCAGCTAAAACTGACATAAAAGAAGAACATTTGGCTTTACGGGCATATAATAGAAAAGAAGAAAAGCTGTACATCATGATTTAAGTTTTCATCTTAGGATGCCAGGAAAATAACAGTAAAAGGGGTTTTCCCAGGAATGCAAGATTGGTTGAAGATTAGGTATTTAGTCAATGCAATTCATATTATACCCAGAATAAATGAGAAAAGATTATCATTTAAACAGATGCAGAGATAACATTCGACAAATCCCATACATATTCATGATAAAAACTCTCCTCATGTTAGCAATAGAAGACAATTTCCTTAATTTGATGAAGCGCATCCAATGCAAATAGGAGATAACTTTATGGTAAAGGAGAAATTGACAAAACTGTACTTGTTATAAAAGATTTGACGAGAACTGTTATGTTTTTGTTTTGTTTTTGTTTTGTTTTGTTTTGTTTTTAAGGTCAACTGAGCACTTTTTTCACTCTGATGGGAATACAAACTGGTGTAGTCATTCGGGAAATCAGCAGAGCAATATGTTCAAGGAGATTTAAAATGATCATACACTTTGACCAAGAATGTTCACATCCTAGAATCTACTGGCAAATCTTATCATAGATGTAGGTAAATATTTATGTGTAATAAAGTTCACTGAATAATTTGTTTTTATTCATAGAACCATATATTGAACTTGAACTTTAAAACTGTGGTAATTCAAGTTCCTTAACTTTCCCTGTAGAGAACACAATTTACCTCCAAAATTATTTAGGGACTCAATTATTCCCTCATCCTCCCGCAAAGAGAAAGAAAAGGTGTACAACAATTCTTTTAACTGTTTAAACTGACAAAGAAAGTTCCCGATGGGTGGTAAGACTGGTGGAGGGAGGTTCACAGCTCATAGGCGGATGGAAAACTACAACAAAAATATCTATACTTCTCAAAGAGTTTCAAAGAAGACCATCTTCTGTGAAAGTAGAAGTAGCTTGGAATAACTTGATCCAAGTTTTTGTCCATTCAGTTCAGTAAAGCATTGATGTGACAAGTGCTAACCAGAAGCTAAACTCCCTATTTTACCAGTTGGGTTTTCTCTGTTAACATTAGGGTTCTTTTCTCTCTACATGCTCTTGTGATCCCTTTGTCCCTCTTCTTTAGATTCTAGGCACTACCTCAACATAGGTGGTTTACGTTTTAACTAATGCTTTTCTTTCTACCACCTTAGTTTGTTTAGAGATATGCATTAACTAAAATAACTTTGTAATTTCATAATATCAAGCAATATATCACACATACAAATTTTATAACATTGCTAATTGCTTACTTGAGGTGTAGGCTTAAAGAACCTAGAGAAGATCACCTGAGATGTGAGGATTTTTCTTGAGATCTTACTCTAAAATAATAGTAACAACAAATGCTAGCAATCAAAATAGTCATTAAAGAGAGATTGGTCAAATTGCAGTATTATTGTATAATAGAATATTTTTCACCCAACAGTTATGTTTGTAAGCAAAAACTGGGGGAAATTTTCACTATTATGAATTGTAGGTGCTCAAAAATATTTGTCAATTTGTATTTCATGTAGCTTATAATATCAATAATATTGATATAATATACATCAATATAATACTATATATACAATTTATATGCTGTTTTTTCTCATTAATCACCTTGAGCTTATCTGTAAACATTCTTTGAAAACATGACTGTTAAGTGACTACATGATATTTCATTATATGTTAGTAAACAAATTAGGACTAACTATAATAAAATATATCATGCTGATTTCAAGATAAAAATATAGCTAACATTTTTCCAAATTCTAACATATTGACAACTATTATTAAAAGAATTTTCTCTCAAGATTTACACATCCATCTCTATAGAAAAAAATAAAGGAAGAGGAAGAAGAAGAAGGAGGAGGAGGGGGAGGAGAGGAAGAAGAAAGGGAGGGAGGGAGGAAGGAAAGAAGGAGGGAAGGAAGGAAGGGAAGAGGAAGGGAAGGGAAAGGATGGGAAGGGAAGGAAGGAAGGAAGGGAAGAAGGAAGGAAGGAAGGAAGGAAGGAAGGAAGGAAGGGAGGAAGTCAAAGTCAGAAAGAAAGAAACCCACTGAGAAACAAGTCTCTAATTCTTCAAGGCCACCCAAGAAGAGCCCACCGTGTCTACTATAAAATAATCATGTTTGCACAGAAATAATTGTACAGAATTAATTAGTTTACAACACCCTTTTCTACTGAGTATAACATTTGAAATTTACAATAAGTTTGTTACATTGGTGTGGCAGAAATTAATCCCCTTTTAGAAATGAAAATACTGAAATCAGAGAAGTTAAATGACTTGCCTAAAATCATATGGATAATTAATGGTAGAAACATGGCTCAATTCCTCTGATAATAAATTCAATGTTCTTTGCACTGTATCTTGTGATCTGCCATGTAATGTTCTGTAATAAATAAAAAAATCAATAATTGCTTTACATAAGAAACATTGAGTATTTCTTGACTATGTATAACCAGTACTTGTGTATGAATATGAAGACTTATTTTGGCTTTGCTACAGCTCTGGCTTTTACCAGATTTGTCTGTCTGATCCTCAGACATATTGAAATTCTAGGGGGACTATTTCTAATGTCTCAACTGTCAGATTTTGAGGAGTGTTCTAGGTTCTTGCTTTACAACAGAATTGCTAAGAAAGCCTTAACAGATTGCTAAAACTTATTCTAACTCCCAGGGCAAGGAATCACTAGATTGCCATTGGGACAATAGGCAGCTTTGTTTGAAAATTACACAATGTTTCTTTAGCTTCAGTGAATGAAAGAATCACTGTAAAGAAACTTAAAATGTAGATTCAAATATACTATCTCTGATTGATCATATCAGATTCTCCTGGGTTTAGAATCTATATATTTTTTTTAATATTTTTATTTATTTATTTGAGAGAAAGTGAAACTGAGAGAGATCATAGAGGGAGAGGGAGAGGCAGACTCACCACTGAGCAAGGAGCCCGATGTGGGGCTTGATTCCAGGACCCTGAGATCATGACCTGAGCCAAAGGCAGCCACTTAACCGACTGAGCCACCTAGTCGCCCTTAGAATCTATTTTAACAAGATCTTCTGATGGATTTAATACAGGTACTCATTAGAAACAATTCTCTGCTAGATTTCTTTTTGGAATATGGAATGTTTGATAAAACAATAAAAAGGCTTCAGAGTTTGAGTATTTCCCCACAAAGAATAACTTTTGTATAATCATGTTCTTTTAAGCATGAACATTGCTGTCTAATTCTTGTCCATCATTCTCCCCTGGGAGAGCATTAGCCATTACATAGAAAGAGGTCTCGACTTAGAATGAGGATGTTGGCTACTGACTAGCTGTGTGACCTTCATACCTTCAGTAATGCGAAGGGAATAATCTACCTGGACCGGTGCACAGAATAGTTACAGCAATGAGATTGGAGAATAGATGTGAGAAAGCTTTGAAAACCAATTCCCTCGATGAAAGGGTATTCGTTAAATTAATTCTCTAACTCGGCTTCATATTAGAACCTGGAGAATCCTTCAGTTTCTGTTGCCCAGGCATTAGTAATTTTTTAAAATTCCACAGTTGATTTCAAAGGGCAGCCAAGTTCAAGAAGAGTGGATTAGACCAATCTTTGCATTTTTACCTTTTTGAATGGTTCAAATCCATTAAAAATTATCACACATTGATAAATTCCTGTGACTAGATCAACTCATCAGATTCTTGGGATCGACCCCTCTCTCACCACAAATCAGCAATGTTTTATGATGGGCATGAGCACAGCTGCCAAACAGGCCATTTTCTTATTGTCCTCCTTTAACACCGTTTTAGGTACTGACTGAAGTTGGATTAAGGAAATTGGCACCAGGTAAGTAAAGTCTCAGGAAAACAACCACCACACTGTATATTGCCACAGGGGAAAAGATCAACCCTTCATTTCTGGGAATGCTTAGTCACAAACCACATGTCATCAGCCCTACCAACCACTCAGTTCCATTTCCCTTTAGGTGAGACTGAGTCACTTTTCTAGAACGATGACAGCAGTAGAAGATGGCGGAAAGAAGAAATGTGTTACCAACATGGGGATAAGAATAACTTATCTCACTTAATTTATTCAATATTCATGCCTCTGGGTATAATTAGTTCAGAAAACCATTAAATTATTCAGGCACCAGCCTAGATAAGGTCCTTTACCTCATAAAAGATTCATTTAAGTTTAAGGGAGGCGATGGTTTGTTTTTGATAGAGATCAACACATAATCCCCAACCCTATCTTGAAATTAAGAAGTGCCATGTGACTAAGGGAGCATGTCCAACCAGAATGACCTGGTAGGAGAACTTATCACTCTCAGCCTTCTGATCATTTCAAAAAAATAGGACCTGCAACACTGCTCCAACTTTCTCCATACTTACCTGCACCAGAGCATCAATTTTACAATCCATTCCCCTCACTGTTCTGGCAACTTGGAAACATCCCCAAACCCCAAAGCCCCAAAACACCACCACCACCATGACCACCACAACCACCATTAACTCTCATGGCAACATCACAAAATGGCTGCTCTCTTTTCCATATTCTTCTCTTAAAATTTAATTCCAACTGGGAACGTAAAAAACTACAGTTGAATGCAGTCTTAATCCAGCGTTATCATTGTTAGTAGTTTACATATTGTTTCTGAGTCTCATTTTCCTCATCTGTGAAATGGAGCTAGTAATTCTGATTCAATGAGGTGTTGGGAGCCTTCAATGTCAGGTTAAAGTGAAGGGGCCGCTATCTACACTATAAACCTGTTTCAAGTGAGATGATTATTATCATTATCAAGACACCCAGGTAGATGTCCAAGGATTTCTCTCTTCATTTGGAATATTATCCTTTCATCTTGTCTCCTAAAGGGGTCCCAGTGTGTCAGGATCTGAAATAGAATGCCCGCTGTGTTTGAAACTTTATGGTCCCTTTGGTGCAAGGTGAAGTTAGTATGACATAGAATAAGAACATTGGATAATATCAGAAGGCCTCTGGTTTACTCTTTGTTGTTATTAGTAATTTAAGTTTTCTGACTTCCTGTTTTCTCACCTGTGAAAAAGGGGAATAAGAGAGCTACCTGAAAGACTTGTTTTAGGATTTACATGGGAAAATGTACATGAAAGTGCTTATAAGTCATATTTTAAAACTATGTGAATATCGGATGATGATGGATGGTAATGGTTCTTAAACACTCTGATCTGGTCGATAATGCCCAGACCAATCTCTGAGATAATCATTTCAGCTATTTGGGTTTGGGTGTTTATAATATGGAAGTTTTAGGATCCAGATATGGAGTGGTGTAGAGTCAAAGTGAATGATCCTTGAATAGTCCCAAATCCACCTTCACAAATTCACATTCCTGCCATTTACTTCACCAAGGGTCTGGCTTTCTACTTCCTCCCCTGCTTGCAAGACACGGTCAGCATTCTCCTACATCTCTGTTAATCTCTTCTTCCCTGACATTACTTCTTTTCACTCCCTGAAAGTAGTTTTAACACAGCTTTTGTCTTTAACCCTTCTTTTCTTCTTTTTCCACACTTTTTTTTTTTTTAAATTAGAGATGCTCACTTAGTTTCATAGTTTTGATTAACATGCATTTATTAGGAATATATCCACCAACCCTTGTGCTTTACACAGATGACTTGTGAATCTCTATCCTTAGTATTTTAATTTCTCTTCTTTCCTACTCTCACAATTTAAACTCCATGGTAGACATCTCAAATTCCCATAAGCACTAAAATAAATAAACGAAAACATAAAACAACCCATAGGATGCCTAACCCAAATCATCTCCCATGCTGACTTTTTTCACCTCCTGCTCTTCTTGTTAGAGGTCCTACAACTCTCCATGTTGTAAATGTATTTTTAATTTAAATGGTTGCCAAACTTTGACAGTGTCTCCTCTATGATATTTCTCAGACACATTCTCTCCTCTGCATCCCCTTTGAAAAAAAATTTAATTTATATCATCACTCCCCCTCCCCAGATTACTGTATAGGCACAGTTAGATCTCCCTGGTTTCAGAATCTTTTATCTTATTCATCCTCCTCAGATGCTGTCAGAACATTGTTCTCAGCAAACTGGGGATAAAAGTATGATGATTTGATTTTTGATATATTCCTGAAAATTTTTGCATCTGTATTCATGAATGTTAACTACATAGATTTGAAACTGCAGTTGTAAGTGCCTCATGGAATTATTTCAAGTAGTGTGCAACTCAATGTGGATGCATTTATCCACTAGCCTACAAACAACTCAGGAACATTAACTCTTATGCTCGCTTTTGTATTATTCCAGAATGCAGCAAACTGTGTGACAGATAGTCATACATTAATAAATGTTCATTCAAAAAAAAAAAGTGTTCATTCAGTCAGCTGACCAACCGAATGATTAATTGTATTACAATTAAGTACATTTAGACTCATCTACATTATGCCTGGACCTGGGTTAGCTAATGGGAACTAAAGGTAAATAAACCTGGACTCTGGGCAAATGGGTATCACTGGATATTATATGAGCCACAATAACTTAGGAATAAGTACCCTAATTTCAGAGTATTGGTAAATGTAAAAATGGGCCAATCAGCAAAATCCTTATTTGAAAACTAATTCTCTATACTGAAAAAGCAAGTTTTCCAGTAGATATGCGGGGTTTTCAAATTACATAATTTATATGTGAAATATTTATTTAGCTCACAAATAAAAGGGTTAAAAAGTAGAGCTTGTGGGGGGAGTGAGTGTGGGATTTTTTTTTACTTCCGTAATCACTCATTTTAATTTAGTTCTTTCCCAATCTCCCCATTTTGCCACTGACATTGATCTCAACTCCATAGTAAACAATGATGTGGGTACTCACAATATGAGTAAAGATCTGGTAAGAAGTGTTTGCAGTGACAGAGGTAAGACAAATGTCTATTGTGGGTTTTACTATTCAAGGGCAACAAAGAACCTTGTCACAGGAATCTGAAGCACAGAGGCAGAAAGAAAGTAGTTATTTAAGAATTAAAAAGGTATTGGGTGGGGTTAGTTGTTTATAAAGATATTCCTTCATTCAGAATGTCATTTACTGGACAAATGTTTACCAGCTTCTTAGTATATGCTGGACTCTGTGCTAAGTACATCAGAGATGAATAAACCACAGTTTTCATGCCTTCAAGGAACACACAGTCCATAGAAAAAAGTAGGTATGCATATAGATAACTAGCAGTGTCTAGCATAACATAGATGTTCTTTTAATTACTTACTTACTGAGCATCTATCTCTGGTCAGATATTCTTCTAGGTGCTGGGGATACAGCATTGAACCAAAAAAGATGAAAGTCCCTGACCCCAAATTACATCTATTCTAATAGAAAAAGAATTTAAAGGTACTGAGAAAGAGAGAGAGAGAGAAATTCTAATATAGATAAAATGAAAAATATAGGTAGAATGTTACTAGCATGCTAGGAATGAGAAAGCTATTCCATTGGATTGGGGAGAGTCAAGGAGGGTGAGCCATAAGGTAGAGTCCCAATGTATGCTGTTCTCCCTTCTTTTTTTGGAGATTCAAAAGAAATGCAATTCAAGCAAAAAAGAACAGGTGAGTCACAGTCTTCAGTGAAGCGGGCGGGTGCATGTGTACCGGATCATCAAGCCTTTATTGTGGCTGGATGGGCTGGGTATGTGGCTGGGAATATGGAGACATAAAGTTGGAGAGTTACATGAGAGCCTAGGGACTTCAAGTGCATGACTGTGTAGCTTGGATTTTGTCTTAAAGGCAGAAGAAAGCTAGCGGAGATTTTAAAATAGAAGAATGATGTTATCAAGGTGGTGTTTTCAGAAAGATGGATATGGTAGTATCACTGAGGACAAGAGAAAGGGATTGGAAGCCAAGACATCTTTCCGTTAATTTAAAGTAGTGAATAAATGTGCATGTGGACCTACTTTAGTCTAAGAACTGAAGCTAGCATTTGTCTCCACGGGCTATGCATCCAAGTTTGTGATCTTGGAGAAGGCACCCAGATAGTGGAGAAGAATATTCTGGAAAGGCATCACTGCCTCCTTTGACATTTATAAAGTTCCTGAGGAGGTTCTACTTTCTCTAGGGGATAAAATAACAGTCATTCAGGAGGAGGATTTCAAAGTCCCCACCACCGCCTGCTGAGTCACGGGTGGCAATGGGTCCATGCTCAGAAGGGTGTGTGCATCTGATGGCTTTACCTCGTGGCTTTTGTCTGCCTCTGTGAAAAGGGAAGGCATTTTGGTTTCCCAAGTATCTGGCTCCATTTCATCACAGAAGTTATTCCTGCCCCTTATTCGTTATCTCTTCAAGCTGAAACGATAAAAAGGGGAAAAAATGGGGAATGAGGAGAAGATACTGCAGCTTTGCTTGTCATAGTTATTGCAGGAGAGAGAGAGGACTGCGGCGGAAGCAATACAGACAAGGTAGGGACAGGCATATAACTGTCTCCCGGGGGAGCCAAACAGGAAAGTTCACACCTTCGTACATACCAAGGCCAGGGTAAGTTGGGAAATAAGAAAAACAAAAACAAAGCAAAAGATAAGACATAAGGAATAACAACATTAAAAAACACACAAACACACAGATGGCTGTTAAGTTGTTCCCAGCCAGCTTAGTGTAAAAATGTATCAAATAACCAAATTGGCAGATGGAGTGGAAGAATCACCCAAAGCCAGCTGAGGCTTGGTCTCTGACACAGCCATGTAGAGAGGCATTCTGTAGAGAGAGCATTCTGGAACCTTGTGTGAAAGATCTTGGGCCTTTTTTTTTTTTTTAAGGGCTCCTTATATTGCTCAACTCCTATTTTTTTTCCCCCTTTCTCTCTCTCAATTTACTGGACTACTTTGAGAGTACCAATCTTCCTGTGGGTTTCAGGTACAGACTAACTTCCAAGACCATTTTATGGAATCATGTGGAAAGCTACAGCATATTTGGGAAATGATATTAATTTTCAAAAGCTGGATTATTTACTCAACCTTAGTTGTTCCTATTTCCTTAGGCACATTTGTCTCTCCGGCATGCTTTTCACTGTGTGGTGAACTTCTAGTCATTCTTGAATACCCAGTTGGGATTTAACTCTCATGTGAAGCTTTCATTTTCCTTCTCAGCCTAAAGCTACTCTTGATTTTGTAATACCAAGGCTTTTGTATATATTTTCATTTCTAGACATTATAAGGCATTTAATATCCAATAGCTATCTTTCCCTTTAACTAGACATGAGGGTTAGGGCTATCTGACTCATCTTTGTTTTCCCCATAGCATATAACACAGCCCTTGATACATTAGGGGCCGACAATATACACTAATAAAATAAACAAATGCATAAATGAATTGATTGATTTCTTCGCTTCTCTTACACTATACCTGTAACTAGTACTTTCTGCAGTACTTTGAGGACCTGTGACTCCTGTGCACTGTCTTTGCGGCTCGTCCCGTGGGAATTTGTTTGGCCTTTGCCATGTAGGTCTTCCCTCTTTTTTTGGCTGGCGAGTGATCAGAAGTCAGCTTTACCACTGAGTCACAGCGCCTCTGGGCACTGTGGTTCTACTCCGTGTGAAAGGTCTTTCTGCAGCATTCTTGCGAGGTGAGCTTTCTAATTAGCTTTCCCTTATAAGGTGCCAGAGGGGACGATTGGTCAGCATTGGGGCCCACAGATGGAGAAACAGTAGCCAACAGACTGTGCCTAAGGCTCTTGGGTGGGCTGAAGGCTCACAGGTAACATGTGGTGAGAATGGAATGACTCAGTGCTCTATTTCCCACCCTAGGTGTCCTCACCCATCAGCTCTCTTCACTCCGCCAGGCCTGAACCTCAAGAACATGGAACAGAATGACGTGAATCTATGACTGAACTACTGGCTATGTTCTGCTTTGGTACGAGGACATACAGGTTACATGACTTTGTCTTTAAAGGATGCTTCACTAAATCCCTTAGATTCCTTGCTTGGGACTTCTCCCCAGGCAAAGGATACCTGGAGGCCTAAGAATTTATAGAATCTTAGAGAAATAGAGTAATACCTGAATGGCAATAACACTCTCACACATTATGCCTTTTGACTACTTAAAATGCCTGTATTCCAGTGTATACAGCCTTATGAAATACGAAGTTTAAATGATATCTCTTTAGGATAAAGTTGATATGTACTTTTGTGTTAAAAATTGGAAAACCTGAAAAGAAAAAAATATTTACTTATAATCCCACCATTTAAAAATAACTACTATTTGTTTTAGGGATGTCTACTTTACATATTTTCAGCATAGTTCTGCATAGCATAAGAAAAGGATAATCATAATCCTCCATTAATGGGTTACAGAAGTTAAGACTGTAAGGTGCCTGGAAAAATGGTTTAAGAATGGAAAGATTAAGTAGTTTGATCATTTACAATGTGTTACTGACTACATCTTAAAATTTCTATTGATCCTCGGTTTTTCCCCCCAAAGAAGCCAAGAGAATCCAAAGCCAATGTCAGCACTATCTTAAAGCTCTGAGATGAAAGCTGATCTTTAAATTCCAAGTATTAGTGTGATGGACAATTCATGTACATTTAATGGGCAAAGACACCAGCAAATTAACTTTTAACTTTAAAACATACTGCCAGGATTCCTATGAATTAAGGGACTGTTTAATCAATTATTTGCTTGATCCTTATCCCTTTTCATTTGGCCCCAAATTCCACGGTCTAAGAAGGGAAAGGCCAGGGCGCCTGGGTGGCTCAGTTGGTTGGGCGACTGCCTTCGGCTCGGGTCATGATCCCGGAGTTCCGGGATCGAGTCCCATATCGGACTCCCGGCTCTGCAGGAAGTCTGCTTCTCCCTCTGACCTTCTCCCCTCTCATTCTCAGTCTCTCTCTCTCTAATAAAAAAAAAAAAAAAAACTTTATAAAAAAATAAAAAAAAAAAAAAAGAAGGGAAAGGCCAGGCTAGGGAGTGAGGAGGTAGCTCAAAAGACAGTGAATCAAGTGGATCGGCTGCCATTTTGATCCAGGAAATAGCCAATGACTGGATCATGACATCAACCAGTCATGCACTAATAGTTAGCTGTAGCATAAAAGATAATTTCCTGCTTTCAAATGACCTCACATCTCATGATTTGAACACCCATATTCTGTGGGGCTCGCGCCCTCTCCTCTGGTGCCCAGACATCCTGACACGGGAACTCCACCCAGAATGGGCAGAGTTTGAAGGAGCTGGGACGATGTCTACTCGTGGTCGGAGGAATGAATGGCACTCACCTTCAGTACATACATCTCCAGACTGGGAAAATGGCTGAGGTAGGAAAAGAAGAGGATTCTGGGTTCTCATCTTTTCATCTCTGGCCTGTGATCTCTTCAGTTGTTGTTTTTGTTTTGTTTTGTTTTGTTTTGTTTTAATTGCTATGTATTCTTTTGGTTAGAAGTTTCCTTCTATTTAGGAAGGAACTTTGATTCGGGGGTGGGGGGTGGGGGCAGAGGAACCAGGGTGGAGTGTGGAAGAAAAGGTCCCAAGCCGACAGCCTTGGCTTATTCCTGGGCTCTGGGCTCAGGGAGACAAAAAACTTTCCTATCTACTACTTGGTGTAGAACCAAGTTTAAGATGAAAAACAACAGGCTCACAGGGCAGAAGTTCCATCCAGAAATAAAGGGGGGGCATTAGCTGAAACATTCTTCATAGTGTATCATATTGTGAATTGGCAGCAAACGGCAGAAGACATCTCAGGTCTATAATTTACAAACATACCCGAACACCGTTGTTTAAGCCGAACTCTGGGGAGGAGGAATGGTGATGACGATGATGGGGGTAACTCTAATTACTCCTAGCCAATGGGGTGTGTTCTGTCTGCCCCTTGATAGTCATCGTCCCTCTACAACCCCGTAGGATCAGTCTTGCGTATTCACGTGCCCAGATGAGAAAGATGACGTTCATATAGAAGGTGAACCGATCTCCCAAGATCACCCAGCTTCTTAGTAACTGGGCCAGAAAGTGGGGTTTTCCCAGCCCGTGAACGGTTTTTCATTACTCGCTCTCCCTTGCATTTGGTCCGTTATCTCTGCTGCAGCCCCTCGGCAGAGGAGGCAGGGTGCAAAGCTTGGGGTCTCTGGAGACTTCTGCACCTCAAGGGTCAAGGCTACCGAACCCTCAGGAACAGATCCAGCTTCCCCAGGTGGCAGAGCTGGGGGGGGGGGGGGAGGGCAGCACAGGCCGCAGCCTGAAGGAGAGCATGAGCCCTCTTCAATGGCAAGTTATTTCCTGAGGTGTCCTTGGAGCAGAGGTGTGGGGGGGTGGGGCTTGGGAAGAAGGGCTGCTGCGGGGCAGCAGGGCGGGGCCTGGGTGGGCTGCTGGAGGCCTAAGGCTATTTCCTGTCTGTGTCAGAGCAGATTAGAGCTCACTTATCTGCCTTCAGCCCCAAACAAGTACTTGTTTTATTATTATTTAGAAAAGAGATCACCTTTCAACCAAAGTGGCACGGATATCCCACCACCCTAATTAAAAGGGGATGAAGATGAAATGATTTCTCTCTCCCTTCTGTCCCCTGAAGCCGATGCGCCCCAGGGGAATGGCCCTCTCCCAGTGGCAGTCCAGGGAGGCGGTGGAGCTGAGACCAAGGCTGGCTTCCCTGCAGGGGGTGGGGGTGGGGGTGGGGGACAAACCCGACAGTTAATTACATCAGCCCAATTAGCGATGGCACCCACTGTGGGACCTGCCTGTCTATCCCTGTCTGGAAAAGGGCCCCCCAGGCCTTGGTGGGGAAGCTGGTGAATTGGGAGGTAAATGTTCAGCAGTGACCTCCCCTGAGAGCCCTCTTGTCTTGGAGGTAAGTGAGGGAACTGGAAACAGACCAATCTCTTCCAGCACCATCTGTGAAGCGGCCTGCCCATCTTAACGGTTTTCAGATCATTCCACTGGGTAGGAACACAGTCTCCCCTCAGCACCTCGTGAACGATCAGAGGTGGTGCTTTATCAGATTCCGTCTTGGGTAATGAGGCTGTGTTTGCCCTATCTCCATGGAACATGGACAAAGAACAGGGCCCTGTCTGTGGAGGTGGGAGGGGGGCCAGGGAACGAGACAGCTGTTTTCCTTGGCTCCACACCCTCATTTTCCACCCTCACAGGGAATCAGAAGTCTGGGCTCCAAGGCAAAATCTAATGGCCCACTGACCGCTTACCTTGAGTGAGTTGCTTAAATTCTCTGAGCTTCGGTTTTGTATTTGTTAAAAAATGTGATTCTGCAAACTACAGTGATGGAGAACACCTCATGCTAAGCAGGGCGCTGGGGGGAGGGGGGCATGGCTACAAAGGGCAGCCTGTCGAGGGGGCCGGGTCGAATGGCAGCGACAAGGCCTGCTGCCTTTGTCAAAACCCATAGAACTGTACCCCCAAAAGGGTGTGTATGTTTACAACATAAATTGTAAGAGAGTGATGAAAATAACTTTTCACAGGTCAGTCACAAGGATAAAGATGATAAACATTTTGAGAGTACCCGGCAAAATGAATGGACCGTGTATGTCCCAAATACAGAGCATGTTTGTTTTTGTTTTTTTATTCCTTTTTCCTCATCCATAAAATGGACATTAACATATTACTTCTTATAAACCTAACAAGTCTTCTCCTTCACAAGCATGGTGCAATGATAATATGAGACTTTTATCAGGGCTCGAGATGTACCATTCATTCATTCATGTATTCAGTCATTCACATTTTTTTTTTAAAGATTTTTATTTATTCATCCAACAGAGAGAGAACACAAGCAGGCAGAGAGGCAGGCAGAGGCAGAGAGAGAGAAGCAGGCTCCCTGCCGAGCAAGGAGCCCCATGCGGGACTCGATCCCAGGACGCCGGGATCATGACCCGAGCCGAAGGCAGCTGCTCAACCAGCTGAGCCACCCAGGCGTCCCTCATTCACATTTTTTAATGCCTTTGCTGTGTTAGGTCCCGTTGGAGGCCTCGCTGGATCAGCATAAGAGAGCCGTGCCCTGTCCTAACGTAGCTCCAAGTCCAGGGAGGGAGACAGACATGAAAGCAATGTACTCAGTGCTACATAGGTGAATCCCAATGGCTACAGGAGCATTTCTAAGGACATATACTGTAGCCATTTGCCTAAATATGTTCTGAAATGAGGTTTGGAAGACAAGAAGGAGATGGCTCAAGAAGCAGCCGGGGAAGAGGAACGGTACTGTAGGCTGAGGAAACTATATGTAGAAATATCTGGAAGTGAAGGAGACCAAGGCTCATTCCGAAACAGAGCATCTTTCAGTCCGATTGGGGTTGGGGATGGGTCATTTTGAAGATTCAAGCCTTGGCCATGGGGTGGATTAAGGGACTATTAAGAAGCCTTCTAACCCTATGAATATATGCTTCTATGACCATCCTTGGCTCCCTCTTTGTACCCACTTGGAGGCAACTGGGGCCTTGATCCTCTTTTCCCCTTAAGTATCTGGGCCAGAACCTAAGAGAAGGACTCTCCCTTGAGGAGTGTGACCTTGTAGTTTCCTTGCATTGGCTTTTGCATATCACCAGGCTTCTAGCCTGAAGTTTTCACCACCAGGTGGGAGGTAGCAGGAGTGATGGAAGGGATTCAAATCCTCTAAAGCTGCTAGATGATGTCAACCCAATTACCAGAGACAGCACTATCTGCCTGGTGATAGCCCTCAGGTATCTGCACCTGTGGGGATCTGGGTGGAATTCTTTGATGTGACACTTGGCTGGCAGAAGTTTGGTTCCTCTCTGGCTCGTCTTTCCTCTCCTAGAAAGGAAACAGCATCGGCAGTGGGACAAAGCCCCCATGACCTTAATAAAGTTGCAGCAATTCCAAGGAAATCCTGCAGATGTGGGTATTCTGCTGAATTCACGCTTAAAGGTGAGGACTCGAATCCTACCCTGATGTACATCAGTGGACAGACTAGTTACCAAATGCTTCTGGGCTCTTTATACATAGTCATTTCCCCAGCCTGGCCCCTGGACCACCCCAAACCCTGCCACCCTAAGCACCTCAATCCTTTTTCTAGAACCCCTGGGTCAACCTCATAATCCAGCAGCTGACGGGGTAAATCCTTCTATGAAGGGCGTCCCTCAGACCCTGCTCCAGCACTTTATTTGTTCTGATTGGTTAAAGGACACTAGTTCTTGTATATTGCCAATATTACCTCTCCAAAAGACAGATAACAGGGGCACCTGGGTGGATCAGTCCATTAAGCGTCTGCCTTTGTCTGAGGTCTTGATGTTTCTCCCTCTCCCTCTGCCTCTCTTTCTACTCATGCTAACTCTCTCTCTCTCATTCTCCAATAAATAAATTGTAAAAAATAAATAAAAATAAAAGACAGAGGACAATTGATCAACTAACTTCCCTGGGAAAATCATTTCTTCTTTCTGGATTTCTATTAGTCAATAAAAATTAAAATTGTAATCATTTTATTAGGTATGTGGGGTTTTTAGACATATTGATTTCTTAGGTCTTTACTACTTTTAACATTCTATGATTTTGTAAATTTTCGAAGAAATTCAGGACCCTGCATCTGTGGCCTCACTGGTTCCAGAACAGTTCCAGGGGAAGGCATTGATCGTCTGCCTCTGATATATGTAGGAACTTCTCAGAATCATAATTCTTGGACCTTCAAGCTGGGGGCAACCTGGAGTCCACCCAGCAGGCTATTCGGAATGTTCTAGGGAGACCACAGAAGCAGGTGAATGGGGTGAGTGGACCGGGCTCCAAAGTCCAGACTCCTGCTTCAATCCAAGAAGCCTGATTAAAAAAAAAAAAATGTTTCTAGGTCTACAGAACAAATCCTAAAATCCTTAAATCATGGCTTGGCAAGCTGTTTTCACTATGGTTTTGATGAGATTATTTGATGTCTTGGAGCATCAGTTTCCTTACTTGTAACATGGAACCAATGGTACTAAGCTTGAAAGGTCTGAGAGCGCAACAAAGCGTTGGACAGAAGGTCTGTCAGGAACTAGGGGTTTGTTATTTATTAGTTGGACCTAAATCCAGTCCATGCTTACTGCTTTGAGATGGGATCTGAGTTCCCAGAGCTGCTCTGAGAAGACTCAGAAGGATGGTATACACACACACAGGCAGACACGCTCATGTGCATGCACATGCGCACACACGCACGCACACACACACACATGCACAAGGTACACCACCAGGAACTGCCAGGAGCTCGTTTCAGAAGTAACAATCACACTTGCAACACTCGCTATTGCTGTGTTACCAAACAAGATGACAGCAGCAAAATCTTATTCAACCACAACTGCAGAGGGCGATCATGCCGATAAGCACCGCAACACGGTGGATTTGGTTACTGCAGAATAACAGGCTGACCTTCCCGGGCTCAGGTTTGTAGGCACACAGTAGCTGTACAGGAGAAGCTGAATAACCGGTCTGGTCCCCCACACACAGGGTGTGGTGGCTGCAGCACCCTGAGAGTCTGCTTTAAATGGACTCATCCAGCCCCTTGCTCCCTCCGTCCAAGTACCCTCTGCAAGATGGTGCTGACTTGTTTCTCCCACCTGAGACAGCCTGGCAATAGGTAGAAAAATGTGTGCATCTTAATTCCAATTACTTCCCATTGCTGAAGGGCTAACTGATGCATTTCCAAATGGAACAGCCTAGAACCTCCTAGAATCTCCCTTCTGTTAAACCCTTCATTCTCATATGACTAATTTGAGAATCCACCCACTCTGGGGGCCATTTGGTAGGTGTGAGGAAAGATTTGCAAGCCCTGTTCTAATCACAAATTGTATCAGTGCAGGGCTTTGTAATCTGATGGGGATTGGCCTGCCTTTGGTGGTATTTTCCAGGCTGCTAGGACAGTTTATCCCTGGGCTGATAGGTTCAATGCTAGCCCTGTAATGAATTGTCTGTGTCAGCTCAGCTCAATCATCAGCCCTCTTTGCATTTCCTCACATAGGGACTCCTCATGTGTCTTGTACATATTGTTTTTTTTTTTTTTTTTTTCCCTCAGTTGTATCTTGCACAATGCTTCTCTTTGCCCGTTAATGTTTTTGGACTTTCAAGCCCCTGTTTGATAACAACTTAGGATTCTGCTTCTTCCCTAGCATTGAGGGGTGGGCTTGGAGAATACCACTGCCTGTAGCATCCTTAAAGAGCACCAAGTCCAATGCCTACACTCCACAGTTGGAGCTAGAGGGAGAAAGTACCCAAATCCAGAGCAGCTAACCTAAAACTCTGATGCTCAGTCAGGTGTCCTCTCTACTATGTGCCTTCACTCCTTCACTGAATCATGTATGCATGCCTTCAATAAATATTTCTTGAGTTCTGTTCTGTGTCACGTACGATTTTAAAGCCTGGAAATACAGTAATGCATAAAATTCCTGCCCTAGAAACTACATTTGGAGTGGAGGAAGATAAGCAGACAAAATAATTTAGGTGAACTGTAAAGAGGTTGTCAGTGTTGTTAAAAACTACAGCAGAGAGGGGATGTCAGCTGCCGGAGTTCAAGCATAAGGAGAGGTCCCAGAAGACCTCCTGAAGAAAGGGGAGCTTTGATCCCAATTGCTGGACGGGAGGGATGAGCCATGTGAACACTTGAGGAGAGAAAGGTACAGGCATAAACAACAGTGCCTACAAAACTGTAGTGCGTACAAAACAATGCATGCAAAGGCCCTGAGGCAAGAACACTATGGGCATGTTCTAGTAGCAGTGATGAGGCCAGTGCCACTGGAGCGGAGGACGGAGGGAATATAAAGGAGGTGAGGGCAGAGAGGTGACCGGCTCAGTCTCGTGGGCCACTGAGATGGAAAATCAGTGAAAGATTTTGAGCAGAAGAGTGACATGGCCTGGCTTATGTTTTGAAAGGATGGATGGCTTTTGTGTTGAGTGCACTGACCAGAGACAACAGTGGAAGTAGGGAGAGAGGTTAGGAGGCTGCTGCATTCGTTCAGGGAGAGACAAAGGTTGCTGAGACCAGGGCAGGGAGAGAGGAGGTGGCACTAAGACAGCTAAAGTGGAAAGCAGGGAAGATGGACTTGAGCTCAGTAATTAGGAAATTGAGAGGGATCCTGGAAGAGAACAAAGGCTGGAGCCCAACCACACAGCAGGGAGACTGGACTTAGCTTAGGGTGATGGCAGAGGAAGGTTCCTGGAGGAGGAAGCATCCAAGACTAGAGTGGACACAAGGTGTAGGGTGACCAGCTGTCCGGGTTTGCCTGGGGCCATCCTGGTTTTAACACTCTTAACCCTTCCTCCCCACCTCCCCAGGTCCCAGGACAGTCCGCTATGCCGCCTGCCTCAGTGAGCTCGTAAAGCTTGGGGAGGTGGGAGCCTGAGAGCTGAGGGTGCTCCTGCCAGAGAGAACAGAGAGCAAACACCTGAGACACAAGAGAGAACAGTGCATGGGGCAGATCACAGGGAAGAGAGGCTGCAGACAGGGGCCCCGATGCGCCTGGTTCTGTAAGCCTTGAAAATAAAAAAGCCACAGAATTGGTTTTGATGTCAATGGAAAGGTTTTAAACAAGGAGTGGTAACACTAATAATTTGGTAGTTCTCGCTCTCATTTTCTTACTTGTAAAAGAGCTATAAAAAGACCCCCGTCATTTATAAGTTTTCTTTTTAAGATTTTATTTATTTATTTGACAGAGAAAGAGTGAGATCACAAGTAGGCAGAGAGGCAGGCAGAGAGAGAGAGGGAGAAGCAGGCTCCCCGCTGAGCAGAGAGCCCGATGTGGGGCTCTGGGATCCCAGGACTCTGAGATCATGACCCGAGCCAAAGGCAGAGGCTTTAACCCACTGAGCCACCCAGGCACCCCTATTTATAAGTTTTTAATCCAAAGTGAAGAGCAAGAAATCCACAGCCAGAGTAGGAAATAAGTTTGTATTCCAGCTGAGTGTTCAGTGGCAAGCCCGAGACCTCATGGCCGATCAGGTCATCTTCTCTATGGGACCAGATTATTTTTCCCCCACCTTTTCTCTGTTTGCTTTGATGACATTGTTTTCCCAGGCTCAAAAGCTCAGACTCATGATTTTAATCTTCTTTTTCGTGACTCTGTCAGCCACCAAGTCCTTATTCCTTTTTCTTCAGCATGTCTCTCCTTAATCTTTTACCCTTTTGTCCCCCTGCTGCCAGTCGGATTCAGGCTGTCCTCCTCATGTTGTGCCTCGGCAATAATGGACTAAGGGGTGTGCATGTGTGTATGTCACAGAGTGTAGTGGGTGTGGGTGTGGTGGAGGGTAATGAGATTTGGCTTCTCTGGGTGCAGGCAATAAGGGGATGTGTTGTCTATAGGGAATTTATTTATTTATTTAAGGATTTTGTTTATTTATTTGAGAGAGCACAAGCAGGGGGAGTGGCAGAGGGAGAGGGAGAGAGAGCGTGAGTGCACAAGTCGGGGGAGGGGCAAAGGGAGAGGGAGAAGCAGGCTCCCTTCTAAGCAGGGAGCCCTACCCAGGTTGATTCCAGGACCCTGGAATCCTGACCTGAGCCAAAGGCAGACACTTAACTGAATGAGCCACCCAGGCGGCCCGTCTATAGGGAATTTAAAACCAGTCATTTTAAAAGTCAGCCGGCTTTGTTTCATTTCTACATGCCAGGAATTAATGACAATCATAAAATCTCCCCCCCCCCGCCGAGCAGAGTACTCCCATTTACTCTCCACCCTTTGCCTTAATTTCTATAACATTTTCTTCATTGGTCTCCCTGATTCCTGTCCCCTTTCTTTCAATCCCCTGTAGGCAGCTGTAGCATCTAACACCCATTGTCAGCTTCCCCAAACCTCAGAATCCTCCCTGAGGTTTATGGGATCAGCTCCACACCGCAGTCTAGTCTAGCTCTTGGTCAGGCCCTTCGTAACCCGAAGCCCGCCTGACAGCTGAAACTGATCCTATTACTCTGCGTCCCAAGCTCTCTTCACTGTGACAGCCTGTGTCATAAGAGCCTCGGTTTCCTGCTGCGTGAGCTGGGACGAGACCGAGTTCTGGATCCCAGCACTACCAGCCACTGCTCGTGTGACCTTAAGCAAGTCACTTCCCCTCTGAGGGCCTCAATTTTCTTATTCCTCAAATTAGGACCATCATGGGAGTAAAGCTGAAGTCACAGGATAGCAGTAACGGCCCACTGAGATCATGGTTGTGAGACTGGCCCCCCTCGGGAGGCAGGAGGCTCACGCAAACAGGGGAGGTCAGACCTGTTGGAGGGGCAGCTGAGAGTGTCGATGGCCACAGCAGTGGAGGACTCTTTGCTTTTCCAGTCCATGTTACATTCCCGCCTTGCATTTTCGCCATTCCATAGTCTACTCATCCTTTAAAGGAACAGCTCTAGACCAACTTCCTCAAAACTTCCTCCTTTGCTGTTTAAGCCTGCCCCGGTTTGCTTTCTCCAAAAACCACCAAAACATACATCTTCCGTGTTGACACAGGTTCCCTGTGGATCCTCACATAGCATGCTTCTTCCCACCTGGCCTGTAGGTGCCACATCTTCTGTTTAGCGACCCTCTCAAGGTTGAACACACATTCGATGTTAAATTGAGACTTGTCAGAATGAATGAATGAATGAATGAATGAATGAATGAATGAATGAGTCTCTTTTTTTACCCCTTACTGCAAAGTATGCTGATAGTGCCATCTGCTGCTAAGCTTTGATTCTGTGTTTTCTGCACCATGGAAAAGAAAGTGAGAGAAGGTTTAGGAAAAGGAATAGGCGGGGGGGAAAAATGTGCCTTCCAAAACGTTGGCTCAGAAAAGCCACTGAAATGTCCCAGTGCAGAGAGGTGAGGAAGTCAGAAGGGCTCGATGAGCTGGCTCCAGGCAGGCCAGAATCTCCTTCTAGATTGGTGATTGGCAACCAGTTTGGAATTAAAACACCTTTTCAAATGTGTAGAACAAGTTTCCCTTCTCCTGTGCCCCAGCCCCAGCATGAAGGGTGTGGTTTATGGCCAGAGATCATTTTTAAATCTAACTGTATGAAAATTACCTTTGAAGATTCCAAGACGCTTCATGGGAGAATGCATTAAAAAAAAAAAATCATGAGAGCTGAAAAAGCATTGCTGGAGAAATCATAGTCCTATCCGTTTTTCTTCTTTTGACACGTTCTCATGTAGTAAAAATAATAATTGCCTTTTAATGATTGCCTGCTACGTGTTCGACATTTTCCTTCCTCTGGCTCAATTAAATCTTTGGATAACTCAACAGATAGGTATTACTTGCTCTTTTACAAAGACATTGAATATGAGAGGGTACGAAATCTGTCCGTAATCAGAGCTGGGAAAAGGCTGCAAATATTCTGTATGTCGGGGTCCCAGAGCCTGCACTCTTCCTTCCTGCTCTACCCCAACTCCATGATGGTGATCTGGGTCGAGAGTCAGACGAACTGGGTTTAAATCCAGATTCTACCAGTAACTTTTGCAGAAAGTTGGGTAAATAAATTTATTCTCTGGGCCTCTGTGTCCCCAACTCTAAATTCCACAAGGGGTGTAGGACCAAATGCTCTGTAAACCCCTTCCAGCTTGGGAGTCTGCTGTTTGCAGTGGCCTCGATTTGCTGAATTATGAATGCAGAACCTTACTGTGCCTGAAATTTTTCCCTTGAGCTTCCAACACTGGCGTCATCTTTCTAGTCTAAACAGCTCTGGACGATTAGTATGGACTTCAGATATACAATAACCAAGAGCGCCCTATGCTGAGTTCTGAAGGCCACTCCGATCTCTTTTCATTTAATTTGTAAATCATTCTGCATGTAAATGATGCGTTTTTCTTTCCCCCACAACACTCAAAGCATGATGTATATTCCATGCTGATTCTGAAGGCTGTGTGTTTTGAAGCTTTCGGCATGCCAGTTTGTCACCTTTGACACTTTGACAACTGGTCTTTGGTTGTAAGTGCCTTGGTAGACACTGTGTCCCAGGCTGACGGGCACCTGGACAGGGCAGAGTCCCCAGAAACAGAATCTCCACGCGGTGCCGAGCTTTTGAAGTGGCTCAGTGGCGCTTCAAAGCCAAGTTCATGGTACAGGGAGCAACATCTGATGTACTTTTATTAGCCTTAGAGACAAAAATCATTACACAGATGCCAAATGTCTGAAAGAAAAATCTGTACCCTGTGCTCAGCCCTGCGGCCTGGAAGTCCAGAGGAGGCTCAGGGTGCTCCCGGGGAGGAAACCGGAGCATGTTTGAACAGAGCTGTGATCATACCTGGCACACGCACAGTCCCAGGAGAAACCATCTTGCTGAAGACAGGAGCCTCCTTCTAGATTTCCACTGGGGGGTGTGGAGGGGGTGAGTCTCGGGGTCACATAAGTCCGTATGAACTCCTCCTGCTGCCTAGCGATTGCTAAAAAATGGTCAGAACTACGGAGTGTCCTGACAGAGTCCAAAGACTTAGTTTCCACTCAGGAAATTTACCGTGCCATTTACCGTGACTTTGACTTAAGGCGAAGTTTCATCTACTCCGGGCTTCTTTTTCCCTGTAGGTGAATCACGACCATGTCTACTGGAAGGTGGCAAAACCCTTAGTGACCACCGTGCCATGAACAATGAAGGAAAGTGGACATTCTTCCAGGAATGTTGATACTCCCCAGTCAAGGGAGGGCCAGCAACACCTTCATGACTGTTCTTCACTTGTGCTAAGTAGCTAAAGGCAGGACACATTTCAAATTATGACTACTCAGAACCCAATTTGTTTAAAAACAACGTTGTGATAACTCTATCTTGGATACTGAGGTGAGAAAAAGCTTACCAGGTCTTATTTACTTACCAATATTCACTTCAGAGAAGTGTAATTCTAATTCATGTTATCTTGTGAAAATAACAGGTCCTAAAACTCTGAAATTCAAATCAGGTAGAAAATACTTGTATCTGTTCAGCAAACATTGCAGAACATTGAACATCATGAGAGCCCAGGATACTACTCTGGTGACCAGAAGCCCTTGGAGTTGGCTTCTAAGCCCAGGGCTCTGTAATTTATTCTAAATCTAAGCAATGTGATTGCCTAAGACCTTCAAAGGCATTTAAAAAGGGGAACAAACCAAAAACAGGTACAGGGACCAAACAGAGTCTAAGTGTGATTGGATACTTAGGACATGACGTCCTATTCACCCCTTTGGCTTGAAACGAGGCAAACGGACCCCGTTAACTCCTGCAGGAGATGGTTTCCTTCCAAGAATTCCCAAAGCCTCTGAAACCCTGTTCCTGGCCCGACATCGGAAGAGATGTCCTCCCTAAAAGTATCGCGTAGGTTTCTGGTTTTAGTAAAAGCTTGACTCATTTTACCAAATGCTTTAGGCTTTTCAGATAATGCACCTGACCGTCCTCAGGTGGGCTGAGATATGCCCATTATTCCCGTTTTTGAGACAAAAGGTGAAGAATTTGAGAGAGTGGACTGTCTCCAGGGCATGTGAGATAGGAAGTTTCTTGGACTTGTGGGCAGAGGGCTAGGCCACTGGAAGAGCCCTCTGAAGGACGGGGTTCACTTCTGCTTCCTCTGACGCTCGCTGCTCCTCTGCTTTTTAGTAAGAATCATGGTCCTTGGCAGCTTCACCCCACCCACTTAAATATACCTCTTCGTAAGGAAATAAAATAAAACTTCCTTTTAAACTGATATTTATTTGGATTTTCACACCATTCATTAAAGTGCTTTCATTAAAGGGTGATCTACAGTAAAGGTCCCATTCCACCCCCCTCCGGAACACCAACTTTTATATGAACTCTCTCTCGGACAGCTTAACATTTCAGAACCCCAGAAATCATCCAGGTCAAATCCCATACTTTTTCAGTGGGGGACACTGTAGTGGAATGAGAGGTCACATGGCTCATTTCTGCTTATGGGCAGCAGAGCCAGGACTCAAGACCCCGCTGGACTATCACCTTTTCCGTGAAGCTTTCCCTCTTTGCAACCACGCCCTTCTCGCTCCCTTCTCGTGGCCTTTTTTGGTCCCTGCCTCTATTATAACCCTTTATCACAGCACTCACTCACCTCATTTTGTCTTGTTTCATTTGTTTATATGCATTTCTTTTGCTTTTTTCTCTTAAGAATTAGCATTTTTATTTTTTTATTGTATTATTATGTTATGTTAGTCACCATACAGTACATCATTAGTTTTTGATGGTAGTGTTCCACGATTCATTGTCTGCATACAACATATACTGCAAACAATGCACTTCTGCAAACAATGTATTTCTTCTGCTGCTTTACTTTGAATTCCTCAATGGAAGGGATGGAATCTTAGTCATTTTTGAAAACCTCCTTAAACCCACTGAGGAGTGAGGAGCCATTCAAAAACTGTCTGATTAATGAATTCACGAGTGACCAGAGCTTCACCATAACCCTCCACTGCAACTATTCATTTTCCGTTTACAAAATGAAGATTGCTCTGCTGTGTCTCTCAAGATAATTGTGTAGTTACATATGATTGCCAAGTGCTTCAAGACCATAAAAAAGCTTTATAAATGCCAACCATGATTACAACCCTTTGAAACAATGGGATGTATGATTTACAAGTGGAAAAAGATGAGACATAGCAGGTAATGCCTCTTCCCTGGTTCTCATTTCTATCCCCGCCTACCATCAGGTAGTAATTCGGAGGTAGACACACCAACATGGGAGAAGAAGGGAGGGTTTAACTACAAGCTGGTTCGGGTTTCCAAAGCCTCTGCCATCACACCGCCATCAAGAGGGGAAAGCATCTAAATCTGAAAAGAGGGGCCAATGGCAAGAGCTCCCAGATTGATGAATGATACCCAATTCACTGTTGAAGTGGAGACTGGGATGAAGAAAGCAGGTTCCCTTTCAAAACAGATGACTGAGAAGGACCCATAAAGTGGAAAGGCTCTCAAACTCTGCTCTTGTCACCTTTTGTTCCTCCTCCTCTCAAATACATCATATCAAGTGGCTAGAAAAGGTGTGTTGTATATTCAATGAAAGGAGCATTCAGATTTTCCTCCTAGCAATGTGTGGCAAGAAAAGAGAGGGCAGGAATACCTTACGTAGTTATTTTTCTTGTGATCCCTTAACCACATTTTTGAAGGCAGAGTTGACTCGCCATGCCAATGTTTTACATGGCAGATGCCATCCATTGCAGAGCAAGCCAAGATGGATGATCAGATTTTTCCAGACTTGACGTTGTTTGGCCTCAGAGGTCAGCAGGGGGTACAGAGAACGTGGTGGTTTTCCGGGGATGGGAGATGAGGGCGAAGGTCTGACCCCATGAGTCTGCCTCTTCAGCCCAGCAATGAGCTCAAAGAGTGGTTGACGTTACGTGTCTCGATGTGTCTGAAGAAATCAACTAGGTCCCAAACAAAACAGTCCTATGTCTCATGTTGGAAACATCAAATTATCTGAGAGTAGGGGATTTGCGGGTGGGCTGTGGGACTAGGTGGGGTGGTCACTTCACATCGGAGGCTTCTTGGCAGGAGGAAGAGAGGGATCGTAACCAAGGACCTGAATCTTAACTTGTGGTTTGGAGCTTTTGCCACATGGCTCCAGTTTCCCTCGGGAGTTCTGGATGTGGGAGCAGTTAAAACTTTTCCCCACTTCTCAGCCATACCACCATCAGTCACCTCAGAATGTTTCATTATTTGGCAGAAGGCATCAGTGAGGTGGCCCCCATTACCTCCTTCCTTGACGTCAGTGAGGGAGTTGTTCCCTGTGGCTGTCTTATATGAAATACTTCAGCATTTGTACTTCAATTAAAATTCACAGGTATATATTATTAAATGGTAGTGACTCATTCCATGGCTTCTCCTCAACTGAATAAGTGCCAAAAAGTGCTATGTGCCCAGTAATGACAGAGCCTGCATTAGAACTAAAATTTCTTGTCAAATCATCTATATTCAGGGCTTTGAAGAAAGCACCTCACATATCCAAGAATATCCCTCTGTCCTGGGTCGGTGTTACCTCAAGAAGAAATTTATGATCAAGATTCTCTCTGCTTTGAAGGAAGAGGAGAGAGACACCTGACTAGAAGACACCTTCATGAAGGCAGAGCCTGGCAAGTGGAATTTTTTCGAAAGTGGGGCTGATCTCATTGAATTACGTAACCTGTATTCAACACATCTCTGAGGAGAGAAGGGGAAATATGCCTTCACATATCACTCAGCAGGAAGATGAAAGAGGAGCAAAAGTTCAGATTTCATAAAAAAATTATAGTTTTCTCTTCATATTCATGTATTATTTTATATTTAATATGCCTGGAAGCATGCCCAAGGGAGCAAACAGCCCTGGTACTTTTTTCCTCCCTCCTGTTCAAGAGGCTGCGCTCCTACCTCACCCGCAGACATTCCAAGTTGGATCACAGGTCCAACTTCCCTTCACTGCCGTCCATGTCCTCATCTGGAAAGCGGGCCTCAGGATCTGTACCCAGAGCACCTTCCGAGTATGAGTGTAGGAGCGAGCATGCTCCTGGTTATAAGCGCCCAGCGCGAAAAGACAGTGAAAATAAAAGCTTTGTGAAACTGCAGGCTTTTCATTCAATGGTCATCTGAAAAGTGGTAGTTCCCCAAGTGGTTTAGCTGAAGAGGCCTGGGCTTGAGGTCCTAAAAAGGGGGCCTTTCGGCCGGGGCGGTCTCCAGCATGGACAGCACTGCTGAGTGAATGAGAAAAAGGCACTGTCCAGAGACTGGGGAACAATCACCTTCTGTCTAGAGACTTGGGAACAATCACCTTCTCCGGACAAATCGAAAAAGGCCTCCCTTCCTCTAGCAGCCGCCGCCCTGGGCCTGGCATTCTCACCTAACTCAATTCAGCAGCCCCGGCTCAGATGGGCTTCAAGTCCGCCGACGACACTCCCTACCTCTCCGAATACAATTATGTCTGGTTGCATGGGGACCCGATTAAAAAATAAATGCTTTAGTGGATACACGCTGTCCCAGGTGTACAACAACACGGGCGACCTGAAAAACAGGAATCGCAACCCTGTGCAGTCGGCCCATGGCAGGAGACTTGGACCCACACCACAGTGGAGGCCGGCCCCCACTTTCTGGGGGGCGGAATCCCCACCTCGCTGCCTGCCGGAGTCCCAGCCTCTCCTGGAGCTCCCACGGCACCCAGGAAGCGGGAACTACAAGGAGCCAAAGACTGTTTTCTTTGTTGATGCCTCGTTGCCAGAAAACAGAAATTAGATCTTGCCCAGATTCTCCTATCAGCAGATCTGCGTGCCAGCAAACACTTCTCGGTGAAATGGCAGAGATCTACCGTCTCAAAGCTCAGGGAGTTTTAGCCCTAAAATTGGGTTTAAAGTTTTCAAATCACATATCCACAGAAAGAACCCCTTCCCAAGTCTCAAAACGTTTACAGAAGTAAATGTGATGGTATCGGTGCCTATTTCTAAAATCGGCTTTGTTTTTGTCTTTTATTTGCTTGGTGTTGTATTTAAAGCAAGAGGCCGAAGGGCTTTGGGAAACCATTATAACCTGGTGTGTCATTTTCAGAAAAGGAAACTGAAGCCCAGAAAGGGAAAGACGGTAGCGCCAGGTCACACAGCATGGCATATTGGACTCAGCCGGGATTATAAGCTAACACTCTTTCCCTTCTCCCAACTGAAGGGAAAACGGATGGCCCAGAACTCACTGTGACTCAATTTTTCAGTCTCAAAGGATGAATGTGCTTAACCATCGACCAAGATCATAAGTGGCAACCAATAAATGTGATTTTTCAGAGAATGTTTAGATCTGCTGGTTTTCTAAAGAACTACTACCCGTATCATTGCCCCTCCCAGAGGCAAGTCATCTTTCCCACCAGTTATTAGGCTTCCCGAGACTGGAATCAGCCCAGCCCCACCCTGAATAATGTCTTTGTAGGGCTTCCTTAGCTTTCTGGCCAGGGACCAGACGTTCTCTGGGTGAACACCTCTGCTAACCATTTCCGTGCCTTCAAAAGCACTGTTTGCACTTTCCTTGTGGCCCTAAAGTTCCTACCAGCAAAACAAGTCATAGCCCAGGGTTGTCCCTGGGCTGTCCCCAAAGCCACAAAATCATTACCCTAAAGACACACCAACCATTTGGGAGAAGAAAAATAAATGCCAGGTGTTAGGATCAGCCTCTCTGTATTGAACAATCAGACACAAGCACGGATCTGTGAACTGGATAGCAGCCAAGACGAGGGGACATCAAAATACATGCAGCTGAAGATGGGAATCAGTCCGAAATTCACTTTCTTACAAAATGCCCCTTCTCACCAGTGGGCCCCACACTCAGGCAACATGCCGTGGTGTCCCGATTCAGCGGGATTGAAGATTTTCTTCAAAGGCACAGGGGTGAAGAGTCATTCCACTTCAACCCACCCAAACAACCCTTTTTAAAGACACAAGTCTTAGGGCAGTCCTTCCTGGAGCACCCTGGAGGAGGAACTGAAGCTTCCAGTGTAAGTTTGTTCTCAGGGGAAAATCCCAGGGCCAGTGACTCCACCGAGGCCCTGGTGAGGCTGGGCCCCTCTGTCTCCTGCAGTGTTCTTCCGAGCAGATCAGGGACACTTGAGGCAGCACAGATGACGTTGGGGGCTCCTAGGTCTCCAGCTTGTGACCCCCACACTGGGAGGGGGTGTTGCTGAAGGGCACGGGGCCAGAAAGGCTTCTAAATCCAAATCCCACCCTAACTTTAGAACCGGAGCACGCAGGAGAGGTGTAGTTTTGCCAAGAACGAACTTACTCTTTTCTGCCGGAGCTTTCGGATCTGTAGCAAACGAAGTGCACATGTGCACGTGTGCGTGCCTAAGTGCGTGTGCGGAGGGGAAGGGGAGAGAAGACCTCATGACAGACCAAGTGACAGGCTGAGTGAGGCAAAGCGAGCATCAGAGGGAACAGTAGGGGGCTCTCGCGACTCGGATTAACCTGTTAATTTATACCGTGGCTCTGTACAAAAATAAAAGGGTTCTCATAAGATTAACAACTTAAATAAATATCTGATAGAACTTTTCTTTCCCTCGTTTTTATAGCTCATCTTTGGGGTTTATATTCAGTCCATGCTTCCCTTGCTGCTCCTGATCCAGGATGGCGATCACTTCATCAGCCTGTATTCGCTCCTGCAAGACAGGTTATGGACACATTTCTGTTACAGGAACCACGGTCAACCCCAGTGGCAGGTGCTTCCCAAACACTTCCAGGCATCCATCTGTGCAGAGATGGGCGCTAGGTCTGGTTCAGGATTGACCCTCATCTCCATCCCCCCCAGTGGTGCCTTCTCCTGACTTCCTTAAGTCCTAAGCAGTAACTTTCCAAGATTTCTCTCTTGCCCGGAAGTCTGGTGTATTCAACCGATTAATACCCTTTCTACATTGTGGCTCCACAGGCATCTCCAACTCAGTGGTCCAATCCAGCGTTCCAGCTGGAGTCAGCATTTTCTCCCCCACACACCTATTCCGGTCCTGCTCACCAATTTTCTCTCTCAGTCAAGACCTCTGCTCACCCATTTGCCTTCCAAGCCCAGTCATGGCATCTTGGACCTGAAAAAACACCAAGTCCTGTCTGTTCTACCTCCTGTTTCCGCCCCTTTACAGTGCCCACTATGGTTGCCTTAGTTTAGGGCAGGATTTCTCGACCTTGGCATTCCTGACATCTTGGACCAGAGGATTCGTTGGTGTTGAGGGCGGTCCTGAACCTAGTAGAATGTTTAGCAGCAGCTCTGACCTCTGCCCATTACAGAGACCTGGTAGTGCCTCCCTCCAAGTCTTGATAACCAAAAACATCTCTAGCCCTTGCTGAACGTGCCTTAGGAGGCAAAATCACTCCCACTAGAGAATCACAGATTTGGACTCTCACCATCCCTTAGTCTAACTGCTGCATGTGCCGGTTTTTAACAGCCCATTTAACTGCCAGCTCGCACATGCTTCTGAGGGGCCTTCTGCATTTCAGTCCCAACCACGTTACCGTCCGTTCATGCTCACAACCCTTGCACAGGTTTCTATTGTTTGAGGTTCCGGGCCCAGGCTCCTTGCTGTGCTTGGAAAGAGTTGCCTGATTTAGAACCTTCTCTCTTCCTTGGTTCCCTTTGCCTTCTCTTCTCACCTCACCTTTTACTGTAACTTCCTGACTTACCTCAAGGTCCCTGAATGCAGCACTCTCAAAAGAAATCCCTAGCCCTAGTCCAGGTTAAAGGTCCTTCTGGATGTTTCCATTACATCCTATGCTTTCTCTTCCCCCTACATCAAACCATCAGCAAGCCCCATTGGTCTACCTCCAAATGGCATCTCCAACCTTCCATGTTCTTTCACCTTCTGTTTCACTGCTCTAGTCCATGACACGTAGCCTAGATGGAGCTTCGTACCATGTACATACTAGAGGTACCATATTGTCTTCCCTAGCCTGTAACTTCCTAGAACTCGGGGAATCCCAGGAGGGCACATGGCTTTCCTGCCCTAGTTAGAATAGAATTTGTGTTTCTTAGCTAGTTTGTTCCATCTGATGCCTCCTCCTTGGTGTCCTCTTTTGAGACCACTGTCTGTCTTGCATTTGCAGACCATGTTCTGGCCACTCTGGATTTCTTGATGAATTAACCACTCCAAGCTCCCTCTGAGCTCTGGGCCTTTACAACCTGCCCTCTGCCTGGAATATTCTTCCCAAGACCTTTATTGCAGTTGGCTGCTTCTTGTCACTTAGGTGCCAACTCACTTGCTGCTTGTCTGGAGGGCTCTCGTGGGTCGTGACCTCCCCTTTACTCTCAAGTCAGTGACCCTGTTCCCTCTCCCACACATCATGTCTCACACTCTGGAGAATCTCAATTATTTACTCTTTTACTTATTTGTGGTCTGTCTTTTTCCACTGGACAGTATACACTAGGAAAGCAGGAAATCTTGTCGACTTTGCTCACTGTTGTATTTCCAACGCCCAGAAAAACCACTGACATATGGTAAGAGTTCCATTCATATGTGATGAAAAAAATACATAAGTGGATGAAGGGTCCTCTCTCTGTTTAAAATCTCTCTCCCTAAGGCACAGGTCAAATGCCATCTCCTCACTGAAGCCTTTCTGGTTTCCTCTTTATATCCCCTAACATATGCTCTTGCCCCGAATAAATCTTACTGAACTTTACCTGTGTTCTAATTACTTTAGCCCTCACCTTATGTCTCATTTTGACCTCAAGTTCCTTGATAATAGGGATATGTCTAATGTCTTCCGTGCCCCCTACTGCTAGTCCCTAGCACAACGCACATGGCAGGAAGTTATGGAAAAACTATTTTTTTAAAAAGAGTTTATATATTTATTTGACAGAGAGAGATCACAAGTAGGCAGAGAGGCAGGCAGAGAGAGAGGGGGAAGTAGGCTCCCTGCTGAGCAGAGAGCCCGATGCGGGGGCTCGATCCCAGGACACTGACATCATGACCTGAGCCGAAGGCAAAGGCTTTAACCCACTGAGCCACCCAGGCACCCCGGAAAAACTATTTTTTGATTTGAAAACAAAGCTCTTCCATTCAAGACCTCATCACTGAAAATGATGCGTCCATAAAAGCAATCAAAGGGATCAAATAGACTAAATAAAAAAGCTAAATTGATGTCAGGCTAAGTAAGATGCCTGAGTACTACTTTATGAACACGGGAATGACAACTTGCTGCTTAGCAATCTGATGTACAAAACTGATACAAACTCTCAGATCTGACTGCCCAACAGACTCTTGGAATCCTGTCTCTCCTGAAAGGGAAGAAGTTCATGAACTGGAACTCCACGTCCAAGGACTTGAAGCTTCTGATATTGTGCATCCTTCTGAGTTTACAACGCTAACTACTCTTTGAGAATTGATACCTTTAAAACAACCTACAACAAGCAGGGAAATCTGCCATCTCTGTTGACTCCTTCATGGGCTTTCCTTGCTCAGGGATTCCGTCTAAGAAGAGGCACCCAACTCAGGACTCCCCAAGTTCGTTGCACATTCCAATTACCTGGGGAGTTTTTAAAGCTCTCCATACCCAGGTCACACTCCCTATCAATTTAGCCGGAATGTTTGAGGATGGAGACAGATGTCAGATGTCTGTAGTCTGTAAAACTGCCCGCCTGATGACAATGCGGAGCAAAGCCTGGGAATCCCATAGGCTAAATTTTCTAGTGGTTGCTGAAGAGGTTCTGGTCATTCTCTCCTGTGACCACTAGATGCCGCTACTGCCCAGATTCTGGAGAAGTTTCCTAACTGGATCGGAAAGGAGCCAAGAGAATTTACTTTGTGTTAGTTTATTTGATGGAAAATCTCTTGGAAGAGAGGATTGGGATACTGAGTAATGAAACGGACTCCATGTTTGCTGAACTGAACACTAGAGAGAGAAAAGAGTGTGGTGACGTTCCAAGAGTTTGTCATCTTCCCCATCTGCTCCTTTGCCTAGGTTCTCTGGTGCAGGGGCACAGTTTGGGGGCAGGAGGGCGGAGCCGGTGTTTCGGAGTGGACAAGCACTAACAAAGAAAGGAGTCACAGCTGAGGGAGACTTTTCAGTGCCCCTTGAAGTTCTCAGAACTGCATGCCCTGCCTGTCCCCAGCCCCTCCAGTCAGGACTGGGACCCTCTTGCCCCTTTGGGTGCCTGGTCTGGGCCTCCATCAGTCAGTATTCCTTGATGCTCCCTGCAAAATGCTCACTGCTGTCTTAGATCTACTTCTCGTGGACCTCCCCAAGCTCCTCACAGTCAGGGACTGTCTCTGTCACCCTTGTACCCCAGGGCCTACCGAGCAGTTGCCCAGGCACAGAGAGCTTCCGTAAACATCTGTGAAGGACGGGAGAGAATGCTCACGGGATGTGGCCTGAAATCTGTGTGAGTTAGATCCGATGGCAAAGCGCATGAGACAGAGAGGAGTGAGTTTTCAACAGTTTCTGACTAAACTGGATCCAATTTAGGTATCCAAAGAGAAAACAGGATCGAATACCATTTTAAAGACTAGATTTTCATAGCTCGTCAATACCCGGGTTGGAGGAGACTGAAGACACCCAGTTTAGCCCCTGCTGTGAAGCTTCAGTTTCAATGTCAGTCTCCCAGGCCAACCTGTTGCCGA
>CM052799.1:126623086-126660340 GCA_028533885.1 Nasua narica
TTTAATACCTCCAGTGATGAGAACACTCTCCTCCTTGGAGAAACCTATTCAGTAGCCTCCAGGCTCTGAAATTAACACAGTCCTTCCAAGCTTGTGCTCAGGTGAAACTGCTCACTAGCATTCAGGTAGAAGAGGGCAGAGAGAGAAGAGGAACTAGGGCAGTCAAAGTGTCGGATCAAATGAGTGAGCTCTCTAAACTGAGTGAATTTAAGCAACAGAATATAAGGGGCCTGGCATCTGTATTTTAAGAAGTGTTTGATGTCATCAAAAATCTACAAAGAACTTATCAAACTCAACACCTAAAGAACAAATAATCCACTCAAGAAATGGACAGAAGACATGAACAGACATTTCTGCAAAGAAGACATCCAAATGGCCAAAGGCACATGAAAAAGTGCTCAACATTGCTCGGCATCAGGGAAATGCAAATCAAAAACACAATAAAATACCCCCTCATACCAGTCAGAATGGCTAAAATTAACAAGTCAGGAAATGACAGATGTTGGCGAGGATGCGGAGAAAGGGGAACCCTCCTACACTGTTGGGAGGGAATGCAAGCTGGTGTAGCCACTCTGGAAAACAGTATGGAGGTTCCTCAGAAAGTTGAAAATAGAGCTACCCTACAACCCAGCAATTGCACTACTGGATATTTATCCTAAAGATGCAAATGTAGTGATCCGAAGGGACACATGAACCCGAATGTTTATAGCAGCAATGTCCACAATAGCCTGTGGAAAGAGCCTAGATGTCCATCAACAGATGAATGTATAAAGAAGATATGTGTGTATATATATACACACATATCTTCTTTATACACACACACACACACACACACACACACACACACACACACTGGAATATTATGCAGTCATCAAAAATGAAATCCTGCCATTTGCATCGACATGGATGGAACTAAAGGGTATTATGCTAAGCAAAATAAGTCAACCGGAGAAAGACAATTATCATATGATCTGTCTGATATGAGGAATTTGAGAAACAAGACAAAGAATCATAGGGGAAGTGAGGGGAAAATGAAACAAAGTGAAACCAGAGAGGGAAAAAAACTTTAAGAGGAAACAAACAGGAAACAAACTGAGGGTTGCAGGAGTGGAGGTGGGTAGGAGGGATGGGGTGGCTGGGTGATAGATTTTGGGGAGGGTATGTGCTATGGGGAGTGCTGAGAATTGTGTAAGACTGATGAATCACAGACCTATACCCCTGAAACAAATAATACATTATATGTTAATAAAAAAAGACTAAAAAAAGTGTCTGATGTCAGTAGAGTTCATTTTTCTTTCTGAGAAACACAGAACATTACTCATTCCATAGTAGAGCTTAGAAAAGTAAAGTAAAAGAAAAAAAGTTCTACCATTTGATGACATGGGCCCATTTTAACGAGTTATTTTCTGCATTGACTTGGATTGATACATTCCCATTAGAATAACCTTTGGTTTCCTTCACCATAAAAGGGGATGGCTACATGTTTTCACTGCCAGCTTCAGGAGCAATATTTAGAAAATTTCCTGAGGTCCTTGGATGCTACCTAACATAGGTTTCCCTAGACTGTAAGATACACGTGGGAGGTCAGAGGGAGACAGAGGAGTCAAGAAGTCTGAAACCTATGTGTGTGTGTGTGTGTGTGTGAGAGAGAGAGAGAGAGAGAGAGAGAGAGAGATGAGCAGAGAAAAGCAGTCAGCTTCTGGTTACTCTCCTATTCACAATAATTGAGGAGAGATTTGTCTTTGCTGGACAGAGTTGATTTACTTATGCCGCTTTGTCACGGTGATTTTTCAGACACAAATCTAGAGAGTTCACTACTTACAGGTGCCCCTGTTATCAATCTGATTTCATTTTCCTAGAGAAGGAATTTGTTGTACATTTCCACATAGAAACAATAAAACAAATGATACTTGAAACATATGAAGTAGGATCGGAAAGCCTTCATATATACACAGCTTTAAGATCTGGTTTCTAGTTTTCTGGGCGGCTTATTCCCTGGTTCTGGCCAGGGCTCACTCAACCACACGTGGGCACCATTGCTTCTATGTGACTATGGAGGGTCAGCAGTAACATTTTACAATATTGAAGACAGGCTGTGGGGACAACTTGATGTTTTATCTCTGATGGAACAGGATGAATTGAAAGTATTTTTACATATGAAGAACTTGGGAAAATTTAGGAGAAGAAGCTAGCAGCTGCTTGAAGCATTTGGAATTGGTTATAGGTATGTAGGTTCACAAAAGTCTCTATGACTGATCTTATCAAATGGAGAGCGTCACCTGCTACACATCAGCCATGGAAAGGAATAAACAAACTTCGTTTATGACATGACTTCTACAGGAAAATATTTTCTGAAGTTTAGATGATTGTAAACATACTTTTGGAACACAGTTCTATATTGAATTTAATTTTTCATGATGCAAATAGAACTTATTAAATTTCATCTCTCTCAAACTTGCACAGAGAAACCCAAATCCCAAAATACTCATGTTTCACAAATATGCTGCTGTTGAAAATAATCTATGTATCTTCCAAGTATGATAAAAGAAAATTCCTTTTGCTTTCCATCTAACTGATGATTCAAAGTCAGAGAAGACTTTGTGCTGTATTCGTCTTGAATGAATGTAAATCTTTAGCCGCCATTTAGTTAATTATGTAATTCTCAGATTTTTCCAAAGTAAAGGACTTAGAAGACTTTTTTCCTTGTGGAGCCCCAAGTTGGGTCATCTCTCTGCTTCATTTGTCCCTTAAGTCAAAGAAAGGAAGGTTGAAGAGTAAAGCTATCCATTTCTCTTTGTCATTATGACTGATTACCTAAGAATTTGAACTATTTACTAAATGCTATAAAACTCAACCATATAAATTAACCTGAAGTAGAGTTAAATTGGGGGAAATGAATCTACTAACTTAGAGCTTTTCAATCAAAACAGTGTTTAAATAAACTTTTCTTTTACTTTTTCAGGGGTGGGGCGGGGGTAAGATTCAGTATGTTTTAAAATACTTATACCTTTTTCTTAAAAGTATAGCTATATGAAAGAGCAGTATTCTATGCTTTCATATCTTTAAACAGCAGAATTATAGTTACCTTGCATTCAACAATTAATGAATTACTAGTTCTCACGTAGTATTCCAGCTATCACTTGCTTTCAAACATTGGGCATTTCCAAGTACAGCCACTAGATGGAGTAGAAGCAAAGAAATCTTTTCAATCACCTGTCTGATTTTTCTTTCCAACTGCGTGAGCTGCAAGCATTTTAAAATCTGTTCTAGTGTTAGAAGAGCTCAGAAATCAAATGCTTTCTCCACATAGGCTTTTTTTTTTTTAAATAATAATTTTGTGTTGGGATTAGAAGCAACCCAGATCATCAATCTTGATTTAATTTTCCAGATCATGAAGTGTTAAAATACTCTGTTGATACTTAAGCTTTTACAACAAAGCAAGAGGCATCGTAACTTTTTAGATAACACGTCATTGCATGAAATACTATGAAATATTTTTCTTAATTATTCCAATGTTTCTGGACAATTTTAACCAGAATCTCCCTTGAGTTCTCTTTCAAATCCAGTAGTACAGAATTTTTTATATCATCTGTTTATATACCAGTGGTATTCGGTGAATGATATATGGGTGTTTCACTATTAAGAAAAGGATACAAAACAGGAGAAGGAGAACATAATACTCAGAAAAAGCTGTGAAAACAGTATATATAAGGTAAAATCCTTTAAGTTTATCAGATATATGCCTCAACTATTTAGATTTTGTATGGAAGAAAGATATATCTCATAACCTATTTGCAATTCAATTATATCCTCAATTGGAAAGAACACTTTTCTACCATGGTGTATGCTCTTTAGCTTAAAGTCCAAATGATGCTGGCTATATGATCTATAACTCAGTAGACTGGTTTTCCAAAAGCATTGGTTTGCCTAGAAAGATAATAGTTGAAATTAACTGTTGATTTTTACCTATGAAGTTGTGTTTAGAATCTCATCTCTAGTGTGTGTGTGTGTGTGTGTGTGTGTGTGTAACATGTATAAATCAATGTTCAGGTACAAGTTTACTTACAGTCACAAGCATATATATACATATACACATACATAGCAATTTTGGTAACTAGTGGCCTTGTGTGCAATACTCAATCCAAGCATGGAGAACACCAGATTGTTTGAAAGCTATCCCATTGAATCCATTTGTCTAGTCCTAGGCATGGATAACTTAGAAATAGGTGTTTTTATGTTTCATCAGACTACCTGACAAAGAATGAGAAGACCTAAGTTCTGGTTCCAAGTCTAACATGAAATAGCTATGTAATCATGATGTGTCATGTAATCACATAATCATATATATGATTATGAATATATGAATATATATTATATTACATGTAATCATGTAATCATATACCTATTCTTTAAATTACCCCTCCGTAAAATGGACTGGAAGATTTCACTGATGAGTCCATCTCTAACATGTTATGATGAATACATTTGCTGGGCCCCTGTGCACCTCTTGAATTCTCAAGCTCAGATACTGGAAATCCAATGGTCTCCAAGTCCTCGGAAAAAATAGCAAGATTGAGATGAAGAAATGCAACAAAAACTTGTCTATATAGTTTTACTTACGGTCACAGTCTTGGCATCCATCTCAGTGAAAATGAATTCTCCTCCTTCAAAGTCATCATTCATATACAGCAGAGCACTATAAGAGAAAAGAGAAAAATCATTTGTACTATTAAGTGCTTACAACAGCTTCATCAGAGCATACTGGAGATGTAAGAAACTGACCAGCCTGATCGGTTACGTTTCCTTTGAACTGGACGTTGAAATAACTGACCCTCCTAACCCTAAAGAGTAAGATCAGATATAGTTTGGGTCATACCCCTGAATATTTACTTGTTTCACTTATGCTAACATTTTAATTATATTTCAAATTTCATCTCACATTTCACTTTTTCCCAAGAAAACCTAACTCAATTTAATCTACCCCTTTGAAACTGCCCACGCTACTTAGAATTCTCTTCTTCCCTCTTATGCTTATAACTCTAAGGGATGTATTTCCCCCACCCCCCAACCCTCCCAGAAGCAGCTAGAGAGCTCCAACAGCTGTCATCTTGCCTGCAGCTAGGGGGTGTTCAATAAATGGTTTTGCACGGCGCACTCTACAGTAGTAATTAACCACTATTAAATACACGGTGTCTTCTCTTCAGACACTAAAACATCATCCAATCTTTCCTCCGAGTTTCCAGTTTCTTATTTATAGAAGGCACACATAGGTGAGTGATACTGCAAGACCCCTATGTGTTCTGGGACAGCAGATCCTTGGGTTCTCAGACTGAGATTCCCACCCCACGAGGGATACGCTTCAAGGAAAGCCAAATGATCAAAGAAGAAAACTCTACATTTTGATATGAAAACAAAATGGGCATTTTGTGGATTAAGATGCAACACAATGTGCATGGATTTTTAAGGTAAAAATCAGATGATCAAGTTGTTCCCTGGTTGTAGCTTCAGGGGGGTATCTGAGAATCTCCGCTCCATCACGATGAATGTGATGACAACCCAAAGTGAGGATGTGTTTTCTAGTGCCCGTGGGGAGTTTGGTAACTGCTGGGCAAGAGCTTCGTTGTGAAGGTGACGCTGCTTGTACCTATAGTCCCGAAACGTGTACGCAGGAGGCTCCTTCCAGCATTCGTTGGCCTCGGGATCCAACAGGCAGTTGTCAGCGTGAATGGGGTGACTGAGGTCCGTTCTTCTATCCTGCTGACCTGGCGGAAAAGGAAACAGGTGAGAAGGACAGGAGCGCAGGAACCTCCACCGGCAAAGCTGACAACCCGTCTCCTCCCATCACTGGTGCCCTTTGCAAATTTTTTTTTTAATTTTTTTAATTTTTTTATTTTTTTATTTTATTTATTTGTTTATTTGTTTGTTTATTTATTTATTTATTTATTTATTTATTTATTTATTTATTTAATTTAGTTGCCCTTTGCAAATTTGAGGAGGCACGAGACAGACCCACAGAGATGAATGAATCAACTAAGCAGTCAAGAGACGGGTCCTGCTTTGGTGTGAACTTGATATAAAATCGGGGACAAATCACGCCTGCCTGTTCTGCTATGAAAGTTTCTTGATATGAAAATACATAACAGAAATTCCATGCATTCCACAGGTCAGACTTCATGCGGGCAGACAAAGGAGGAGTGAAACGAAAATGTAAAAAGAAAACACTGATTCGGCTGAAAGTTCACGTGTCAGTCTCCTCCCATGATCTCCTTCCTCCCCTCCCACTCAACAGGGTGTGAAAGAGAAGATGTAGGGGAGAAATCATGACAGCCGGGAGGCAGGGCGGTCTCTGCCTTTTAAGAACATTTCTTTCAACAATCCTTTCATCTTCTCTGTGACCACTTAATGCTTCAGGGCGTGAGGGGAAACTAATTTCCAGATGCCTGGTTCCCCGGAAAGTGAAACCTAAAGCAGAAAGTCTTTCTCTGCGTGACTTTAAGCAAGTAGGGGAAATGGTTCTGAAAGGAAAGATAGGCAGAGCAATGGCTTTCTTGAACTGGACGGGGTCAAAAAGGAGAAAAAGAGGGAAGGGGGAGGTAAGACTGAACAAGCTCCTTCGGTTTGGGGAATTTGCAACTTTGGTAAACCATGAGTCTAAAATGTAACAGAACTTTGCTTTACATTGTTTCCGTTCTCATTTCACCCTGGGTAGGAGGGAACAAGTTCAGACTCTGGAATCTTACCAGACAGGGCAGTTCGGCAGACCATGTGTGTATAGGAAAAGTACAGGGTTGAGTTCAGCATGAAATAGGATTCTACAATCTTTCGAGCCTTTTCGCTGATGTCATAAAACAGACGGGCACTCTTCAAGGGGACTCGGCCTTCATAACCAAACTGAAGACAAAGAAGAGCATGAGATCATACTGGGTTGACCAGAAGGCTTGAAAAAAAAGACAGTAGGTTTCAATAAGGCAATGTAAGGATGGTCATGTCTGCGTTATCCAGTGGGAATACAACCTCAAGCTCTCGGATTTGGGAGAGGAAAATGAGCCATGGAAATTCATCCTTCCTCATCACAGTGAGAACACTGAACAACCTAATCTCTTCCTCTTGTCTCCTCCCAGAGAATACGCTTCTTCCTCCCCAACACCTGGTGTGGGGCAGAATCATCATGGGGTCCCGTATTTTTTTTTTTTTTTTGCCATTGTCCCAGGAGCTCCTTAAGGATGGGGCGGGGGCCGTGTATTATTTGTCAGATATGAATTAGGACCTACAAAGTTTGATAAGTTGATGACTCAGTGAAGGAACCAAGGAGTGACTTAAAACAATGGAGGGGCGCCTGGGTGGCTCAGTGGGCTAAAGCCTCTGCCTTCAGCTCGGGTCATGATCTCAGGGTCCTGGGATCGAGCCCCACATCGGGCTCTCTGCTCGGCAGGGAGCCTGCTTCCTCCTCTCTCTGCCTGCCTCTCTGCCTACTTGTGATCTCTTTCTCTCTGTCAAATAAATAAATAAAATCTTTTTAAAGACTTTTTAAAAATAAATAAATGAAACAATGGAGATGTCATTTCATACTGGCTCCCTTCATCTCTCCTGACAAGTCTATCACCTCGACCTTCCTCTTTCCTGTCTTTGCATCCACAGAAGCTATTTGATGGACCCTGAGCAACCCAGACTCCAAACAAGCTATGACTTTACTTTGAGTGCTTTCAAGACAGTTGCACCTTCAAACTTCTCATTGGGGGTATGGGGTGAAGTTTTTCCTCTGTATCCATCACCAACAAGCATGATTCCCTGGAAGCAAAATACGAGAAGATGTTTTATTAATGACAGCGATGATTTCATCGGCTCTCTCTTTTTGCCTTGACTTCCAGGAAGCTAAGGACCACAGTCAATACTCAGACCCATCCCTCTTCTCTACCAAGATCCTGGTATCATTAATTCTTCCCATCAAAAGAGATATCTTCATTTAAACTTCACTCTACGTGTTCATCATGAAATACCAGGTTTTTGTAGAAAGAGATAGGCTACCAGTGATTCATATATTGGTTAATTATTAATTAAAATATAAAGATTTCCCAGTGACTTTATACAGTAGCAGGGCACATGCTAAATGGCTATTGTCCGAGGTAGAAAGTCACTAACTATTCCAGATCCACGAGCTGTATCCAGATCTAGAAAAAATTCAGTCATCCTAAACCAGGCTATGAAAATGCCCCCACACCAATGTCCTCGTTCTAAAGAAAGTGACATTTCAGGCCTGGTTTCCTGAATCCAAGTGAGACCAGAACCAGAGAGCTCCAGGGCCCCCACTAGGCCAGCACCGTCAGGGTCCCCTCCCGAGAGGGTCCTCACACTGGCCACGCTGTGGAGCTCGCGGCACTGCTCCTCCGACAGGACGTTATCCAGGAGAACCCGCTGAGTCCCGTTCAGTTGCTCGGAGTTGTAGACAAACGTGATGTTCTCATAGAGCAGAGGGCCACCTGAAGGGACAGAACATATCGTCTTCTCTGTTACCTCTGTTCCCAAGGGGGGAAGCACAGAACACGCACCAGTTTTCAGTGTGAAATCCATGAGACTCCGTTTGCTCATGAATACTTAAGAAGGCAAAGACACGTTGGCAGCTTGCTACGTCCACTGTGGATTCAGGAGAAAGACAGATGTCTGGCAACCAGGTTTCTCCACAACATCCTAATGATGGTATCACATTTGTACAGTATTGTGGGTTTGCTTACACTATCTTTTCATTTGATGCCAGCAATGATTCTGCAAAGCAGACTGGGAATCTCACAGGATGCTGCTCGGAGAAGACCTTCCTGAATTCTCTCGGCAACTGCACACATCCTTTCCCAACGACCCTTGGTTCCTCACTCTGTTACAACGTCGCATTACTTGATCACATGTTTGTGCCCTCACAGGTGACATATGTACTCCAGTCTTACTGGCATGGACAGAAATATCTTCACTAGAAAACTCAGCTGGTAAATGCACCAGCAAGCCAGCCAACTCCTTCCTAGTCTCCTTTCCACCACCTACCTGACTCTAGATGATCTTGTTTGTGGAATATTTAATTTTTTGTGTTCTCTGGGCAAATCTTTATGTTACTTGCTTTGCATGGGAAGGTTTCCTATAGGCCCTGGCTCTCTCCCTGGATAGAAGCCACGACTTCATGAAATTAGCCCATGCAGGCTTTCCAGAAGGTGATGCTTTGGGGTCATGCTTTAGGTGCTTAATTACGAAATCTAGACCGGACCAGGCTCGTTCCTCACGGAGGATAGAACAGAAGGACAAAGCCTCTGTTGGCGAGGAAATCTTCAGCTGTAACACAGTGCATCCATCTTGAGCTAAAAAATTGAAAAGAAAGGAAAAAAATTTTTCTGCTCTTTAGAAGACTCCGAAGGGACCTGACACATGCCTGTCAATAACAACAGTCCACTCAGGAGGGAGGCAGGGGGAAGGCTCAGTTGCTCCCTTCTTCTCCCAGTGAAGCAATGGTCCCCAACACACGGGCCTACAGCACATCAGGTGAAGAAGGAAGAAATCAACTGCAATTGATGTCCCCTCTAGTCCTTTAAAATGAATTGGTGAGGTCAGCTGGGTGGCTCAGTGGGTTAAAGCCTCTGCCTTTGGCTCAGATCATGATCTCAGGGTCCTGGGACCAGGCCCCGCATCAGGCTCTCTGCTCAGCAGGGAGCCTGTTTCTCCCTCTCTCTCTGCCTGCCTCTCTGCCTACTTGTGATCTCTCTGACAAATAAATAAAATCTTTAAAAAAAGAAAAAAAGAAAGTGAATTGGTGAAACTAAGGAATAGCACCGCATTTGTTAATACTCTAGTTATGATGAAAGGTACATTACAGCCCACAATTAGTGGAGTATTAAGATAAACAGACAGCATTTCCCAATCTTTAATAATATATGGTTATCTGTTAAAGGAAAAGTTCCCTAAGGAAAGGCAATGCTGACACATTACTTTATCACAATTTTACTTCCATACTTGCAATTATAAAACTATAAGCGCTGTACTTATTTATCTTTAGAGTGTCATATAATTATAATACCAAAAGAAATTTACATGATTAAGTAAAAGCAAGACCATAAAACTAACTAAATTTGAGTTAACAATATTAATGAAACGGTTAACGTTCTTTTGCAGGAACCAAAAAGCTACATTCCACAGGAATGTTCTACTCACTGATCTGGCCCAAATCCTTTTGAGCCAGCATTCTTTATAGTATTTTTGGTGTGTAATGACTCATTGCACTGCAACTTTTCTCTATTGTAATTACTATGAAGTCGTAGTGTACCATGATAAAATCGGGCCTTCGTCTGCTCCTGATACATTATTTGTATGTTTGTTCGACTTCATTTCTTGTTAGTCTTCAGTCACCGAAGTATCACCAACTGGTGCCAATGCGAGAGTAGCCTCACCCTCCACGGTGTGAAGTCTCATGGTGGGACTTGGCTGTCAGGTGATTATTTACATGACCCACTAGTTGCCCTATTAATTTTTTTTAGATTGTCATCAAAAATCTATAAATACAGAATTTCTTGTATTTGAAGACTATAACCACAAGGTGTACTTTCAGTACCAATCTTTTGGATGAATAGAAAAATATATATATACACACACACAATTCAATGTTTCTCAGCCTTTGTTCTGCAGAAAGTTTTTGATGAAAAAAGGAGTTTCTTGATCAAGTGTGTTTGGGAAGTACCGGGTTACACAAAATTTAAGAGGACTTCTTAGAACTTTTAATATGTAAATAGGCATTATGAATATCCTGACTATCGAGATAGCATGAAGCAGTTCTCCCCCTTAATTGAGCACAAAAACCAACCTTCCTTCCTTCCTTCCTCCCTCTTTCCTCCCTCCTTTCTTCCTTCTTATGGCAGAGAGACTCTAAGATGTCCCCCTAATGTTCATCATCTCCGGGATTCATGGGCTTGCATAATTTGCTTTCCTCAAGTGTGAGTGGGGTACTGGAACTTACTTCTAACAACAGAATATGGCAGAGGTGATGAGGTATCAGTTCTGTGACTGTATTACATGAGCTTGCAACTTCCACCTTGCTGGCAAGGCAGCCTATTGCCTTCTCAGCTTTCATTATAGTATGTCGCTGCATTAGACAGACTCATGCAGCAAGGAATGAGGAGGCCTCCGCCAGCCAACGATCAACTAGGAACTGAGGACCACTGTCCACTAAGACTTTAGGAACCAAATTCTATCCTCTGAGCTTGGAAGAAGACAGTTCCCCAGCCAAGCCTTAGAAGAGACCTCAGACCTGATCAACAACTTGAGGGGAGCCTATCTCAGACCCTGAAGCAAGGGACGCCGCCAAGCTACCCCCAAATTCCTGACCCCTAGACACTCTAGGATAGGATAGTGAATGTATGTTTATACATATACGTGTATATATATATATATATATATATATAGGCAGCAATAAAAAACCAGGAGACTTTTTCTCTTCCCAACGGGACTTCTTAACATAAAACAGGTTGTTTGGGAAAAGTTGCTCTAATCTACATAGTTGATTAAGAACCATACCCAAATCGAGGCAGTTTCCCAAATATTTGGAAAAGTAAACTACGTATTCCATTCCCACTTAGAAAGGTAAAAGAGGTGCTTCTTCAACAAGAAAGACAAGATACTTGTCAGTTCGCTGAAAAACATTTTCTAATATAAAAGTCAAATAGAAATGGATGACAGACCAAGGGTTTAGTGAAGCAGGTTGGTTTGTACTATGATATATTTTTTCCTTTCCTCTCTTGAGAGTGTATGAACTTTAAATATTATTACCTGATTTTCAAGAGATGACTTTAACAGTTACTACAACTTAAATATTTAGACAAATGTCTATCATTCTTAAGTCCTATACAAGTATTTTCTATTACTATATTGATTATCTAGTATTATCGTAACATATGCCTGGTCTGTTACATTAAGTTCTGAGTGAGGCATCTTAACAAGCACAAAAGAGTATATTTTAAAAAGGGCCCCTGGGATACTGCCAGTTCTCCTGGTCACGCCACACGGAAGGAACAAAGATCAGCGGAAGGGACCCACTCACAGCTTCAGGCACAATCCGTGCTAGAAACCTGCCTTTCATATAGTTTACACAATCACCACTGAGCATGGACTTTTACACAGAAGTTCCCCACACACACATTTCACAAAACACGACCAACTACCCACCCTCTAACCAAAAGGAAAAAAAGAAAGAAGGAAAAACAAACCCTGCCATTGAAACACGCAAGTCTACCAGCCTGCAAATGACTAGTAGCACGCCAGACAGAGGAAAACATTAAAATAAAAATAAAACTGTGGTCCAATAAGTTGTGGTTCCTGGGGCCTGATCTGATGGCTTCGGCCAATTCTTAACCACAGCTCAAGGAGATTTAGCTAAACAACTTAATTCTTCTCTCATTCACAAAGTATGTGCCTGGCTCGGATTCTTCCAGTTGCAATAAAGAGGGATCGTCTAGGAAAATACTCCTTTGTGCTCACCGCCTGTGGCTCACGTGGCGAGAAGCAGCTTTTTACCATAAATATTACAGCATCCTACGAATCACAACAGGGATGTACTAAGGAACACGTCCTTATGTGAGCACAGCCTTTTATGGTCTACAGAAGACTTTTCACACTGTTCTTCAGCAAAAAGTTGCTGTCCTTTTACAGCTGAGGATCACAGAGCCCAGAGACCTCAAGTCTCCAGGCATCCATCACACCACAGCACATTGGACAGTCCTGGAAACTAGGGTTCCTGACTCCAAGTTCAATGTTATTTCTACTATACTGACTGGGATGATTATGGAGCCAGACCGTTGGAAACTGGCGGTTGAAAGGAGAATGGATAAGGGACGGGTGTTTTTAGTTTGACGATGCGCATATTCCGTGGACTGGAGTTCATCTGGGACGTGGTCCTGGGTCACTCCTCACTGCTTCTGAGCCGTGCAGTGTGAATACTACTAATTACTGATAGGTAACCAGAGTAGATGGCAGCCCCTTTGTGGAAGAAGAGAAAAGCTGAAAGATTCTACTCTGTGAAGCACGCAAGCTTTCTTGCCTCCCTAACGTGTGCTTTGAACCAGACTAGGATAGGAAAGTATTTTCTGGTTGGGAACTTTGCCTCTGTCTACCACTGTTCTTAATTTAGAAACTATTTAGATCTCTTGTGACTCCACAGAAGTCTCTCCAGTGGTTTCCCAGAGAACATCCTAAGGTGCAGTAGCCCATTCAACTACACATATCCTACAGAAATGATAGACTTCGGTAGCCCAGCCGATCATGGTCTCTCCCCATCCTGCGTATAGTCTCCCGCTCTACTCTTCGCATTAGCTTTCCTAGTCAGCAGCTGTACGTCAGAGTCCCGGGGAGCCAGGGAAGAAAAAAAAAAAAAAGGAAAAAAGGGAAGGGAAGAGAAGGGAAGGAAGGAAGAAAGAAAGAAAGAAGCTTTGAAGTTTGGCAGCCATCCTGGAGTTTCCCAAACCTTTACAGCAAAGTGCCGGCTTACTGGCACATATTTCCTGGGTGATTTCTCAGCTTAAAAAGCAACACGAACTCTGGCTGACCATGGAACTCTCTGGCATTTGTAGGACAGCTTGGGCTTTGTGGCTACAAACGGAGGCCCAGGTCAGATTAGATCAGCGTTTTATCCTGTTTACTGCCTCAAACTGACTTGGAAGCTGAGGAAGGAAAGGGCTGGGAAATGTGAGAGCTGTGGAGAGCCAGAAATTTTCAAATCAGCTAGAGGAATGTGCTGTCACACTCTCTTGTGGGGGAAAGGAGTACTGTACTTCTCAAGGCAGGTTTTTAAAACCTTTTTATCTTGCTGTTATTTAATCAATAAAGGATGCATTTTGGATCTCTAGACACATTTTGATGCCACCTCCAGGTGAGTGAGAGAAAGTGGGATCTAGATCTGGATTCAAAAGCCTGGTTTGAATGCGTGCTCAACCCATTATGAGCTGTGAGACACTGGACGTGCTACCGTATCTCCGCGGGCCTCAGTTTTCTTGCCTGGGAAGTGGGGACAATTGTCTCACATGAGATGCTCCCAGTATTCAAATGAACTGTGTGTCAACTTGACGGAGAAATTATACATTATACAGATACCATAATAATGGTCAAGGATCACTACTGAGTTAGTACCACTATTGCTAATAATTTGTTGTTACAACATTTAGCTCTATTTAAAAACTACTTTTAACCACACTCCATGCGTTTCCGTGAATTTTGATCTGACGTAAGTGTATCACGTTCTCCTCTCTTCATCTCTGTGCCTTTGTTCCATTGTTTTATCCACTAAAATGGCTCCCTCCACTCTTCTGTCAATTCAACCTAAATTCTACTTATCTCTCAGAGTCCTGCTCAGATATATGTGCTTCAAACGCCATAGATGAACTCATCTAATGGCCATGTGACCTGCCTCTTCAAGTTCCTCTGATATGCGGTATATTCTGTACTATCTAGCGCTCACTCACTAGGTAACAGAAGCCCCGCGACCTCTCCAAACCTCAGGTACTCAACTGAGCATTCGGTCCCTGCCTAGTTCACAGGACTCCTGTGGGAAACAGATAAGGGAGCGAATTTGGAAACACTTTTGTTGGAAACCAAAGGTGATGATATACAAATCTGAGACTTTGTTTTGAAGCCTTGCTTTCAGAATGTCATGAAATATAATAGCTTAGTCCTATTCTTTAGTTTCTAGAGAAAGTGAGCTCTTCCTTAATTTAAATAACAACTAACCAAGTCTCACCTCCTCTTTTCCCTCCTATAAGTAAAAGTGCACAGATACTTACCCTCTCTTAAGTCTCGATCTATCTTGGGTGATGACTTTTTCCCCATTGATAATCCATGAACTTCTGCCCCTTCCACGTTCACTCCTGAAGGGACCCTGCCCATTAAAAACAGTTGAAATGGAATTTCCCACTGAATAAGGATGTTCAAAGACAAAGGGCACCTTATTCTTCTTAGCATCTTTTTTTTTTTTACAGTTAATTGTATCCATAACTTCACCCCCTTGAGATTAGACATTAAGTTTCGAAAGAGCAGAAAGAAACTATCATGTGCATCCTTATAATAATGCTTGGACTGTTGTATTTTTGTCTTGAGCATAGAATACATCCCGAACAATAGTTGAACTGGAATAAAGCATGACCTCCTGTAGCGGTACTCTATGGTTCCAAAAAAGAAGACACAACTTTCAAACTTGGCAAACATACAAATCACAGCATGATATCCTTTCAATACACACAGATTGAACAAATCCAACTGTGCATGTCCACTCTTGGAGCTCTTATAATAATTTTAGACCACCCAGGGTTGAAGCCTTGTTGCCTAGTAAAAGACCACAGGATTTTGAATAGGAAGATCTTGAGCCACCAGACCCTTGTGGTGACACTCTAGAAGAGTCCTTTGCCTTGTCTGAACCTTGATTTCTGAATTTGGAAAATAAACAGGCTAGACCAGGTCAGCTCAAACATGTAACTCCAACATTCTATGATTCCTTGAACTGCTTGTAACATGTAAATTGATTTTTTACTTCTATCACTTTAAAAAAAATGAGGTCTCTTCATTTCTGATTGAGTTAATGACACCTAATATTTTAGATTGCAGTGAAACTTTCTCAACTTCCTGCTTTCAAACCCAGTAAGGGATTTCAGCATTAACAAGAAAAAACTAAACTCTATTTTATTAATCAAAAACCCACAGAGTGTGTCACCTTGAGAGATCACCTGATCCAACCCCTTACTTGAAGGGAAAACAGAAGACTAGAAAGGAAAACAAAGCACTCAAAGTCACACAGAAGTAAAGAAAGAGCTAGCTGAGACCAGAAGGCTGAGCTCCTAATTCCCAGTGTAGAACCCATTTAATTATTTCTTTTTGCCTATTTCATAGCGCTAAGGTCCTTATAATGGGTATGACTCTAAGTATTTCTTCTCATTAAAAGTAAATGGATTGTATTCTGAATGAAGAACTCACCGATTCTCATCCTGTCGTCCTCCATATCGGATCCAATAATTCTGTTTTAAATTAAAGAAAAATTCAGTAGCTTTGTCACTAAAACATAATGTGTAGAAAGAAAATATACAATAAAAACACTCAAAAGACCTAAAACATTAGGAAACTTTCAAACTGTATTAAGATACAAATTTTTTTAATTAGTAGAAAGAAATGCTAAAGGCAATGAATTTTTGGCAAAGACAAAATGATGCACAAATGGGTTTTTAAAAATAGCATGGAATTAGCTTAAGTATTTATATTTTTTATCCAAGAAGTGATTCGGAATTTGGTATGTCAGGAAGACACTTAAGAGATCATTCAGTCCAACTCCCTTATGTTTTATGAAAAAAACAAACAAAAATTCCCAGCTTGCTTAATTATCTGTGCAGGATCATAAAGCAACTTTTTCTGAAGACTCCTGGGAGAATGCAATTAAAAATAATAATAAGTAGGGCCAGGTATAAGCATATTATAAATGTTATTGAGAATTAGTATACTTAAAGATTATCCTAATTTTTAAAATATGCCAATAAAAACATGACATAACTAAGACAAAAATGAAAAAATGTTATAAACAGGATATATTACAAATAGTACTTTTTTATAAACATGTGACAGGTACATATGTAAAGAACACATATAGTTAACAGATAAATGAAAAAAGGCATGTCCAGTTAATTTACATCACAGAAAAAGTAATTAATGACAATATGTGAAAAGTTTATTTTTGTTGGGCATCAAAGGAATACAAATGAAAACAATAGTTATATACTATTTTGTATATAAGAAATATAAATGATTTTTAATGTTATTTCTCATTGCTGAGACATTCATAGTAAACTGGTACTTTATGCAATTCTAGAACCAGTGCGGGTATTAGAAAACACTCTTAGAAAAGCAATTTCAAGAACTTTAAAACTTCTCATATCCTTTGATGGCAGAATAATCTCATTCCTGGTAATTTATTCAAAGGGCATATTTCAATACAGAGGGAAAACGCTTCATGAATTAAATATGGTAGAAAAAAATCAGAAATGAATCAATGTTCAGTGTCAGGAAAAGAATTAATTTATTTATTGCACATCAATTCTATTTATGTAGCTAAAAATAATTTTAAAAGCTGTAAAAATGTAGAAATTGCTTATGACACCTTAAATAAAAATCAGAACAGAAATCTCTCTATACCATAGTACCAGTAGGGCAAAGTTGTGTCTTCATATGAAAAATGACTAAAAGTCAACATGGACAAGTAAGAAAAGTTAGTATAATGAATAGTACAATCGAGACTGATTTTGTTCTGTATGAAGTTTTTTTAGTTTTTAAAACATATACAAGAAATACAAAAGGTTGCGTCCAGAATTTAAGACATAAAACAGTCCTGAGGCAAATGTATCATGTGCAAAACACTTCTCTCCCCCCCAGATATATTTGCTTTTGACTTTGGATCTCAGTGATATGGAGATCTATTAAAGTAACTTTTAATGTTTATCATATACTCAGTAAACACCCACCCCCACCTCCGCATGTTTCATTAATATAATGAGGGAGATAAGACTCTTCAGTAAACTATATGTTGGTTAACTGAATATAATAAAAATATTTAAAAGAAATAATAAATAAATAAAATTGGCAAATGGAATTTCAAAAAGAAAAGAATCTTCAGTAAATCAAGCTGGGAAATAAAATCATAAATAAGAAGTCCACTGAATATTCTTTTTTTTTTTTTTAAAGGTTTCATCCATTTACTTGACAGAGAGAGAGAGAGAGAGATTACAAGTAGGCAGAGAGGTGGGGGAGGCAGGCTCCCCACCGGGCAGAGAGCCCGATGTGGGGCTTGATCCCAAGACTCTGAGATCATGACCTGAGCCAAAGGCAGAGGCCTAAGCCCACTGAGCCACCCAGGTGCCCCCACTGAATATTCTTTTAAAACACATTTCCTCTTCCCTCTTTGCTCTTACCGGTTCTGTGTATGAAAATCCCAGGCCCTCTGCAGCTGATTTTATTAGCTCTGATTCCATTTTATGACGCTTCACGAACATTGCCAAATCCTAGAGGGAAAAAAAAAATGAATGAAAAGTTTATATTTAAATAACAGTTAAGAAATATGATAAATGTTCAAGTGGAAATATTTTTCAATAGACAGTGACAAAGGAGCTAAAACCATAATTCACAGCTGCACAAAAAGTCACCATCTCAATAGATTTTCACAAGCTCTCACGTAGGAGAAAAATATGCTTCTGGCATTAATAACTAAGGTCAAAAGAACTGCTTTCTAGAACCTTGACTCAATGGCTAGATATCTTCCAGAGCAGTGCTATGTTTTTACCAATTCTGCCCAGAGCATCTTGCAGAATGCAGTTTCTTCCCAGGACCTTGGTCTCACCTCTCTGGCTTCAATGGATGCTGGGTCACTGCTGTCGTCCAAGAGACTCTCATAGTAATCCACATTGTCTAGGACGTCCTCATCATCCGGATGGAGGAGGAGATACGCCTTGGCACACTCCAAGGCTTTCACATAGTCACCAACTGAAAGACCAAGGAGTTTTGGCATTAAAGGCAGGCTAGGTCCATCTAGAAGGTTTGTAAGAAATACTTCGACATGTCTGTGAGAGGTCGGCATTAAACACGAGTAAGAGGGAGGATAAGGTGAAGCCGAATAGCATATGCAGAAATGGTCACAGATAAAAACAGGAATCTCAAAAACGGAAAACCAACTAATGGCTGCCAGAGGGGAGGTAGGTGAGGGAATGGGGGAAGTAAAGGGGATCAAGAAGTACAAACTTCCAGTTATAAAAGATGGGTAAGTCACAGAGCTGAAAAGTTTAGCATATGGAATACAGTCAGGAAGACTGTAATAATGTTGTTTGGTGACAGATGGTGACCACACTTATCATGATGAGCCCTGAGTGACTGTCAAATCATTATGTTATACACTTGAAATGAATACAACACTCTGTGTTAATCATACTTCAAAAAAAAAATAGCCACAGACAAAGGGAAGGACATGATTTCAGGTGTTTAAAAAGTACTACCTTTGGTCTGCTTTGGTGCTAGATGTTTTGCATCGATTATTACAAGTTTCCACCTGAAGAGGTTTGTTGACAACTTCCATTATTTAATACAGATAAGCAGAGCAGAATTTTGGCAGTTAATTCTGTTTTTGTGCTGAGTTCGACGACATGATATCTAAAACCGATTTCAGCAATCCCAATTCTATGAATTGCTTTTAAGTATAAGGAAAGATGCTGAATCTCTCTTTCTCAATTAGGTAAACAGAAATTAAAACTATACTGAGATAAAAATTTTCACCTCGTGGATTGGGTAATATATAAATTTTCACAATATATTCTGTTGATGAGCAATGAAAAATGTACTATATATATGGAAGAAAATTTGGCAACATCTATCAAAATTTTAAATGAATGAATGATTTGACACAGGAATTGTACTTCTAGAAATTCATCCTAAAGATATTCATGTGTGGATATGAACTAACTTACATAAAATATTACTCATTTGATCCTTGATTGAAATACCAAACAGTTACTAACAACAAAATGCCCTAGGAGGCACATAAAATAAATTATAGTACAATGATATGTGGATGTAAAGAAAAATTAATGAGGAAGATCTCCATGTACCAATACAATTAGGTTAGACCATATAAAATTGCCAAAATTTGGCTTTTACTGACCTAAGCATATGGTAATTTTATAGATCCAACCTACTAAAAAAATACTTTTTAAGATTTTATTTTTAAGTAATCTGTACACCCAACATGGGGCTCAAACCCACAACCCCGTGATCAAGAGTAGCATGCTCTATCAACTGAGCCAGCCAGGCACCCGATTTATTATTATTATTATTATTATTATTATTATTAGGGAGAGAGATAATCTTAAGTAGGCTGAGAACCCGATGAGGTTCTCAGCCCCGCACAGAACCCGATGAGGGGCTTGATCTCAGGATCCTGAGATCATGACCTAAGTTGAAATCAAGAACTGGATGCCTAACCGACCACGCCACCCAGGCGCCTCCTCCCTTCTCATGTATATTATTAAGTGAAGAAAGCAATGTAAAGAACAGTGTAAATAATACGCTACCTTCTGTGTATAAGAGAAGGAAATAAGTTGTGTGTGTGTGTGTGTGTGTTTTAAAGAAGCATAAATCAGAAACTGGGTTGTAGGGCATGAAATTGGGCTGCTGAAAAAAAGGAAGAGAGGGAGGCTTTTATGATGCTTGGTCTTTGAACTTGAGAATATATGACCTTTTAAAATTCAGTTGAAAAATCACATAAAATATTTGTCTAATATAACTCTCAGGACATCATCACAGCATTTGGCCACTTATGGTGTCACCTGCTCTCCTTCGGCTGAGTGGCGGTGATGTGAGATGAGAGAAAAAAAAAGCCAGAATGCTCCATTGTCTCAATGGTAAAGTGGGAAATGGAGAGGAAAATTCAATGTCTGTAATGATGAACGCCACCCATTCCCCTAAGGTCTTCTGGGGCGATCCACGCTTTACCTCTATAGTAGGCAAACTGTAGATAGTCATAATGAAGGGGAAGGAAGTTCTCAATTGGAGAGAGGCGGCCAGGGCGAGTGGCAAGTTCCCTCACGCATTCGTGCTGACAGACCAGCAGCTGCATGTAGTGATCTGGAACACAGGAGTGAGAGATGGGTCCCTCCCGTCTACTGGAGTGACGTGCATATATATACATATAGATATATGGAGTGCCATATGTGTACACACACACACACACACACACACACACACTACATCTACTGATCAAGAACCTATTCTACCCAGTTACAGAATAGTCCATCACCCGAACATCGGAAATCCTAATACCACAGGGACTGCTAAAATAGGATACGGAGGAAAACTCAAGAATTTAGATACACATTCCGCCTCTTTCTCTTTGTTCCCCTTTCTGTGTTCCACCTTTTCGCTGTAAACAGGTGAGGATTCTCAAGTGTAGGGTTGTCACACTCCCTTTAGCTCTGGGCTCTCACTCATCCACACAAGGGCTGAGGAAATGAAAGGAGCTAATGTCCCAGAGAAACAAACACTTCCTACATTTTGCCCCAACTTCAATATTTACAATGAAGATGGAGGTAGTCTTCTCCAGAAAGGAGATTTTATTCTTGTGCAGGGGAGGCTCTCTTGAGAATGACAATAAAACCATCTGACTTCACGACTTCACATTTTAATTTACCACCACTGTCTCCTCTCAACAGAGAACTTCTCAAAGGTTGTCCTGTCTCTTGATGACTTGAAGAGGGACCCCAGAGCACAACAGAAAGGGCGTGTGTCTCTTCTGGTGTGTAGGCAAATGGGCCAGTTCTTGCACAACCTGGCTAATGCAAACCCACACAGCACAGCTAACAGAATCCCTACCATCCACTGGTTCTTAACTGCAGCTGGAGGATGGGAGGGGAAGAATGAGCTCTGTTTATTTGTGTAGCATGTAAAAATAAACAGCTATATAAATAGCCAACAAATAGCTGTATTACTTCTTATGAAAACGACAAACAGCCTTCAACTGTTTTCTCCTGGTTAGCTGGCCATTGGCATTCCTCTTTACCTTCTAACACACACTCCTCCTAATTCCAAATGACAAGCAAAAGGAAGAAGTGGAAACCACACCCAATAAGAACCCAAAATCTAAAGGAAGGTATTTTTCAACACAAGATGCAAAGAGCAACAAAATGAGAGTCACAAAATGATATTCTTTAGGGCTTCAACAAGCATACCTGGTAATAAATAACTGCATTGAGAAGCCATTTATATTTTTAATGTTCTTCTAACTGCAAAATTCAAATATCCTGGCTTCCTAAATACATTCCATGTTTTATTTTTTTATTATTTTTTAAAGATTTTATTTATTTATTTGTCAGAGACAGAGAAAGAGAACACAAGTTAAGGGGGGCAGCAGGCAGAGAGAGAAGCAGGCTCCCCGCTGAGCAAGGAGCCCGATGCAAGACTCCATCCCTGGACCCTGGGAATATGACCTGAGCCAAAGGCAGACGCTTACTCGACTAAGCCACCCAGGCATCCCCATTCTGTATTTTTTTTAAAAGATTTTATTTATTTATTTGACAGAAAGAAACATAAGAAAGGCACAAGACACAAGAGAAAGCAAGAGAGAGGGAACACAAGCAGGGGGAGCAGGAGAGGCAGAAGCAGGCTTCCCACTGAGCAAGGAGCCTGATGCGGGGCTGGATCCCAGGACTCTGGGATCATGACCTGAGTGAAGGCAGATGCTTAACCACTGAACCACCTACCCTCCCCCCATTCTGTATTTTAAAAGCCAGTTTCACTTCCAATTTAGAACCAGTGGGGGGGGTGCTTTTTTTTTTTTAAGATTTTATTTATTTATTTGACACAAGCAGGAGGAGCAGAGGGAGAGGGAGAAGCAGGCTTCCCGCTGAGCAGGGAGATGGACTTGGGGCCGGATCCCAGAACCCTGGGATCATGACCTGAGCCCAATGGCAGATGCTTAACTGACTGAGCCACCCAGGCGCCCCTTAGCACACTTTTGAACCAGACAAGAATTTACAGAGTTATGATAACACATTTCATAAATTGTGTTTCTTGTCTCCTTTCTATATTAAGTGTTATTGTGCAATTACTATGATTTAATAAGTTTGAGATCCAAGACCCTTCCGTGGGAATACTTTTTAAAAATTTCCTTCTCATAATAAATTAGGTATGTGTCAAATTCTCGAGAAGACTTGCCATACTTCTGTAATATATAATATTTGATCGAGCGTCAGGAGCCATGACTTTTTTTTTAAATAACTTCTTTACTGGAAGCGGGGGTAATGCTGGTAATAGTTGTATTAAGTATTAAGAGCCTGAGTGAAGAGATCTCTATTCTTTTCCAGCAACCAACATGCTATGGTGACCTCAAGAAGATCATTACATGTTATTCTGTGGGAATCTGTCTTTCAGTTTTCCTAAATCAGATGTAGGACTTTTGCCAAAGCTATTCAGTAGCCAGTGGTGGGGTTAAGTCTGGAGCAGGAGGAGGGGTGGAGACATGGCACACATCCTTCCACAGCTACAAGACAATAAAATCTAATAATGGAAAAGCATTCCCAAATAAAAGATTAAGTGTGAAGAAATACTTAACTACTGAAATGTGAAACACACATAAAACTGACATTCAAATGAACAGTGCTCCCCAAAATGCAGGGAAATGACTTTGCCAGAGGCCTAGCAAAACAAAACCTTGGGGGAAAAATCCTTAATAATTCAGTCACTGGTATTGATTTTAGATGAGTTGAGTTGGTTTTGGGTAAATGACTATGTGCCAAATAGTTCATCCAACAAATGAACTACTGATAAATTATTGATTTTCAGTCTACTGCTTAATCTAAATTTTGAAAGATGTTTCCCAATTGTCCCTCTCAAAGACCTTAACAATTTATGACCTACATTTTCAAAACACAGAATATTATTAATCCTTTTAATCTGAAATGAGATTGATGGATATGTCATTTCCTTCTTCCTTCCTTTCTCCTTTCCTCCCTCCTTCCCTTCCTTCCTGCCTTTCTTCCTTCCTTCCCGTCTTTTTTTTTCCTTCCACTCATTCATTTTATGAATATTTACCGAGCACCTACTCTTTGCCAATCAGTATACTAAGGGGCTGAGGATTAAGCACTTAACAAAAGAGGACATTAGGCAAGTGATAGAAGAAAACAAAAACTTTCAGAGTTTGTGAGTGGAAATGAGCAGAGCATTTCCAAGAAATGCCACAGAAGTGGATCAAAGAGAGAGAGAGAGGGGATGAAATTATACCCAAGTGCACCATCATGAAAGTCTTTATTAAAGATCTTGGGTTTTAGTCCAAGTGCAATGGAATCCTTTGGCGGGGTGGGGGAGGGTTCTGTGAACATACTTTCATTTTTTTTAGACCATTCTGTCTGTCTATAGAGTAAAACCTCATCAAGACACGAGGACCAGCAAGGAGGTTATCAGAGTGGCTTTGTTAAAATACACTGTGGATTTGAACCAAGGTTGTAGCAAAAGGGATGGACAGAACCAGGGAAGCTTCCATGCTTTTAGGAAGTAGCACCTATCAGAGTTTGGTAACAAATCAGAGGAGAATAGGAATTAAGGGGAATATAGGTAAGGAATTAAGGGAAATAACTTTTTGGGACTTGGTTCGAACTGCTAAGTGAGGGACGCTTTTCATGGAAACTGAAAACACCAGCATTTGGAGAGAGCAAACTCACTTCCTTAAGTTGCCTTTCTACTTATATAGGTGAAGTCAAACACTGTTTTTTTAAATATATATTTATAACTTAGAACACACTGTACTCAACAGATATTTGTTAAACGTTCATTACTGAATTGGTTATCCTTTGTCCACTTTTCAATTATGTAGACCTTAAAATATGTGCCCTAGACTGAGAAAAGCCTAGATTTGATTCCCAGCTTCACTTTGATCGCATTGCTTTGAGGTATAAGTTCTTCATTTAAAAAAAGGAGAAAATGGTAGATACCAGTACCATCCACCTACCAGAAGTTGTTTAGAGGATTAAAAGATATATAAATACATAAAATGCTTTCTTTGTATATTATAACTGCTATATAAATGTTGTTTATTATTAAGACTACCAATAAATCAGAAATAAACTACTGATAACAATAATTTACAGGTTCTGCTGAAATATTATGGATATAAACTATTTGCCTATAAATATTTCACAACTTTTCCACTTGTCATTTGGAATTAGGCTTGAATTACTGTATCTTTTGTATTTCAAATCTTATAGAGTCTTTTTCTTCATATTTCTTGTCTTTTGTCATACTAAAAACGTTTTCCTCTCCTCCCATTATACACATATTCTTTTGCATTTTGTTCTTTTTTTAAAGATTTATTCATTTATTTTAAAGAGAGAGTGAGAGAGAGAGCATGAACAAAAGTGCACGCACGAGGAGGGAGAGAATCCTCAAGCAGACTCCCTGCTGAGACCAGGGTCTGAGCCCTGCTACTGAGCCACCCAGCTGCCCCTCTTGCATTTTCTTCTAACAGTTTTATTTTCACACCTATATTATTAACATAAATAGAATTTATTTTTATATGTTTTTCACATGCTTCCCAGCATAAATGGTTAACTAGCTAATCTCTGCAATTAATGTATGATTCACATTACCTACTATTTAAATGCCACTTTGTAATATATTACATTCTCACAGATAATAAAATCCTCTTTTAAGTAACTGGAGAAAATTATACAAAGGTATTCACTACTACATTGTTTATAATAATGAAAACCTGTAACTGGTCAAATTAATTATGTTTTCCACATACACTGGAATACTGCACAACCATTCAATACAAAAGGTAGATCTACATGTACTACTTACATGAGAAGAAGTCCACACTATATTGTTAAGCATAAAATAAAAACAAAAATATGCTCAAAATCAGTATTCATGGTACTGTCTCATTTTTATAAAAAAAAGAAATAACAATTATAAGTAAATACAGGAACATTTACATGTGCATCTGAAAAAGTTTGGGAGCACAGTTACCAAAATTTAAACTAGATAGATTTACTTATAGGAGCTTGGATAGGTTAATATATCTTTCATTTTTTACAATTTATACTTCCATATTGTTGGAGTAGTTTTACAGACTGCACTTCCTAAAATCAGGAAATAAATAAAGGAAAAAATAAGCTTTACCTGCAATGGCTTCATAGAGACCAGCTTTGTACCCTAAGTACTCATACTCTTCAAATCTCTGAGGCCCCTCACACAGGGCTCTGCACTCCGTATCTTCACTGAAATATTCTCTTAGAGCTTGCTCAAAGTACTTGATAGCAAGCTCAAAGTCATCAGCCTCATAATGTTTAACTCCTGCACTGTAACTCTCCTGCAAAGAAGCAGAAAAAAAAATTATATATATACATATATATTTATTTTTTTCCAAAAAGTACTTCTGGGGCATTTAAATAGCAGGAATCAGGCCAACTCAAGATCATTTGGGCAGTGGGGCACTGGGCTCTTGGGCTATAGAAGAACAATGAAGGGTTTTACTGGGAGACAAAAAGTAACTTCCTTGGCTTTAGGGAATTATAAATAGGAACGGAGCTACCGAGCAAGGTGAATGCTGTGGCACCAGTCAGTTTCATATTCTTCCTGAGCACAAAGAAGCAAGGCAATATTTTCTAACCCCATCTGAATACAGGTATAGGCATGCAACAAAGCCCAGGTAGATTGATGTGTGTGACCATGCCACATCCAATTTCCAGGCCTGGCTCAACTTACTAATAATAATAATGCTTCTATGGAAAATCTTCTCTTGTTCTTCAATCATCTTGGAAGTCACATGTCGAGAACAGTAACATCTCCAATTGAAAAAAAAGAAAAAAAAGCCTTTCCAACTTATTGTGACTTCAAGTAAGCTTTCATTTCAGTGAAAAATTATGAAGCTTTAAAATACCACAATTGAAAAGTATAGGTACAACGGAAAACCTATGGACTGGGAGCTGGGAAATCACAGTGTGACCTGAGCAATTCATTTCAGCTTCAACTCCCGTGTGTAAAATGAAGGATTGGAGGTGGCGCTGAGATTCAGAGGGGGTGACAGATATTTATATTATGTTCTACTTTTCACTGTATCTCACTGCTTTTCTAAGGGCATTTTCACCCTTCTCTCAATTTTTTCCACCCTGATAATGACAATATTTCATCTGAGAACTCCGAAAAATTAAACTTGTTACTGTATGAGAAATCGAGAATCAACCTGAGACACCCATTCACAGGAATCCGCTTGGAGTCCCGTGAAACTCAGGAACATCGAGCTCCTTCTGGTTAGGGAAAGGGTTCCCGGCGCTCACCAGATGTGGTTTGGCTTCTAGATCTACCAACTGGAGTGCTTCCACGCCGGCCATTGTTCTGTAATTCTCAATGTCCTGCTGCATTTCCATGTGCTCGGGGTTGGCCATGAAAAACGTGTGGGCTGCTTGCACTGCCTTTTCCAACTGGTTAAGCTATGGAGAAAAGAAGAGGACCAAATGAAGGCAAACATTTCTAACCTGGCTCAGTACTAGTCCAAGGGCTAACGGCTAAAGTGCCAGGGTCAGCTTCCGGTTTATATTCATTGTACACAATCTCTATACCAGAAAGTGGGAGGTTAATAAACAGGGCTCCTAAAATGATATGTGGATATTCAGGCTCTGGTGAAAATAGCGACATGTGCTCTATTCCGAGTTCACTCTTTCCTGAGCCATCTGCATTTCTGGGAACCTGAATCTTTCTGCTTATGTTTGTTTCATGATTGATCACAATAAAAAGCTACCAATGCTATACCATCTATAATTCACATTTTTGACATTTTTACCTTTTATTTTCTCTTCTCTCTTTGTTCCTTTTGCCTTTAATCCTGACAATGGGGTATAAACCTATGCCTTTCCAAAGGACAGGAATGAGTCTACCTCCCACTCCACCAGATTTAGCAGGCTTTAGAATGTGAAAAATACAAAACTAAAAGGAGTAAACTGTTCCAATGCGTAGGAAATGTTGAATACTGCCCATAAAATGCTTTACCACGCTCCTTTGATTGAAATATTTGGTTCCAGACTTACAACTTTGATTCTCATTAATACAAAAGGAAGAATTTTTACTAATCACTACATAGACAGTACAAAATCTTCTCCTAAACCATACAATACACTGTCCTCTGTGTAATGCAAGATGCATTCTTTAGCAGACAAATTTACTCAATTTAAGACATTTTTCTCTATGCCTTAGACATAGAGAATGTTTATAGACAGATCTGTTTGCTCCGTCACATCAGAAAAGTGAATATTCATATTAACAATCTTTTTCATGGTAAGATCCAAATTACGTCTGATCTATTTTGGAGTATGGAGACATGAAAACTCATGTCTTTACTTAAGAAGTAAACATAAAATAATGGAGCAGCATATCAGATTCAATGGAGTCTGTTTTTAAGTCTTGCCACTCACATATTAGTAAGAGAGAGAAATACTGAGTTCCCAAGTCCCCAGTTACTGCCATTTTGTTGATATATAAATAATCTTAGCCCTCCCACAGAAAACATAAACTGCAATATTTTAAGACCTGAGATCCTTAACTTTGTTTAATAATAGTAAAGCCTTCCCTTTTCCCCCTTGAATTTGCATCCCTTAGCTACTGGCCTTCCTTCCATTAAGTCCTGCCTTGTCAACTGTCCCTGCCATTTTTACTTTTGTCCTCAATTCTATGCTCCCAGAATGATCTTGGCTGTCAAAATCACGAATTTTGGATCTGGTTTCTTTCTTAATTTACATTTTCTCTACTTCTTACTCACGAAATATGAATTGTGTGCACATCTACACAGTGTTGAGAATATAGGTACAGAGGAAAACCAACAAGTTCTAAATTAGGTGTGTGTCTACACTTACTGATCAAATAAACCTGAAAGAGGTCATTTAAAAATGAATGACTCAGTTCTCCTCAAAGGAAAAAAAAATGCTCATAAAAACCCCACACTACCATCTACTGCATAGGATTTCAGAAGGATTTAATTATGTCATATACATAAATGTGCTTCAGAAATCACTAAAATCCTTAAAAATAAAAAACAGTTTATAAATGATCTATCCATTTAAAAGATGTAAATAATGATGGTATAAGATGAATGGATAAAGAAGATGTGGTATACACATACACACACACACACACACACACACACACACCCACCCAGGAATATTACTCAGCCATCAAAAGGAATGAAATCTTGTCATTTGCAACAATGTAGATGGAACTAGAGGGCATTATGCTAAGTGAAGTAAAGTAAGTCAGTCATAGAAAGACAAATACCATATGATTTTACCCATGTGGAACTTAAGAAATAAAACAGATGAACAGAGGGGAAGGGAAGGAAAAAATAAAATAACATAAAAATTGAGAGGAAGGAAAAAAACTGAGCGTTGCTGGAGGAGAGATGGGTGGGGGAAGGGATAATTGGCTGAGAGCATTGAAGACGGCACTTGACATAATGAGCACTGGGTATTATATGCAAATGATGAATTACTAAATTCTACCTCTGAAACTAATTTTTAAAAAAGGAAAAAAAAATGATGATGGAGTAATCTATGTGTCCATAGACGTGTCCTTGGTGTCCCCCTATGTGTCCAGGGATATATTCTGATATACTCTGGCTCTATTGCACAAGCCATTAAAATTGATAGAACATAAATTTCTGTTTTTCACTTTCCTACCTTCACTTTCCTACCTTAGGCTGTTCTACTGATCTAGAGAGCCTCTGTCCCTTGTTCTTCTCTTGTTGAAATCTGACATCTCCCATAAAGCCAAGCCTAAATCCTGCCTGAGATCCTTTCTCAACACGATGGCTACAGTCAAGTATAGCCATACCATCTTATCCCTCTTCCTCTCTGACCACGTATCACACTCTGCAAAACACTGTACCTCCCGGGGTATACTCGTTTTTTCTAGTAGAGCTCTCTGAGAATAGGGACCATAGATAGGACTTCTTTTTGTTTGTCTCCCACCTACTTTATATATAGATGATGTCTATGATATGTCTGAAAAAAGAAGAAAAAAGAACTTCTAACAAGTAAATCTTTTACACACAAATCAAAAAGTGTATTACATGTGAGTGTGCTTTCTAAGCTCTACTGGACTAAAAGGAGAGTCAGTTTCATAACAACATCTCCAAAGTCACCATTTATACTGAGAGCTTCCAACACTGATTACCAATAAAGAATATGTTTCATAGCTCTTGAAAACTGTCAGCCACCTTTGACAAGTTGGTTCCTTTTCTTAAATTTTACCACAGTTGTTGGTTTGTTTGGTTTTTCTGGGTTTGTTGTTTTTTTTTTTTTTTTTTTTTGTAACATTTGATGTTTTCCCCATTCATTTTCTTTGTTTTCCCCATTTATAACCCAGTATTGAGCATCATATCATCTTCCCCAATACAAATAATAAGAAGATTCCATAACTTAAAGTTAAACCATAAAACTTATTCACGAACTGGCTATGGCTTTTAAGTCATTGTGAGCCAGTTCAGGAAACGAACTGGCTGCCAAAGTCCATAAAACAAGCCATTATTTTAACTGGAATCTTGATATCTCTGTACTCTATTTGAGAAACCAGATATACCACTTTTTATACCAGAAGTGGTAGAAAAAGTCCCGGTGAACACGTGTATGCTGCATATAATGTGTAGTTTGGGATGGAGATTATTATAAGACCTTGTAAGTACCAGTTCTCAACTAACCCACCTCTTCATGGGAACAAACAAAAAGCAAACTGCCCTGGAAGGCTCCTCACTGGACTTCCTTTAAGACCAAAATAAACCACAAGAGAGGGTAACTCTCTATATTAGAAAAATACATTGCAAAATAGAGAGCAACTGAGAAAAGGGGAATGATTTGACAAGATGGTATCAAACTTTGAAAGGAGCCAACCAATCCACCAACATATGAGAAATACTGGCCAGAAATGCCTTCAAGATGCACTGGGTGATTTCATTTCAGGCTGTGAAGAACTAAGGTGAACATTTTCTCCTGACAAACCAGAAGCAGGAGTTTACGTGGCAGTCATACTGCATGGAAAAAGAAGTGAATTCTGATTAAATCAACACCCTGCTGACATTCACAAGTTACTCTGTCCACTGGTGAGTGAATGAAATTCTTTTGACGCCCTAATGGTTTTCCATAGTGAGTAATAAAGAAGCATTTCAAAAGGACACATTGACTATTTAGAAACCTTCAGTAGCTATCCACTGACCACAAAAGAGATGCCAGAAACTATGTACTATGACATTCCAAACCTCCAGGATTTGGCCTCAACTCACTTTCTAGCGTAACTTCCTCATCTGCCATCATACAAACTTTTCCCAGAAAGGTTCCAGAAGAACTTCTCTCTTTTTTAAAAGATTTTATTTATTTTTTGAAACAGAGGGAGCGCACTGGGGGGTAGAGAGAGGGAACTGGAGGGAGAAGGACAAACAGACTCCGCGCTGAGCAGGGAGCCCAACGCAGGGTTGGATTGCATGATCCTGAGATCATGACCTGAGCCAAAATCAAGAGTCAGATGCTTCATCGATGGAATCACCCACACGCCCCCTAGAAGAACTTCTGGATGTTTTTATAATTTACCACAATCCTGTTCAAGAAAATACACACAGGCTCAGTGCTCCAGTCATACCCAAATTCTTCATTTCACTCATTCATTCAGCAAATTTTTATTTTGTACCGATTTGGTGCCAAACACTGTGATAGCTGATGAGAATACCTAAACCCAAAGACCCTGCTTTCTAGATACTTATAGCCTCATCGAAGGGGACAAGTCTAAAGTAAGTAAATCATTAATTAAATTAATATCAGATTGTGCTGTATCCTATAAAAAAATAAATGAACCAATGACACTGTAAGAGCTGGCTGGGCTGGGAATGGAAGCAGGACTCATTAGGTAAATTAGTCAAAGAAGGTCCCTCTCCTATGGTATTTTTCAACGGAGACCTAAATGTTGAGAAGCCAGTCATGAGCAGAATGGGAAGGAGAACATTCCAGGCAAAAGAGAGTCAAGGAAAAGGACCCTTTCCTAGCAAAACAAAGTCAAGTGGAAAAAGTCTTGACATGTTTTAAAAGCAGAGCAGATACTAAAGAAAGATATTTGAAGAGCTGGAGAAAGACCGACCACTTGTAGGCTATGGTAGAGTTTGTTCTAAGTACAAGAGGAAACCTTTAAAGAATTTTAAATATCTAAGACACATTTTAAAATGACAGTTTAGGGCGCCTGCTTAACCTCAGTCAGTTAAGCATCTAACTCTTGATTTCGGCTTAAGTCTTGGTCCCTGGATCCGGGGACTGGCCTGTGTCCCAGTTTGCTTGGGATTCTGTCTTTCCATCTCCCTCTGGCCCACCCCCTACTCTCATGTGCTTTCTCTCTGTATAAAATAAAATAAATAAATCTTTAAAGTAAATAAATAGGGTTAAGCATCTGCCTTAGGCTGAGGTCATGATCTCAGTGTCCTGGGATCGAGTCCCACATTGGGCTACCTACTCAGCAGGGAATCTGCTTCTCCCTCTGTCCTTCCTCCCACTCTCTCTCTCTCTAATAAAACATTTAAATAAATAGATAGATAGATAGATAAATAAATTTTTAAAATGGCCATTCAGACTGCTATGTGGGGAACAAATCCTTGATAACAGGCCAGAGAACATGGCAGTAACTCAGGTAAGATACAATGTTTTTACTTTCAAAGTAAAAACAGGACAAGCATGGGTCCATACCCTGCCTTTCTCCCCTCTCTCTTCCATTCCTTTCTCGTTCTCCCCATTTTGCTTATTCTTGCTATAGTGATGTTTCTTAATTCAGACATATAATATACAAGAAAACAGTTGTAAAATTTCCAAATGTATTTTAAGGAAAATATACAAGTTTCCTGTGTTCTGCAGTAAGAGAAATATGAAGCTCAAATATTCTGAATATGAAATGTAGGACAGCTTGTGAGACATATGCAAGAAAGGAAATTCTAAAGCACATTTAAAAATATAAAGAACACTGCACTTCTGAGACAGAGTATTCAGGATCACTTCCTAGCTTCTGAAGTCTTTTTATACAATCAGGGTAAAACATCAAGCCCAAAATAAGTAATTTCCATTCTCTTCTCCTCAAACATCCACATTTCCAATAAGGAAGGGAATTCTCACTCTGCTTTCACCACCCTAACTTACGGAATTCATCCAACATCATGCATTACATTTTGACGATGTGTTATACTTTTTTGCCTTGGCTTTTTACTTAAATTTCACAATACAACAACTTTAGGGAATTTCTAACCCCATATGAAGCTCCTTACCAACTGACAAGCAAGTATGTAGACACTAAAGACATCCTGTTTCTAGGTCACAGCAGAATTTTTAAGTTTTAGTTAGCAGCATAAACACACTAGCTGGAGTAAAAGGAAGTCACTAGATTATAGCATGTACATCAGGCAAAATACTGCAAATTCATGGGCTAAAAACTAAATGTTCTTTTATGGAACAGTAAGGATTTTTGTCTTTTGGTGGTTTTTTTTTTTGGTTTAATAATGGTGACACCAGACATTTTTGTAGCATTTGCTAATGTCTCCAAATTTACCTCAAATGTTTGCCAACTCAGTTACTTTTTCTTTACAAAACCAAATAAATAAGCGAATAATTTAAAAAACTAAACAACATATTAAAAGAATATCCTTAAAATAAAGATCTATTAAGTTTTGGGGACGCCTGGGTGGCTCAGTCGGTTAAGCATCGGCCGTTGGCTCAAGTCACGATCCCAGGACCCTGGGATGGAGTCCTTCATCCGACTCCTTGCTCAATGGGGAGCCTGCTTCTCCCTCTGCCTGCCTCTTCCCCTGCTTGTGTGCTCTCTCTCTCTCTGACAAATAAATAAAATAAAATCTTTAAAAATATCTGGTAAGTTTTGAAACAAAATTTGAAAGCAATTTTTAAACTACTGGATTAAACTAAATCCTATGAACTACAATGCTTCAACTGTAAAGACCAGACTGTTAATGAGTTTTCAATTTTACTTTAGAAAATTCCTACCCATTTCTATATAATGTAGACAGATTTTGAGAGATTCAAAAAATAGCTATATAAAAAATAACTTTGCATTCTAATTTCACAATCTCTGGAGATATTACTTTCCCTTAATGTTATTACTATAACTTGTAAAAAGACCCATGCATGGAATTATTTTTATAATTCAGTTACAGAAAGTAATCACTTGTTTCTCTTGACAAATTTATAGAATTAATTTTACCAGACACTGAGGACTGCATAATATAGTTCATTGCCCGTTTTGTCTTGGCTACTAAGAAGCTCAGAGCTAAATTTTATTCTCATATACAGTAACTATATTATGCTGGGTTTCTCGTATACCAAACTGAAGCTGGTATATTTCTTTTTTTTTTTTTTACTTTCTTTGTTTTTTATTCCATTTCAAAAATCTAATGATATAAATAATTGTTTTAGCTAGGTAATCCAAAGTCCTTTTGGACACAGGAGAGGTGTAATTTATTCACAAGATAAACCCCTGTAGTAAGGTACATTTCTAGTAATTAAATTCTTTCCTACATCTTAATTTAGAGTATTTAGAAGTTTCTAGCTTTATTTTTTTTAATTTTTTAAAGATTATTTATTTATTTATTTGACAGAGAGAGAGAGAGAGCTAAACAGAGTGGCAGGCAGAGGGAGAGAGAGAAGCAGGCTTTCTGCTGAGGAGGGAGCCCGATGTGTGGCTCCATCCCAGACCCTGGGATCATGACCTGAGCCGAAGGCAGCCACTAAACAACAGAGCCACCCAGGCGCCCAAGTTTCTAGCTTTAAAGAATACATATTAATTCACAAGTTAGACACTCATCTTAACGGAGAAAATGAACTTATTTTGCATTTATGGAAAGTTAGTTTAAAATGTAGTCATGGATATAAGTAAATATTTATAGCTTTCAAAATGCTATTTGGTAAGCATTAGATGAGACATGACATTTCTAAAGAGTAACATTTTCTCTATGGGGTAAGTTGGAAAGGCACAATAGTATTTTTAAATCATTTTCTTTTGCCAAACTGCTTATACTCTTTATGGTCCTATGCTGGATTAATAAGACTCTTGCTCTTTCTAAACACTGGTAAGTTTCAAGCTGATGTTTACAACTTAATGTTAAACACTAATGGTGAGTAGCCACTGTCAAATGAGATTAACCTCATGAGTTCAGTGCAAAAACAGATCCTATCAGCTAGGTCTGCTAGAAGGTTCTTATCTAAATAAAAACCATCTTTCAGGGTAAGGAAAACACTAAAGTGAAGAAGCAGACTTTTAAACATACCATGTCAGATTAGAGACTATTTAAAACAAAAAGGTCCTGAAGTTTCTGAAAAAGAAGAAGAAAACCTCAGAATATTAGCCAAAAAAATACGTGTGTACTTAACTGGACAAAATCCCTCAAGCCATCTGTGGATTGTATTGTCTAACTTCCTACCAGGAGGACAGCCAAGACTTGGATGCTCGCTGGTAAGAACAGTGAACTGTCTCAGTGATGGAATGTGGGCAAGTCATCTCTGCCACAGAGCCAATGAAACTAGCATGTGTGGCTTATTGGTATGTTACTGTTGTTTTTGGTTCTAAACATTAGGACAGGGTAAGATTGAATAACTGGGCGGGCATCTTAACCTCTGCAGTATTATCCAGAAGTCTCCCTCGAGGTGTCAGTGGATGACTAATGGTTCCCGAAGAGAAGGTTCAGGCCAAGATCTCTCTGACATTTGCTTCCTGCTACTGTTTTTGGAAACACAACTTTAATCCTCGTCAGAAATTTCTTTGAAAGGCAGATGTCACTCATTTCATATTCCAGTTTTGCCAACATCCCATGACTACTGCGGTTATCATCCCTTTAACTGGTAAAGAATCTTATTTGTGTCTGATTATAAAAAATAAACAGGAATCAAATGTCCCCCTTCTGTGAGCTCAGAACTGTTCCCCTCTCCTGTGTGACCCCCACGTTGATGAGCATGATCTTGTTCATGAGGCTGTTATTCAGAATTTACCCCATATATTGTTGTATAGTTTGCAAAGCACTTCACGATACAACCGATCGAAGTACAATAACAATGATCATTTATTGAGTGACTACTCATTCCCTATTTGGAAATTCTTCAAAACCTAGGAGATGAACCCCTTGCCTCACCTCGGGCCCAGTGCAGGTGGACTTGATCATTATTAACAAGGGCTCATTATGATACAAACAGCAAGCCCTAGCACCATGATGAATCTAGTGCTGGGACAGACCAAGCAGCCCTTAATGAACTTCCCAGTATGAAAACAAATTTTGTTGCTCTAACAGCTCACTCATGCTTTGCTTCTGCCTGGTTTTCATTATGATAAATGGAGATGAATGTTGTCTTTCCCCAGTGACCCATTAAAAAAAGTTCTAGCTGGACATCACTTCCCAGGAGCCAACAGCCGGCTCCCTAATTACTCACTGCCGGAGAGAGGTCTCTGCACTCAGCCAGAGCACATTCCCCCCTCCCCAAGCTATACAAAGTCGCAATGGTTTGACTTAACTTGTCAAATATGATTGCAACATGCAATTAACTATGGACTTGGGCTCTCTGCTTCTAAGCTATCCTTCAAAACTTAACATGAAATAGCTTAATATAGACTTGGCCCTGATTTTTCTGCTCTTGAGAACATGGGGGGAAAAAAAAGGAATTTCAAAGCCTTGTGTGCCTGCAACATTGCTTTGTGAAATAACAAAGTGATGGGCCCGAAATGCTTGTCATGGGCCAGAAGGAACGGCAGCCCCCAGGGCTGAGATTCAAAGAGCAGGTTTACTTCCTGTTTCTCTCCTAAGCACCCATGTTTCCTGAGTGGATTGCGGCTGGGGGCACACAGTCAAGGAAAAGAAGTAATAAATTGGGCCTTGTCTTGTTAAAAAGTGTTAACAGTGCTAGGGTGACATTGGAGATAGCCTGGCAAAACTGATGATTTGGGGAGAGCTTTAGAGTTTAGTGTCCACATAGAAAAATGCTGTCATTATAATTTCCAACGTCTCCTTTCTACTTTGTGTTTTTGAAAGAAATTTAACATTCCACCCAAACCACTCCACTGTAAGCAATATAAGAAAAGCAAACAAGCAAATCAAAAGCTTTTCCACTTGTACCTTTTTGGTATAAATATGCCACATTCCTCTTTGAAGTACAAACGCTCTCTAGCCCCGGTAAGGGTGGGGAGATTTACTTCAAAATGTATTTCAAAACATTTACTTCATCTCATGTAAAGGCATGTCCCATGGCTGCAAGCCAAAGGGAGTTTCACTCCAAAGACCCTTCTCGGAGGGGACTTCAAGGAGAGGCTAAGGTCCCTTCAGGTATCCAACCTATCAAGCTGACTAATGGTGCTCCTAACCTGACAGGCCACATGGTCTTGTTATAAAGAGGTGGTTTTGATGATGGAGTTCTTTCTGCCTTCCACAAGCTCCTCCGGCATCAGACCTGCCCTTTTTTAAAGCATTCAGCCTCAGCAATAACCTTCAGGCTGTATTGTAAATTCAACATCCCTGCCATATACACAAGTTAAGGATAAACACAAGCATTTTCTTTGTACATCAGCCAACAGACTGTACTGGAAAGAAGTTCCAGTCCATCTGAATATCTGAGGAGGTTAAAGCTTGGAGAAAATTCACTTATTTGCTGAATTTATCAGGTAGTGTCACATCTG